>JARHVA010000005.1:6890000-7492500 GCA_037957365.1 Torreya grandis | reverse complement strand
GGGTTAATGAAACACCATTTAGTCATTAAATGTTCTAACACTCCCCCTTAATGCTACGTGGGGATAAACGTCATAATCACCTTTAATATATATATATATATATATATATATATATATATATATAATTGAAGGATTTAAAAACCTTCATCATGCCAAACATCACTTTTTGAAACAAAATAAATTACAATCTATAAACTACTCAAAATTAAGTTTAGGCTAGCATAGACTACATCTCATAATTTCTCATGAATAATAAATAAGCATATTTGGAGCATTTTATAACATAAGGACCTCCATTACAAACTATGCTTTTAAATGTATTGGAGTACAAAAGTAAAACTTCTACTTAAATTTTACAATTACATAAATTCTACATGAAGTTTACAATGCTTTACAATGAGAAGAATTATAGAGAAAGAGAAGAAACATATGGCCATTAGGAAGTGGCATTGTCATGCACACTCCCCCTTGATGGTAACTTTGAGAGGCCCAACGTTGTATGAAACTGACAAAACTTGGTAGCTATCTATTTTACCAAGTTAATCCATAGAATTGAACTACATATCTATTTTACGTTTGAGGAATTTATCTCAGATAAAATGCACACAAACTTCAATATGCTTAAATTATTGGTGTTGTGCACCTACACAAAACTTTAAGCACATATCAAAAAATAGATTCATGATAATATAGTATGGTTAGTATCACAATAACCAAATAGATAAAAATATGACATATCTTTTTCTATGGTAAAACGCATTTCAAAATAATCAAGTCATATCTTAGGAAAATAAGTTCACTATTTTGATTACAACATTAGTGAAAAAATATAAATTATTGTATGTAATTCATTATTGAACATCTTCAATATTGGCAATATGAGTTTGCCCAACTGTCATGTGATGCACATATAATAATTTACTAATAATATGATACTAAGTTTATCCAAACATTAGATATCTTATTAGAAATAACTCATTTTATCATTCAAGTCTTATCAAAACTTTACAAGTTTAATATACTTCAACAAAAGTTTGAGGTATAACCTCTTATACATCAAATATGGATAATTTTAACATGATATGTAATCATCCAATCAAACAAATATGAGACTGAAACAAATAAGTTTAGAGATATATGACTAGAATTCTTAGTAAATTAAATGATGAAAATCCAATAATACAAACTCCATTTTACACTTTGCATTTCATATCTTATTATCAAACAAAATATATAAGGATGTTAGCATAAACAATCAAATGATAAAATAATCTAATGAGAGTATCTAAGCATATTAACATGAAATTGCCTCAATAATCAAATGAAAGTATTAAAACACAAAAGATCCAAACTTATTGAGCATGATTTTTTTACCAAACGCAATAACTAAACATGATCATTTATCAAATTTTTCATGATGTTATGCATATAATGTATTTCCATGCTAACTCATATGAATTGAAAATAATAATATTATCTATATATTTTCTTTACTTTCTCATCTAAGACAAATATATTTATTACGATTTAATTGTAATAAACATTTTTCAAGAGTCAAAATAAATCTTTTTTCTAACAAATACAATGTAGATAAGACACTATCAATATAGTTAGTATCTTTAAAGTAACAACATAATAGTTTTATTAAAGCAAATGAAATGCTATGAGCATACATATATTTTTGATGTAGAAAAATCCAAATATCAATTAGGTATTCTTATTAAGAATATGTAGAGTAGTATTCATGGATTCAACCTATAAGAACTAGGAGGAACATTTACAGAATGTAACACTATTTTAGCCATCTCAATAATGGTGCATTTTTTTTTCTTTTAGCAATACCATCTTACTAAGGGAAATAGGGAGTTTTTAATTCTCTTTAAATACCACAACTAATGTAAAAAGAATCAAACTCTTTACTAATACATTCATCATTATTATCAATTCTTAATCTTTAAATAGAAAAATTAAATGCATTTTTAACACTAGCTTTAAATTCCTTGAATTTAGACAGCACATCAGATTTATTTTTAATAAAATATGATCAAATCATTATAATGTAATCATTAATAAATGTAATAAAATGCAAAGAACCATTACGAGATATAATTTTAAAAGGTCCTACAACACCAATATGAATCAATTCTAAAGGATGTGAGGAATTCACATCATAATTCTTGTGAAAGGGGTTAGTATGTTACTTACCACATAAGTAACCCTTGCAAGTTTCATGATGAGAAGGTATAGAAGGAAGTCCAACAATAATATTGTTAATATATATATATATATATATATATATATATATATATATATATATATATATATATATATATATATATATATATATATATATATAATGTAAATTTCTAAAATTGACATATCTTAATCTTTCATATCATAATTAAGATTCATTCTTACTATGCAATGAAAGAAAACATGTAGAAGAAGGAGAGAAAATGTATAAACCATTATTTTGAACACCTTCAACAATCAAGGAACCAGATTGATTTCTAATGGACCAACTATTTTTAAGCAATGTTACAATGAAATTATCATTTATTAGTTGAGAAAAAGATATAATTTTTTTTTTAAGCTTAGGTATTTAGAAAATATCATTAATAACAACATTTGAGAACTTTTCTTTTTTTTATTTAGTTGTTTCTAAAAAAATATTATCTGCTAAGTAAATTCTTTCAGAGATATCTCTAAAACCACAAAAAATATCTGATAAGTATGTCATATAGTGTGATGCATTGCTATCTAAAATCCACTCATTTTCATTTGAAGTAAATAAAATAATATATAAAACAATAACATTTGAATATTGATTATTATTCTGATTAGGGTTTTGATTATTCTACTTATTTTGATTAAATTTTTTCTCTTTGTTATTGTTGACAATTTTGACCCCACAAGTCAAATTTCAACCCTTATAATTCAAATCTTTTCATGTCACTACCAATTTGCTTTTGCTCAAAGTAGTTTTAAAGGGACAATCAAAATTCTCTAGGTTTTCACAAAGCACAAGAAATACTTCAGGCTTTCATAGAAGGAAGACTTCAGGGTTTGTTTAAGTATCATAATTGTTTCAGACTTTTTACTCAAAACAATTTTTTTGAGGACCATCACACAATTTTCTAAAGGACACTTTCATTTTCTCGAAGGCTACTCATCAAAAAGGTAGGTGGACTTTACAATAAATCTGAAGGGTTCCTTCCCTTCAGAAAATGACCATTTATAAAAGCTCGAAGGGTCATTTTCTTTAGGAAGGGCCATTTTAAGATTTCCTTAAAACTTTTTGTCCAAAGAAAATAAACAAGACAACATGACCATTTCATTTTGTCTAAAAGGCTCTTTTTCTTTGACAATAGTCCATTTTACATTTTTTTGAAGGGCACTTACATTTATCCGAAGGACCATTTATAAAAGCCCGAAGGGCATTGTCAAAAATTTGAAGGGACAATTTCAAAAGGGTGAGGCAATTTTTTCAAAGAAAGGACTATCACATTTTTTTCTAAGGGTCTATTTCAAAATCCTGAAAGACACTTTACAAAGAGGAGGGTCTATTTCACTTTTGTTGAAAAGTGCATTTACAAATTTCTGAAGGTCTCTTACCTTTCGAAAGGATCATTTGCAAAAACCTGAAGGGTTCTTTCATAGCTCCAAAAGTTCTTTTCAAAAGGTAAAGGACCATTTAAAAAAAGCCAAAGGGTATCGACCCTTCAAAAAAAGGCAATTTCAAAGACAAAGGGACATTTTACAAAGTCTTGAATGACAAATTTTCAAAATTTGAAGGGTCCATTCATTTTCTGAAGGGACATATTACAAAATTTTGAGAGGCATTTTCATAAGGCCCAAAGGGTTCTTTCCTTTTGAGAAAATGATCCCATAGAAAGGCCAAAAGCAAAGAGTTAGAGGGAATTCCTTTGGACAAATTATCTAAAGGAATTCAAGTGAAAGACTTACTTTGAGGAATTCCTTTAGAAAAAGGAAAAGACACGAAGCCTGAAACAATTCTTTCAAATAAATTGTCTGAAGAAAATGAATTAAAAAAAAAAGTCTGAAGGAACTCCTCAGATAAATTACCCAGAAGAATTCCTTCAGAGTGCTTACTCAAGGAAGCAACCATTCAAAAGCTTGAGGAGGAAACCCAAGAAAAAGAGACCAAGGAATTCCTTTGAGAAAAATAAACTGAAGGATTTGTCCAAGGCAAAAGGAAAAGGAACAAGGCAGAAAAGGCAAAAGAAAGAGATAAGCCATGAACAATAAATCCAAAAATAGGGATAAAAGCAAATAGTATTCATGCAAGTGACCCAAGGTCGAAGTAAAACATGCAAAAGTGAAGAGCACAAGAACAAGAGTTTACCATTGGATGGTTGTTCAAGGAGAGCTTAACATAGAATTTCATGCATACACTTTAAATCACTTCCAACTCAACTTTAAGTGGAGTTCTCAGTCCAAGATATGGCATGGCTTTTCATGCAAGAGTTTGACTTGTCAAACTTGGGTCCACCTCATCCCTTCTATGCCAACATGAAATTTCATGCATGCTTCAGTTCCGGAGTTGACTAGTCTTACACTTTGTTTAATTGACAAGTCATGCATGTGCTCTTGTTTATCTTCTTGAAGGCTTTCAACATTTTTAGCAATTCAAGTGGAGTTCTAAATTCAGTTTTGGTGTTAATTTCATGCAAAGGAAATTGTTCTCTTATTTTTAGCAGTTCAAGTGGAGTTTATATTTGGAGATTGGTGTAGCATCATGCATGATGAAGGTTTTGACTCAAACTTGAGCTCACCATTCTTTTCAAATGTCAAATAGCTTTTCATGCAAGACAAAAAGATAAGGAGATATTTTTAGGCTTTGTTATCTTAGTGTAGCTGAAATTGGACTTGGGCTAAAGTGGGAGTTGATCTTATCTTCTATTTTCAGTGCCAACCTCTTGGCTTGTTGTATACTTTTTCTATATAAGTTGGCTTTTTAGCTTTGAATTATATCCTCTTTTGGCTAGACCAGATTATACCAAAATTTATGTTTTGTAACCTTTTCAAATAAATACAAGGATAATTTTTAGACTCCAAAATGTTGGTATAATGTATTTATGTCAGTGATTTACATATGTGAAAGATTTATCTTCCTTGTCAAGTCTTGATTCTTACCTAGTTACTAGCTGATTGGATTATGCAGGTTATGTTTTGTGTTTAATATTTTTTGGCTGAAGTTACAGTGGATATAAGTGACTGATTAGTGCCTTGAATTAGGTCTATTCCATCATTTCCCTCAACTTTTGATCCCAAGATTGAACCTTTTCATGAAATACTGATGTGTAGGGGTCAATTGGGGTTAACAATTTAGTTTGTTTATTGTCTGATTAGTGTTTTTAGAAGCTCAAATTGTGTGGATCAATCAAAGTTTAGGTGTATCACCATCATTAGGTAGAATTTCCCTTCAAGTTTGTTTCTTCTCTTTTCCCTAGTAGTTTGTAGCGTAGATTAGAGATCTTAATTGATACACTAAAGGGAGCTAGCCTTTACAATCTAGAGATTCAATCCACTGATTAGGTTACCCACAACTTAAGATTTTTTCCATGTTTTAACAGATTGTGAAGGCCTGAAACTACCTTCATAAGGGTGTGAGTTTGATTGACAATAGTTGTTTTTAGAAGATTTATTATTAATTTGATCTTTGTTTTTATAACAGGTTTCCCTTTTATGACCAAACTTATCACAAAGGTTACAATTTCTATTAAACTTGGGTTTATGGTTCTTGTTGTTAGATTATTTGTTCCCATTTCTTTCCATAAAAAGAATTAGGGTTAGATTTATGATTTTTATTGTTATAAAAAATATTAGTTAAGGTAAGAAGTGTCTGGATGGCATTCTTTTTAAAATTAAAATTGGTCATAACTCACTCTTCTTGAATCAAGGAAGCAAAGTGATAAGGTCAAGGATATCTTGCTCAGTTTGATACTTAGAATTCAAAATAGAAATAAATTTTTTAAACTTTTCATGAATGTTTAACTGAATTATAAAATAAAATAATTGATTCTAAATCAAATTACAATTACTTCCATCTAACTAAGTTTTAATATTCTTAATTTTAGCAAGAAAATTAACAACCTTTTCATCACCTTTCATAGGTGTAAAACTCACAATTCAATGATCAATTCAATAATTTTTTAGAGACGAGTGCCCCTCATGCATGGACTCAAGGAGTTTCCAAGCATTGCTAAGAGACTCCTAATTAAACAATGTGGAGAAAAAAATCATATTTAACACTCCATAAGAAAATGGACATAACTTCTTACGATTTCTATTGAAATGCATTGGTAAGATCAGGTGTCACATGTCATCTAGAAGGAGTTTTTTCAGTCCAAACAATAATATTCCATAACTTTTAGGCTATAAATTCTGCTTTAACATGAATTTTTTATATATTATAGTTATTCCATTAAGCACTTGGGATTTATCTAAGAAAAAATGAGGTGAAGCCATAACTTCCCTTTAAACATGATAATAAACAAATGCTTAAAAATGAATCATTTTTAATACAAATTTAACTTTATTTGATAGTAAAAACAACTTTCAAGTGTAAAAACACACACACACACACACACATTATATATATATATATATATATATATATATATATATATATATATATATATATATATATATATATATATATATTTTTAATATACTATGTTCCACTAGGCGGCATGATAAAATTGAAAAAAATAATTAAAAAAATAATTTTAAAAAATACTTAATAATTTTTTTTAAAAATAGAAAAATTTATATGCACTACATATTGTATATATGATTTAAAACACATTAGTTTGATTGATGTCAATAACCCAAACTCAATATATTTTGAAGAGAATATGAAAGTGTATGTGGCCTATTTATGCCAAAAAGTGAGACACACTATTATGTTTTGAAGTATCATCATTATGTTGATGTTATGTCTTCAGATAAAATTTAATGATAGACAAAGTAAGAAAATTATGAAAGATTACAATAAAATAGGATGTCGTGTCACAAAAATACATTAATGTAATAATAATTGATAAAAAAAATATTTTTAATGAGTTTTATACTATTTTTGTAAAATAAAGTAAATCACAAGTGCACATTGAATTAAAGATCTTATTAGATGTAAGATAATATAAAAATTGAAATAAAATTACACAAAATTAGGTGTTGAAAGAGTCACACTCAAAACTACTTAGACACTATTATTAAAAAAATCTATAAAATTAATAATAAAAGGTTTCAAAATACAAAATAGACCATGTAAATGTGTTTGAAATGTGCCAAAACCTAAGGATTGAATGATTACGTGACTATGCTCGAATTTAAAACATTCACTAGTTTAATATTGAAACAAGGTTGACAAATCAACTAGGGGTTTGAACGCATGAGAAGTTGGCACCCAAACCAAAAAATGAAATTCAAATTAAACTAAATTTGACCAAACAACATAGAGGTTGAGTGTTTTGAACTTTTGACCTACTCTTTGCAAGTTTTTACCAAAAAAATAAGAACCAACTCATCTATGAGGCTATTCAAAGATTTACATGCACAATATTATAATACCTTTTTTATTTGATTTTTAATAATAAAAATATATATACATAAATTTTTAACAGGCATGTAAAAAAATAATAAATAAAAATTACTACTTTTTTATTTTAAAAAAATACTTTAAAGAAAGTGGGGGCCACAAGTCTAAGTGGAAAAAGAAATTTAATAAAAATAATATTTATTAAATACTTTTCTAAAGTATATAAAATAATTTTTCATACCTTGAGAGCTTTAGGAATGATGGCACTCAGGAGAAGTTCTAGTTGCTTAGTTAATTGCACAGACCACTAGAAGACTCAAAATTTTGCCAATCTTTTGGATTTCCCCTAATAAAGCCACTTACCACTTCAAAATTCAATTTTTGGTTCACAAACAAAATTTTCAACATACTAGTGTCATACATGATGCCTAGGTGGCTTAGGAAAAATTCATGGAAGTTTAAAATACAGATTTGAGACTCTTCAATTGCCCTTTGAATGCTTAAATGTTTAAGATATGAGCTTTAGATTAGTAACTAGCATGAAGAGTAATGTAAATTAATAATTTCTTGTATATTTTCTCCCTCTAGGGCATATATTATTATACAATGGCATCTAGATGTAGAATAAAAAAATCCAGAGGCTTGAAAAAACCTTCAGAGGGTTTGGCAAAGTGTTTGACAAGCAAAATGATTGAAAAAACTACTGCCTATCACCAAAGTAGAGCCTTTGAAGCTTTGAAAATATTTTTTTGCAAAATTTACCAGGAAAGAGATTGTACTATAGCATTAATGGCATTTCAGGTAGATTTTTGCCTTAAATAATCTTTGAGAGATTTTAAGAGAGATCTTAGTTGTTAAAAGGATGATAGATAACAAATCTGAGAAGCCAATCTCCATGATGATAAAAAAATATTCTTACTTTCTCTGTGTTGTACCAAGATTTAAAAAGTAAAACTTTGAATAAATTAAAATATCAATTATTGATATTTAACTCAATACAATATGCTTGTCGATCAAATTCTCTCCACTGGCTCTGATAGCATGTCAAAATTGATAAAGCAATGCACATCCACATGATAGATCTAGAATGAATAATGATAAGCAAAGCATAAATGGAGCACATAGATCAATGTTTGCCATAGAGTTATTGCGGGAAAATCTCAAAAAATGTTAAAAACCCATCAAAAAATTATGAAAAACTAATTTAACCCCAATACAATTCCTCTCGATCTCACTTCTCCTTTGTGATTTCACAAAACCTTTTTCACTTGAAATCATATTAAGATCAAATGAATTTACAATAGGGGTAAAACCATATTTATAAAATTCATGAGGGGAGGTGATCCTTATTTTGGGTCCATCCATCCCAAAATCACATTTAATAAAATTTGGTAAGAATTAAATAGCTATAATATTATTATTTATTTAACTGAGGTTGTTATCTTGGGTTAATAAATAACATATTATTCATTATTTAATAAATACCAAGGTGAACTAAGGGTTGATGAAACACCACTTAATCATTAAATGTTCTAACAACTTCTAAGAAATAAAATTAGGTTAACTTAATCTTATATTTTGTCTGGTCTTTCTCCCATAAAGTGTGTTCTTTCCATCACTTTTTGATGGGTGAATAAACTTTCAGAAGTGCAATATCAATCTTCTCTTATTCATAAGAGTCATTCATAGAAAAATATGATTCTATTTTATTTATCTAGTTATCTTCTGCATTTATATTTATTTTTTTTGTTAAACATAGGAGTATCTATATTTATCTAAAACCTAGAGGGACCTGACCACTAAAATATTTACCTAATGTGTGTGCTGATGGAACCACCCATTTAAAGAATTCTTGAACTTTATCTATCACCATCTGAACTTTGTTGATATAGGATGGTAGGTAGTTTGAGGGATTTCATGGTTTGATGTCGAGCTTCAAATACTCTGACCTCGTTGGATGGGACATGCAAGATGATCAACCACTTTGATACCAATGATCCGAATCCTAGGAGGTCATAGGGGCAACATTTTATATGAGGATCTAGATGTGTTATATGCATATGCTAAATAAGTATTGAATAAGATGGAGAATAAAGAAAGTAATAGAACTAGAACATAAATTATATTAATATGTGTGTTTGGTACATGGCATACACTTGTGAAATACCAATGGATGTCTACTTTAATGTTATATTCCTTCTAACTAATGCGGCAAATGTGTATACATAGATTACAATGCCACAAATGCTAAGGATTTTTTTATGGAAGTTGAACCATTTAGGGTTCCATGTATTACTCTTCATCCTCCAACAATAATGTGGTTATATCTAAGAGTGCACAATATGTTGATAAATGTTATGGTATAACACAAGCCCTAAAAATGCCACTTGGCATGGCACATTGTAGCACAAAGTGTCCTTGTGGTTGGTTTGAAATTAGAATTTTTTGTTTAGAGGATAAATTACATGTTATGTTTGAATGTTTTGTGCCATTAGTGATGTTATGCAAAGTTTGCACGCATGACATGAAGTGGCATATAGTTTTATAGGTGGCACAAAGTGCACAAAGTTGTCTTTTGAATTGTATGACATGTTTCATGTTGTTTCACATAAGGTGCATGATGTTAGGAGCTATACAAAGGTGCTCAAATTATGAATATTATGTACATGGTCCTTGGCACTATGTGGAAGGTGCATGATACAAGGAAGATGCACGATGTAGTATTCATATCCATATGACATGGATCTTGATAAGTGATGTGTGATATGTGCATGGTGTTGGGATTTGTGTGCAAATTCTTAAATCATAAATGTTGTGTGGTGTGTTCTTTGGATTTTAAAGAGAGGCACATGATGCAAGGGGCTATATGGAGTGACCCAAGAACTCAAGGTGAAAGTGCAAGGTGTCACAACTATGCGGATCATTATGTCTCCAAAAAAAATATAATGTGCATTGATATGCTTCATTTACGTATGATACATAGGATTCTTTTCCAAACAAATTACACTTTGATTGCCATAATTTATACTTTCATGTTCCTATAAGAAACTAAAATATGAAGACAACCTTTGTAACCATATAAATTCATTACGTGCATGATTGGTTTCCACGTACTCAAATTTTATAGTTTAGAGCGCAACAAGTGTTTTCCTCTTACTCATATAGTGGAATACTCCACCAAAAACATTTAACACAACTACTTGTATATCTTCGATAATTAAGATCTTTAGCCCAGTCTACATCAACAAAATCCTATACATATACTACCTTGTTTGACCTATAATTTTAGTAATAGCATATCACATAATTTCAAAGAGCCACACAAATATCTAAATACCCTCTTTACAATAGTCCAAGGTTATTTCTTTGGGTTTGACACATATTTGCTTAGAAATCCCATTGTATCAATAATGTCTAGTCTTGAACAAACCATGACATACAATTGAATTTCAAAAATACTTGAATAAGTAACATGATACATTTCTTTAATATCCTATTGTGTCTTAAGACATTGTTATACAAAACATGATAAACACACAAAAATACGAGTATTGGCAAGTTTACATTCCTACATTCCTAACCTTTATAAAATCATCTCAACATATTTTCATTGATTTAACCATAGTTTCTTGTTTAAATGACCCCTTTTAATTTTCATGCCCAAAATGAAATTTGTAGCACCTAGATTCTTCACTCCAAATCAAGATGAAATTTTATATTTATAGTCCAATTAACAACATATAATATCAATAAAAAAATGGGTTACCAACTTGTTTGAAATATACACATTGACCATTTTTTCTTTGTGCAATTAACAACATATCATCAACATATAATATAAAGAAAAACATCGGTCACCAGCTTGTTTTAAATATACACATTGACCAGTTTATTTCCTACAAATCCAAGTCCAAATACATAAACATAAAACTTATGATACCACACATTTGGTGATTCCTTTAGGACATAAAAGGACTTCTTAAACTTGTAGGCCTAGTCCTTATTTCCTTAAATTATAAAACTTTCTAGTTGTGATATATAGATTTATTATATATCTTCATGTATGAATGTTATCTTAACATCCATCTATGCTACTTTAGGATAAAAAATATTAACAACAACCAAAATAAATCTAATAGAAATTAACTTAGCAAGATGAGAAAAAATATTACCATATTCAAATTCATCTACTAGGGAATACCCTTTTGCTACCAAGAATTATTTGCACTCCTAAAATTTACCTTCTATATTGAACTTCTTTTATGACACCCTTTTGTAGCCAAATATTTTCTTCCAACAAGAAACTTGATCATGTCCCATTTCATATTTTTGTCTAAGGCCTTCATTTCTTCAACCATGGTCTTATTTAACCATTTACCTTCCTTTTGTTGAAAACACTATATATTGGATAATAACATGTAAATAGAAACAAAGAAGTAGATAATGGCGGTGTCAAAAGACACCTTGGATCACTTGAATTATTGAATCTTACTTAAAAAATTACAACACACAAGACTTGCTTAAATAACAACATATGAATGGAAAAAACCCAAATATTCATAGAAGTTGATCTTGTAGATGTCACAAATTATTATATTTTAGTTCAAGATTAGTTTTTTCACATTGTAATAATAAATAGGGTTCTTCTAGAATCAAATGCATAATAAATTAATTTTTTGACGTTTTAGATCTCAATACTAGATCCATCTTCAATACTATCTTCCCTAAATATGGATCCATTAGTGACATCTGAAACACCAGAAAATAAATTTGTTATGCAGTTGATTCCATAATAACCCTATTAATTTTTATATTTTTAAATATTGTATTATTCCATGTTACTCATACAGGCCCATTTGATACCCATATGGACCCACAATAAGATACCTGGTGGTCTTTAAGTCCCAGAGAATACACCAACTAATTGATACTTAGCAATTGTTAGGTTCATAAATAATACACCAAGTCACTAAGACCTAGCGGTCACTAGGTTACCATATAATTCTCCAAGTCGTTAGGTTCTGATAAAATACTCTAAGTCACTAACATCTAGTGATTGCTAGGTTCCCATAGAATATGCCAAGTCATTGATACCTAGTGGTCATTAAGTTACCATAGAATATGAGAAGTTATTGAAACCTAACATTTGTTTGGTTACCACACATTATAACAAGTCTATCATACCTAGCAATCATTAGATTCCCAAAGATCTCGATAAGTCATTCATGCCTAATGGTCGCTAGCTTCCTAGAGATATCAACTTATCATTTATACTTACCAACCACTACGTTCCTAAAGGAATATGACATGAATGATTTTCCTTGTTAACATCCCCCTTGAATCCTAACATGGAGGAAACACAAATTTTGAACTTGACAAGTCATTCATACCTAGTAGCCACTAGGTTCCTAAAGATCTCAACAAAGCATTCATACCTATTGATCACTAGGTTCCTCAAAGAATATAATAGGAAAAAATTTCCTTGCTAACAACCCACTTAAATCCAAACATAAAGAAACACACAAAATAACACGTACTAATTTCACCCCTTGACATAAACTTCCTTAATTTTGAGCATGTTCCACAAATATAGAAACTTGACTAACTCCACCATCTATGAAACAAATGTTATAGGTACTCTAACTTGTAGTAATCCTTCCTTTATGTAATGAAGTCACTTCTCATGTGATTTCCCACATTAATGAAGCCACTCTTTTGTTGAAAATTGGAAGAGATCCAAACACAAAATTAACACATGCGAAGCTGAATACATAGAGAAGGATATTTCAAACACTGTCAATATATTATTCCACTCTAATTCTCTGAATAATAAATCGTTCCGTGAAATTACATATTTATAGGAATCATAGTCCTATATTCTCTCCTTTGTTTTCTCACCCATAATCTCTCACACTAAGCACACCACTACATATGATATATTGTTATAACTATTAACAATATATCAATAATATTATATTATATCATAATATTGTTATATATAACAATATTTTGATTAACCACTTACTAATTACTAACAACCTATTACTATTTACCTCTTGGTAAATATCAACCTTTCTATTTACCATCCCGTAAATACCTAAATTCACTCAATGTGAAAACTAATCCCAACATTCTCCCTCATAATTTTTACATGGTACAATATATCTCTTTTTTTTATTGTAGTATGCTACACTTTTGTGTACTCATGATTTTCTCTACATGTATGTGCC
Organism: Torreya grandis; assembly: GCA_037957365.1. Lineage (NCBI taxonomy): Eukaryota > Viridiplantae > Streptophyta > Pinopsida > Cupressales > Taxaceae > Torreya > Torreya grandis. The sequence continues at coordinate 7,478,706 of JARHVA010000005.1, read as the reverse complement.
ATCGCACATCTCTTCCTTCACACTCATCTGTAATCGGTTTTCAGAGGTTCACCAATAACCTTCCAAAATGGTTTTCACAGGTTCACCAATAACCTTAAAAAATGGTTTTCTTAGGTTCACCACTAACCTTATAAAATAGTTTTCTCAGATTTACCACTAACCTTACAACATGGTTTTCACAGGTTTACCACTAACCTTTCATCATGATTACTACAATATTTTTTTTAGATCAACATTCGCCAATATAAATATACAAAAGGGTTACATGGGAATATCACAAGTGAACAGATACAACTTTTTTTATTTTAAAAATCACACAGTGGAAAGTATAATGAAAAAATACACACACACAAGTCACCAAAAATATTTATGCGGCCTCGTCGTCGGTGATTGATGAGAGGTCACTAAAAGACCTTCTTCCTCCGTGTATCCTCCATCCTCCAGTATGTCATTACTTACTCACGTGATATCTCAATGAAGCTTAGGTATATGATTTTTCTGAGGTAAATCATGTCCACAATGTGGACGTTACGTATAAGCGATAATGCATCTATAAGGCAATTTTTTATTTTTATTTTTTTTACAATTTTTGACTCTATACAACAACATGACTCAATGACTATAACAAAATGACATACATTATTGATTTATTATTGATATTTTAACACTTTTGATTTTGATAAATGACTTTTATGGACATATTTGAAATTTTTAATATAATTGTCATATTGACAATGACCCAATAAAAAGTCTTTGACATTTATTTAAACTAAAGACATTAAAATATCAAATGACACTTTGACTTATAAAACTAAATGTTTACAAAACCAAATGTTTATAAAACCTAAAGGATTTAAACATTACAAATTTTAAAAAGATTATAACAAGACTGAAAAAGTATAAACTTTTATACTTTTTAAACAATACTGATTTAAAACTTGACACCTTAACCAAGACTTGAGACTTGAATGCATGACAAAAGTATTAACATAAAAAGTGACCTAACTAAAAACAATAAACATACTTTGATTTTACTAAAACCAACATTAATACATACATGTATAACTAAAATGACAGGGACTTAAAATGTTAAGACTTCCGTATTATTTGGTCATACAACGTGGCTATTGTACATAAAAAATCTTTTAATCTCTATCTTGGATGCTCATCGAGACTATAGGCAGTTGCGATATTGAGCAGGTGTATGATCCAAATACACAATCAACAAAAACTTTCAATGGCATTTGCAAACAGGGTGAAATGTTATCACCAAGGTAAGACCAGATTTGGAAATTAGAGACTGTGTGAGAATGGCATGATGGCTGATCCCAAGCTTAAAAATGAAAAACACAGTCCATACAGGTGGGATATACAGAATGCCAAGGCACAAGGAAATGATGCATTGTATAATATTCCATGTATGGCTCAATTTTCCACGTAGAACAAAGACTACTAAAATTGCATGGAACGTAGTTTATGTTGTAGACTGAGGCGTGTTTCCAATGTTGAATTGAAGACTGGTGAACTGACGGCCGTAGAAATACAAGCTCAAAAATTTATTGAGATGACTGATGTTGCATGTAGAATTGACAGGTTGCATCTTGGCAACAATTACAAATCAGATCATTTTAAAAATAAAAAATGCAGGTATAATGACTGTTACAATGAATAGCATGTGATCAGATTTGGATTAATCAATGCGTAGGTACTTCTATTGTACTTGCAGTTGTTGTACACTTAATAGGCTGTAATCACGTTGCTTCTTCACTGAAATGCCATTACAGGATAATGTCCATGCAAAAGTAGACACCACCATACATAACTAACCCATTAGAACCCTCCTACTCTGAGACCACTGTTGAGAATTAGAGGAGAGTTGAACACAGAATTAACACATGCGAAGCTGAATACACAGAGAAGGATGTTTCAAACACTGTCAATATATTATTCCACTCTAATTCTTTGAATAATAAATCATTCCGTGTGATAACATATTTATAGGAATCATATCAATGAAGTAATTTTTTTTTTGGATACTTAACATCAGTGAAATAAATCTTCATTGGACACCTTTGTCATCATTGAAGCAAGTATTTATTGGATACCTATGTCATAAATGAGTTAATTATTTCATCAATGAATGAACTCTTCATTAGGTACCTAAACATCGATGAAACAAATCTTCATTGGATACCTTTGTCATCAACAAAGTAATTCTTCATTGGATACTTGAACGTTAATGAAGAAACACTTCATTGGATACCTTTATCATCAATTATTCATTCAATACCTGAATATCAATGAATCCATTCTTCTTGTGCATGAACATCGATGAAGCCATTCTTCATTGGATACCTAAACATCAATACCAAAAATCTTTTTTGGATACCTCTGTCATAAATGAAGCAAATCTTCATTGGATACCTTTGCCATAAATGAAGCAACTTCAATGGGTTCCTCTATCATTAATGAAGCAGTTTTCATTGGATACACTTATAATCAATGAAGTAACTCATTACTAATTTATTGTATTGTCAATGAAGTAATTCTTCATTGGATATCTATGTTTATAATTGTGCCAATAAATTGGAATAATCTATCTTATTTGTTCATATGACCACATCCCATCCATAGTGTAGCCTCACATCAAATCTATGGCCACCTACCAAACATACACAAGGAATAATCAACCATGAGAGCCAAATGGTACCATATATTCCCTCCTCATACTCTCTCTTATCCAAGGAAAAACTATGTCATCATTCCTTCTCTTGTACCCCCGACTATCATAACGAGATCCCTGGTGATCATCATACATTTGAGAACATATATAAGTCATGAAATGAGGTTAAGAATGCCCCTATGTACTCCAAAATATGAAATACAAGTCCCATAATAATCCCTCTCCATAAATTAATCAAAGTGCCCAAAGTCTCTCCTCTCCTCTTCTCTTCTCTTCCTGTTGACCATTTGTTGGTCCTATAGGGCAAAATCGGTCTTCTTCCTTCCCTAATATCTTGAGCAGTCAGTCTTTTATGTATCCACCCTTCTGGGAATTGTGTTTTCTCCCTTTTGTAATAAACCTATCTCTGTAAAGAATCAAATGACTTGAGTCTTGTAGACGTCTTGGGTTGTTCCATAGGCTTATCCTGTTTTGGGCATTCAGTTTGCACAAACCGTTTGGCAAGGGAATGGCCTGGTTCAAAGAATGAAAGTCTTTTACAAAGTTCTAAAGACAAAGTGCCCTTGTGGAGGGCAGTCAAGAAGCAAACTAGACCGTTCTAGCAGGCTACGGAGGGTAATTATGGGCCCAAAAATACCCTTGCGGAGGGTAGAGAGCACCTTCGGGAAAATAATTAAAGAAGAAGGCCGAAAGGTAAGTTTTTCTTCAGAGGAAGACCAAGGCAAAGGATAAAGATTTCCTTCAGACTTTCTATCCGAAGGAAATCCAACGAAAAAGACAAGGAAGAATCAAAGGATGAATTCCTTCAGACAAAATGCCCGAAGGAATTCCTTCAGACAAAATGCCCGAAGGAATTCCTTCAGACATTTTGTCTGAAGAAATTCACAAGGAAAAAACACAAGACAAAATTCTTTCAGACAAAATCTTGAAGGAATTCCTTCAAAATTTTGTTCAGAGGAATTTCCCAAAGAAAAGGACCGAAAGGAAAGGGCCGGGACTTTGAAGAAAGATTTCCTTCGGACAAAATGTCCAAAAGAATTCCTTCTAAGAAGACAAGGGAGCCCAAAGGAACCTGAAGGGTAAGTGCCCTTGCGGGGGACTCTCAGCTACCAAAAAAGGGACACATTCCCTTCAAGAAGAATGTCCAAAGGGGTGACAGGCCGAAGAACATCAATTTCAGCATGGCGAACTAGCCGTTAGAGTTCAAATATCTGGTGACGAGTGCGTGAATGTCAATTTCAAGGCAACAAACTAGCCATTGGATTTCAAATGGCAACGGGCCTACAAACATCAAATTTATGGTGATGAAATAGCCATTTGGTTTTTGAATAGTGACAGGCCCGCAAACATCAATTTTGACGAGATGCGTCAGCCGTTGAGGAGAAGCCAAAGGACTAATGCCTTCATGACAAGTGGCTCAAAAGAGCTCGAATGACGCAGACCTGACGAAATTCAAAGGGGCATAAGACCCAAGGGAAACTCAGTGACCCACCGAGAAAGGAGCTTGAAGAGCCAACAAAAGACAAAAAGATAGCCCGAGAGCTGAGTTGCCAGGAAAGAGACAAAAAATAGTGAAAGTGTGACCATGCACACATAAGTCAAGTGCAGAAAAGAACAGAATAGCCCAGGTGGAAAAAGAAGTACCGGCATAGGAAGTTATTGTAGCGACCCATGCTTTTTTAGTAACACTTAATACGACCCATGCTTTCACAGTGATATTAATATGGGTTAAGCACCAAAGTCAAGACCTGCAACACCCACAACATGGTTATTCTAGAAGGATGATATCAACATGAGCGATTTCCTCTTTCTAAGGTATTCAACGCAGTATGGGTTGCTTGTTCTGGAAGGTGGCAGAAGTCTTTCTTCTTCTTGCTATATATTGTAACCTCTCAAGAAGAGAAATATATCACTCAATTTGTATGGTGAAGCCCTGCACGATTTTACCTTGAATCAGGACACAACATTTCACCTCTATTTGAGTTTGCACTTTTGCATATGTCTATGGATTTATCTTGTGTTAAGTCATTTTCTTTCATGCTTTCATAAAATGATTCCAGCATGTCTAGTGTATTGTGAGTTCTTTTGCAAGTCAGCAAGAAGTGTTTATAGCAGAGTATAGGTGCATGTGAACAGGCTACCATAGTGTGTCTTAGAACACCTCTAATAGTTTTTTCCTCCCTGTATCTCCAGAGGACCCCTTAGCTCACTGATGCAGAAGAATTTCTCTTGTCAAATGAAGTGTATATCAGCTTGTTCTTGGTGCAAAGTTTATGTCAAAGCTAAGTAGATCAATCATTTTAGTGCATCACCATTTAGATAGGTTTTATTTCGATTATATCCTTCTCCCTTTTCATCCCCCCATTATTAGCAATAGTAGTGAAAAGCCTTAGAGATGTATCAAAGGGAGCTAGCCCTTATCTAGAGATTCTCCCCTCAGTTTTGCCAGACCCACAGCAAGAGGGGAGTCTCCATTGTGTCGCACGAAAGGGAGAGTTGAGCTTTCTCTCAAGGGTGTAATCCACAGTGTCAATAATTTTTGGCATGCCTGGTGGGACTCATTCTAATGCTCAAAAAAGTTTTAGGATTGATGCTAGTCCTTTTACAGCAAGAATGAACCACTAATCCAGCATCTGACATTTAATCAAGTGATTGTGGGATAGTTTGTGCAAGGAGTTGAAGGATTTTTTGGTGTGTTCTTCAACCAATTAGCCTTTAGAGGCATTTCAACCAACACCAATGGTGACTCTGAGTTGAATCAGCTGGTTAAGCAGTCCTGGTGCCATCAAGAAATCATATTTTTGGTATGTATAATTCTATTGCTCAGCAACATAGACCTTGTTTTCCTTCATATAACTTTGATCAAGCTCAGGTTGTTCATGGCATCACCTCAAGCAGCTCTCCTGGTTTCCCTTCACCTAGTGTAAAGGAAGTAACTCTAGAATTTGAGAAGCAAGAGATGGAGATAAATAGATTGGAGGAGCAGAATAGATATAAGCAAGAGCTTATATACAAAGAGGAGTGGTTGTTGAGACAAGCTCAAGCCTTGTAATCCATGAAGGAGGAAGTAGCAAAATGGGAAAGTCCAATCATTCATGACAGTCAGCCTTGTGTGCCTTCTCCCATTCCAAAGTAACCCCCTCCTATTCTAAAGAAAGCCCCCTCTTGTGCACCAAATCCTTTCTACCAAATAGCACTTGCTCACTCTAGCTCATCTAATGCATTAACCACTCCTGCTCTTAATCCCTTGCACCTAGCTTTTCAACACCAAAGGGCATTAAAGCAGCCTCCCATGGAAATGAACCTTCTCAATTCCTTAGGTTGTGAATCCTCATTTGAAGGGAATACCATGAACTAACACATCTCTCTTCTAGAAACTTTTCCTATACATCAACAGTCTCTTCCTAGTCTTCCTCAACCTCCTCAAGTCTTTCAACATGATGTCAAGATTCCAAGTTGGAGGAGGGAATACCATGAACCAAATTAGGGTGTTGGAAATGGTGAAGTTACTCTTGCTCATGGTGATCCTCATGATCTCCAAGAAAGGCTCTTCCAAGAGAATATAGCCAGGCAAATTGTAGAGTTGGAGTCCAGAATGAGGTTCCTCAGCCAAGGTGTGATGGACGATTTAGATCAAACAATAGATTTCATATTTGAACACACCCCATCTACACTCCTTCAAGATAGCTATCAGGCCACATTTGATATAGATGAAGAGCTGGCCAAATGAAAGGAACAGAATCATTCGATTCTAGATCGAGGATTTCCTCCTCTTCCACATGAGTTTGTCCACCAACCCTCCACTCCATTCCTTCTCAAGGAAGAACCTGTTTTGAAAGAGGTAAGTGAAGAAGAGAGGATTTGATTTGCAACTGCCCAAGAGGCTATCATGAGTGACAATGAGGATGAGATCATCATGGATGCTCCCTTTGAAGACATCATCAACAATGGAGAAGACACAAGTCATGCATACATGTAGATGTTCTAGCAATAAGAAGAAGAAGTTGACAAACTTTATTTGTCAACAATGGATGATGAGGAATGTAAGCATGGTAAGCTCTCTCCTCCTTTGTTTGATGAACTTCCTTGTTGCTTTGATGAAGAGAATGACCATGCCATGGAACCTGAGTTGGAGGAGGATCATGAGGATGTCTTTGAACAACTAGAGACTCTAGTCTTTGAGCAAGAAAAGGAGAGGCATGTCCATCTTGATGAAAGCTTTGAAGAAGAGAGCCTTAAGCAAGAAGGTGATGTGCTGTGGGATGAGAAAGCAGTTTGTGATCTCATTTCAGACATCACAATAGTCACCCTTCTTCAAGAAAGCCATGAAGAAGCAAAATATAGTTTTGATAGTCTCTTTAATGAGGCAGGGAACGAGTCAATCCATGATGCATGTCAAAGGGGCTATAAGGTAAATGAGGCTTATGATGATAAACCAACAGCCATTGATTTCTTGGTGAGATACACTAACATGAAGGGCCAACATGAGGCAAGCTTCCAAGAGCAAGATGAATACATATATGTTGGAAGCACGTTTGACCCAAATTCATGTGGATATAAGCCAATCAAGGTGGCAGACAGGAAGAGCAAGTCACCAAGTCTCCTTTCCATTTAGCCACTTGTCTGGCACCATAAGTTTTCTTGCCATGAAGGAGACTTAAGAAGTTTTCCCTTTGATACAGGAGGGAGGTAAATGTATCTAATTAGTTGTACATATTAGTTTGCTTTCAGTTGTGTGTCTTTCATTTCCCCCAAGTGTTGTTTGCACGTGTGTGTAGTGTTTAGCCTTTGTTGTGTGTGTTTTAATTTGTGTTTGAGGTAAAAGGTTTGTTGGTTCATAGGTCTTTAGAAGGTTGTCGCTAACTTTTCCAAGCTGCATCTTAACCCCATACCCAATGGACTTTGAGGCTACCAATATTTTTAGCATAGCAGGCATGCTTCCCCTAGGAATCACCAAATTTGTTGACCATTTTTTGGTCTTGCAGGCCAAAATCAATCTCCTTCCTTCCCTACTATCTTGAGCAGTCAGTCTTTTATGTATCCACCCTTCTATGAATTGTGTTTTCTCCCTTTTGTAATAAGCATGTTTCTATAAATAATCAAATGACTTGAGTCTTGTAGACATCTTGGGTTGATCCATAGGCTTATCCTATTTCAGGCAATCAGTTTGCACAAGCCGTTTGGCAAGGGAATGGCCCAATTCAAAGAATGAAAGTATTTTACAAAGTTCTAAAGACAAAGTGCCCTTGCAGAGGGCAGTCAAGAAGCAAATTGGACTGTTTCAGCAGGCTATGGAGGGCAATTATGGGCCCAAAAGTACCCTTGCAAAGGGCAAAGAGCACCTTCGAGAAAATAATTAAAGAAGAAGGCTGAAAGGTAAGTTTTTCTTCAGAGGAAGACCAAGGCAAAGGATAAAGATTTCCTTTGGACTTTTTGTCCGAAGGAAATCCAATGGAAAAGGCAAGGAAGAATCAAAGGATGAATTCCTTCAGACAAAATGCCCGAAGGAATTCCTTCAGACGTTTTGTTTGAAGAAATTCACAAGGAAAAAACGCAAGGCAGAATTCTTTCGGACAAAAGCTCGAAGGAATTCCTTCAAACTTTTGTCCGGAGGAATTTCCCAAAGAAAAGGACCAAAAGGAAAGGGTTGGGAATTTGAAGAAAGATTTCCTTCAGACAAAATGTCTGAAGGAATTCCTTCGAACATTTTGTCTGAAGGAATTAAGAAGACAAGGGAGCCCAAAGGAACCTGAAGGGTAAGTGCCCTTACGGGGGACTCTCAGCTACTAAAAAAAGGACACCTTCCCTTTGGGAAGGTTCAAATTGTGAAAGGCCGAAGAAATTTCCAAAGGGGTGATGGGGCTAAAAAACATCAATTTTAGCATGGCATACTAGCTCTTGGAGTTCAAACATTTGATGACAGGGGCGCGAACGTCAATTTCAAGGCAGCAAACTAGCCATTAGCTTTCAAATGGTGACAGGCCTACAAACATCATATTTATGGTGATGAAATAGCCATTTGGTTTTTGAATAGTGATAGGACCGTAAACGTCAATTTTGATGGGATGCATCGGCCATTGAGGAGAAGCCAAAGGACTAATGCCTTCACGATAAGTGGCCTGAAAGAGCTGAAATGGTGCAGGCCTGATGAAATTCAAAGGGGCATAAGACCTGAGGGAAGCTTAGCGACCTGTTGAGAAAGGAGCCTAAAGACCCAGTAAAATACAAAAAGATAGCTCGAGAGTTGAGTTTCCAGGAAAGAGACAAAAAATAGTAAAAGCACGACCACACACATATAAGTCAAGCACAGAAAAGAACAAAATAGCCCAGGTGGAAAAAGAAGTGTCGGCACAGGAAGTTATTACAACAACCCATGCTTTTATAGTAACACTTAATACGACCCATACTATCACAGTTATATTAATACAGGTTACGCACCAAAGTCAAGCCCTGCGACACTCACAACATGGTTATTTCTGGCCACTTCTAGAAGGATGATATCAACATGAGCGATGTCCTCTTTCCAAGGCATTCAATTCAGTATGGGTTGTTTGTTCTGGAAGGCATCATAGGTCTTTCTTTTTATTGCTATATATTGTAACCTCTCAAGAAGAGGAATATATCTCTCAGCTTGTATGGTGAAGCCCTGTAGGATTTTACATTGAATCAAGACACATCATTTTACCTCTATTTGAGTTTGCACTTTTGCATATGTATATGGATTTGTCTTGTGTTAAGTCATTTTCTTTCATGCTTTCATAGAATGATTCCAACATGTCTAGTGTATTGTGAGTTCTTCTTTGCAGGTCAGCAAGAAGTGTCTATAACAGAGTATAGGTGCATGTGAACAGGCTGCCATAGTGTGTCTTAGAATACCTCTGATAGTTTCTTCCTCCCTGTATCTCCAGAGGACCCGTTAGCTCAATGATGCAGAAGAATTTCTCTCGTCAAATGAAGTGTATATCAGCTTGTTCTTGGTGCAAAGTGTATGTCAAAGCTAAGTAGATTCATCATTTTGGTGCATCACCATTTAGATAGGTTTTATTTCAGTTATATCCTTCTCCCTTTTCATCCCCCCCATTATTTGCAATAGTAGTGAAAAGTCCCAGAGATGCATCAAAGGGAGCTAGCCCTTATCTAGAGATTCTCCCCTCAGTTTTGCCAGACCCACAACAAGAGGGGAGCTTCCATTGTGCCGCGTGGAAGGGAGAAGCTAAGCTTTATCTCAAGGGTGCAATCCACAGCGTCAACACTTCCTAAAGTAATTCCTTATAAAATGTCATGTCTTATCGAAATAGAAGTTCTTCTCCTCCTCCTCCTCCTTTCTACCATCATGAGAATTTTTTTTAAAAAAAATCCCCCTTTTAAATGGAAACCTTCACATATCTATGGCAATGATAATCTCCTAAATAATCAATTCCTGCTCTCACCCCATGCAAAAACTACCTTAATAGGAAGAATAATACCTTGGAAATTCTTTCCAAGTCTACCACCTGTATATCTCATTTTCTAAAGTAGTTTTGCTCCTTCCATTTGAATGCTTCTCAAATGCTCTAATCTTAGGATAAAGAGATCCTCTATCAACATGATATTTATTAATATGATCAACATTATGAATAGCATGAGTATCAACAACATGATCAATGACATGGTCAATAATATCATCATTAACATAAGCATGTTCATTATGAAAATAAACAATATGATCACTAGTGGAGGTAAAAACATTAACAAACTCAGAATCACTATCAACTCATTGCTTTGAATATTTATCAAAGTTTTTATTATTTTTCCTCAACTTGACAATCTCCTTTAAAAGGTATGATTTGAGTTCCCTCAATCTCTCAATCCACATAACAATCTGCCACAAGCCCACATTAGTCAATACATGTTTCATAGATTACTCCCAACCTTGAAATTGTGTCTCTTCAACATAGGAACCCCATCAATTATCTTTAGATTTTAATAAACACCTTAGCCAATTTCATAGTGAAGTTTCATCCTCTTCAAAATACAAAGAAAAAATACAACCTAATTTGTAAAGAGATTTATGAAAAAGTAAAAAATATTGGAAAAAATAATTATTTTTCGGCTTGAAGAGAAAATTTATTGAAAACCAAATCTTAGAATAACTCAATCAATATATGTCACAAAAGTTTTATAAATTGCACTATAGTTTCCTTGCATGAATATGCAACTTCTTTGGAAAAATCACTTAAAATTTTATAATTGTTTCCAAGATGTGCATGATTATTTAAAGTTAGCCATAATATCTCTTCCTCAATATCATCAAAATGTGGAAAAATACTTGATAGAAACCTGTCAAAGTTTGCTTTCCAGTGGAGTAATAACCATCTCAATCTTAATCCTATGTGAAGATGACAATCCCCATTTACCTTAGATGGTACCCCTATCTTCTAGTTTCTTCTTGGTTTTGGTCAATTAGAATCCTCACTATCTTTACTCTTAGTGTTTTTTTCTAATTCTCCAAGAAGAAACACCATTTATTGGAGAACAACAAGCACAAAGAGACTAATAAGAGGAGAATGGTGGTGTCAAAAAACACCTCTAGTCACTTGAATGATTGAATCTTACTTAAAAAATTGCATCACGTAAGACTTGATTAAATATAAATCTATGTGTGGAAAAACCCCAAATATTCATAGAGGGAGAAATTTCAAGTACCATAAATTATTATATTATGAAAGAGTCAGTTATGACATGTTAATTATATGGGACCACCTGATACCCATATGGTCCCATAAGCAAATACCTACCAATCTTTGGGTTCTTGAAGAACACACCTTCACTGATATCTAATGGTTGATAGGTTATCGAGTAATATTCCAAGTCATTAATACCTAATGGTTTCTAGGTTCCCACAAAATACTTGAAGTCACATATGCCTAGCAGTCACTAGGCTCTCACAGAATACTCTAATTCATTGATACATAGTGGTTGCTAGGTTCCCACATAATATGCTAAGTCATTAATACCTAATGACCACTGGGTCCCCATATAATACATAAATTAATTGATACCTAGCAGTAATTAGGTTCCCACACATTATGACAAGTCATTCATACCTAGTAGTCAATAGGTTCCCAAATTTCCTAACAAGGTGTTCATACCCACTGGTCACTAGGTTCCCAGAGATCCTGACTTGTGATTCACACCTAATAATTGCTAGGTTACTCAAGGAATATGACATGAATTATTTTACTTGCTAACACCTTTGAATTAAGTGCCTCCCTAATAGTTCTAGGATCTTCATCAATAATAGATAATACAAATGCAAAATGAAAATCAGGTTGATTTATCTTTCTAGTTTCCTTCTTTCTCAAATTGATTTCCTCAAGATTAGGATATGAGGTTCTTACTCATGTGATTCATCTTCTTCTATTAGTTTATATTCATATACAAATTCTCCATCTCCTAACTCAAACTACATATTTTTTGGTTCTTCCTTTCTTGGTTGAACTCTACCTTATTTGGAGTCTTTTTAACCTCTCTAAAGATAAGAGTAATAGTATTTCCATAGTCCATGTAGAGCGTAGTGAGTGCTTCTGGATGCAATTGTGTGAGTGATTTTGGATCAATGTTTTGAGTCACAGTCTGTGAATCATCTTCAATATGAGAATGAGAATATAATATTTTTAGTCACATTCTATTCTTATTCTCATATGGATGATGGTTCACAGAGTGTGACCAAAAATTTTGATTCAAAATCACATACACAGTTGCATCTAGAACCACTCACTACACACTCTAAAGATTATATTATGACTATAAATATTCTTCTTTATTTTTAGGTTTCAAATGTTGGAGCCTTTTATACAACTACTATACCCAATATAGATATTCTTTGCTTTATAATCCAACTTAGGTATTTTTTCCCATTAGAACATGCATATAAGCATCACAACCAAGAAATATAATATGTCAAAGAGAGGGTTTCTTACAATTCCATTGCTTCTTGCATATTTTTATCAACAAGAACTGGTGTAGGTGATCAATTGGTCTAGTAAAATGTAATCATTAGTACTTCTACCCAAAGTTTATATTTTAGGTTTGCACCACTACATATACTCATTTTTTTCAATTACGTCTTGTTCATTGTCATTGCATTTCCATTATGTTGTGTATATGAAGTTGTCTTTTATCTTACTAATCCACACTACCTAAAAAACAACTCGAATTCATTTGAGCAGAATTATCCACCATTAGTTTTTCTCAGTAACTTTATATTTTTCTTTGTTTGGTTTTCTATAAGAGCCTTAAAGTCCTTGAATTTACTAAAAACCTCATATTTATGCCACAAGAAATATACCATGTTTTCCTTAACACATCATCTATAAAATAAACACAAAATATAGTTTTTCCTAGTAATAGAACATGAAAAAATCCAAGCACATCACTACGTATCAACTACAAGATCCCATCTTCTCTTGTAGCATTAGTGGAAAATTTTACCTAATTTTATTTATCATATATGCAGTATTCATAAAAAAAATCTAAAGGGAAATCAGACATTCCTTCAACCATACCTTTAGTGTGAAAATATTTAAGGCCTTTCTCTCTAATATGTCCCATTCTTTGATGCCAAAACATTGTCTTCTCTACAAGAAACATATGGATTCTATCAATTTCAGTGCTATCCTAAGTGACAATAAAGTGCAGTATGAGAAAAATGGTTTTACATCAAAATTCAATACATTTACCCATACTATGTGCAACTAGATTTAACCATATTTACTATAGTTAAACATTAAAATCAGAAATAAAATGCAGTAAAGGATATTCTAGAAATATTAATAAGTGTAACTAAAGGGTTTTAGAAGAAAATATATTTTTTTACAAATCTAGGGACAATTTGTAGAGACATACTTAATAAAATATCTCTAGAAGACAAAACAAAAAAACCCATAAAACTCGAGATGAACTGAGAAATTTTTTCAAAGTTCTAAAATCATCAGTGTATGATTCTAGGTACCTAAGAATTTTTTAAATATGGTTGTACAACTCTATTTTCCCATTCTAGAGCTTCAAAAACCTCACTTGCTTTTCCTGAATCCTATGTAGATCTATAGAAAATGTATCTCCCTCTCTACAAACCTAACAACTCATCACAAATTTCTTGGATAACATGGCTTGGTTTGGGGTGAACTATTTTCTTTCCTTTCTCTATACTTGTATTCACTCTTAGAGCCCTTTCTTTCTTAGAAACTCGGGTCTTTGGTTGACTTTGTTTTGATATATCTAATGACTTAGATATTTGTCTTTCTTCCTCTAAACTTTTCTCCTCTTCATCATCTACTTCGAGCTTTCTTATTCATCATTACTTTCACTTTGTTCTCTGCTTTTTTCCTTCTTCTTCTTAGCCTTTCTCTGATCTTTCCATGCACCCATATGTTGCATTTTTTGTTTCTTCTTTTTCTTTCCTACCTTTTCTTCCTTCTTTTGTGTAAAACTCTCACCTATCTTTAATCCCATATGTGCCTTTTCCTTCATAGGATATGTTGCTTATGGTTTGATATAAAATTATTTTTGATGTTCACTCCAAATAATAATCCATTTTAAACATGAAAATATCTATTGTGGGTCAAACTCTAACTTGACATCTTCTTATTCTTCATCTTCCACGGTAAATTTCTTACATGTGGTCTTTATTTATTTCTCAATGTATATACTCAAATTTCCTCATTTTGTACTTCCACACGTGGTATATCCTTGATTATGTCTAGTGCATTTTTCAAATGCCATGATGATACAACATATGGTAACTTCATTCAAGGGATTATATGATCATTATGTTCACAAATATTTACTAGTGTGCAATGATTCATTACATAAAATGTGGAAAAAACTTGATATGCCTCTAAAATATTCTTCAAGATTCTTCTTTCATTTTCAAAATATTTCATTACATTTTCATACCGCCTTCTAATTTTACTCTTTAATGTGGAATTCATTTAGATCTCAAATTAATACATCTCATACTTTATGGTTGGGGACACATTCTCTAGTGATATCTCTAACACCCATCATTATAGGATGCCTAATTACTAAAATAAAATCAAAATCGAATACCTTTCCCAATGTAATGTCCCACCTCTTTGATGTGCTTCTTCTACTACCATGCCATTTCCCTATTGTGTGAAATTGAATAGTACCTTGCCTTTTCCTACGTTGTTTGTGATGTATACTATGTCCTTTAAAACAAATTCCTAACCAGCCACCAAGGTTAGCTTTACATTGATAAAATTCATAACCACCCATGTGGTTTGTTATTTATCTCATTTAATATCATAATATAACCTCCTCTCTTCAAATTTAAGAGCTTAGCAATGTCATCAACCTTGTTGGTGTCCCTCGTCACCACACACATCTTCTCCTTCATTATTAAGCCCCATTATATGGCTCATTCATACATATGATGTCTTAATAATTCTTCCAACAAAACATATATGCACTCAATGTGTACATGATAACAACCACTTTGTCAATTTCTCAAGTTTTTTGAAATAACATAACTCATTTAGCAGCAATAATCTGGTTTCCTCCAAGTTTTCTCTAACTATAACTTTATTGTCTTTCCTTATATTGATTCCAACTCCTCTTTTAATACCTTTTCATACCCTACCTTCTTGTGATTGAAATCATCAGTCACACAAATCTTGTATTTTGTATCCAAACTCTTGCCCTTTTTCACTAACTAAGGGTAACCCATTAATGGTTTCAAAAAACTTTCGATCTTCATATTCTTTGGGCACTTAGTGTGGATTAGTTTCAATTATTCCTTAGATGATTCACTCGTCAATCTTGATATTACTTCCTCACTTTCCTCCATCTACTCGATTTCAGCTTCTTCCAATTTATGTGTAAACATTTTTTTTCAGCCACCTAATTCAATAATTCCAGTCACTGTAATTTATTATGTCCACCCTTTTCTTGAAATTATTCCTTCCATATCTCTCATGAATTTTAGACTCCTACTCAGGATTCCTAAATTTAATTATTTTTTTCCCACTTCACCTTACCTCACCTAGCTTTGTTCTCACAAATTCCTTAAATGCAAAATATTTTCGAAATGCTACTCTCCTTATTATAAATCCTGAGGTGCTTTAACTTCTTCTAACTACCTCCATCCACTTACCTATCTACATGTGTGTCATAGAATCATCATATGATGTCATTCCCCCCATTATTTTCAAATTTTAAACTTCATCACCCCATGTTCCACTTTTCTCTCTGTGCGCATCACTTCCTTTTTACACACCAAATTTATTCAAAAAGAATTCCTTTGAATTACAAGCATGAATTTTTTTTGCATACACCTATCACCTTTTTTCTCTCTAACTTATAATTTGTTAAGTCTTGTTGTGCATGTATTTCATATGCATATTTAATCTTCACACCTTGAACCAATATTTACAATACCTTCATTATATATCTTATACTATCTTATACTTGTATTTATCTATTTACACCACCTTATTTGTACCATTTTTATCTTTTGAAATCTAGCTCTCTTTATAATAGGAAATAATGAAACTATCCATCCTTGAGTATTTCGACATCTAACATGTGAATTTGAAGTGATCCCCACTTGACTTGCCTAACTAGCCTTATATGATTGTCCTCCATTATTAACATAAAATAAAATTGCATGTTAAGGAAAAAACAATATATCATTAAAGAATTTTTTTTGGTGATATAATTTTATCATGACCATAATCCTTATTTCACACTTATTTTTGCACAATCACTCAAAATAAGGCTTAAACTTACTTCCATTATTTCATTAAAGTGCCCTTGTAGGAATTCCCCATTCAACTTGTTCATCTTGCATGTGCCAAACTCCAAGCTGTTGTGGATGATATAAGGACCCATCCATATTATGTGTAGCTTCTATAGATTTGTTGTATAGCATGAGTCATATAAGAAGACCTTTTCACCTACACACAAAATATTGTTCTTAATATGATTGTCATGCCACATTTTTTCCCTATTTATCTGCACTCCTTGGCTCCATCTTGCCAATAATATTTTATCATCAATCTTCATTAAGTCCATTAGCCTCTCTTGAATTAACTCCTAGTCACCAAGGTTCCCTACACATGCAATGTGCAATCATGGAATTAAGAATTTCACTAGTAATAAGATCTCTTTTCCACACACCAACTAAAATGGAGGGTATCTACCTAATTGCTTATATGTTGTTTTGTGTGCCCAAAATACACATGAAACACAATCATCCCAATATTTGTGCCATTAATCACATATTTTTTTGAGTGTAGTGCCTTAATTTAAAAAATATTTGATCATATCATTTGCTTGTGGATGGTATGGTGTTGTTTTATGACGCACAATCATGAATTTTTGTAAAATAATGTGCATTGTCTCCATAATAAAATGGGTCCTAGTATCACTTGTCAAGATTAAAAAACACCAATATATTATAATTATTATTTTTGAATAAAATATCAATGTAGTAGTTTTTATACAATATTTAGTTAGCACAGACTCAACCCATCATGTAAGATAACCAATGGTCATTATGATGTAATGTGAACTACTACTTCATGCAGGGGGTTAATTGGACATAAAAACCCATAACTCAATGTCAAATGGTTCGTACATGACTATTGAAATTAAAAAAAATTCATCCTAACTATTTTGGTTTCCAACCATTTGTCATATCTCACATTTTTATACATATCAATCGATGGCTTTGTATAATATTGACCACTAATAACAAGCCAACAATATTTTGTATGTTGTTTCTTCTCATCCATAATGTCCACTTGCATTCCCTTTATGGCACTTTCAAAACACTTTTGCACATTCATGTTCAATCACACACATGTGCATTACTTTGTCTCTTCCCATTTTATACAATCCAACCTAATTCATTGTGATGGTGTGACCTTAACAACAAGCTATTTTTTGCTTGACAATCTAATCATTTGGAGCTAATATGGATTTATAAATTTTGTATCTTCCATTTATTCCAAAACCCTTTGTACATGGTAAAGTCTCACATCAAGCATCTCATCTTCAATTAAATGTACAACCTCACCCATTTCAATGTGTGATAAATCATCTAGTCCTACATTCAACCTTCCTAGTTTTATCATAATTAAGAACTAAAATTCTTGAAACAATTCTATCCAATAACAAATGTGCCCATGTAACACAAGCTTGTTAACCAAATAATTCAATGCCTCATAGTTAGTGAATAAAAAATGGAGTAACAAGAAGATACTGCCTAAAATTTTTAATGCATAAATTTTCTAGTGCTTCTCACTCTATAGTAGTGTAGTTTTGTTAACCTTGGACAACTTTATACTTATAAAATAGATGCAATAATCCACTTTTCATTTCCATGATTGCACAAGTATTTCCCCAAAGATTTTTCTAGATGCATCAAAATTTAAATGATGTTATATAAAATGAGAACTATAATATAGGTGCACTAGCCACTTTATCCTTCAAAGTGTCAAACAACACTTATTGATTACCTGTCCATATAAACATATCAAACTCCTTTAAAATTTCCTCTAATTGCCCGATACTTTGAACATAACTCCAAATAAACTTGTAATAATATATTAAATGATCCATAAAGGGACATATGTCCTTAAATGCATGTGAAGCCTCTAATTATAGTATCACAACTATTTTGGTTGGATCTACTAACATTCCTTCCTTAAAAATGGCATGTACAAGTAAAGTGTTGAATGATACCACAAACTTATATTTATTCATACTCAATGATATCTAAAGTTGTCTACATTATTCAAACATCAAGCATAGATATTCATAATTATCTCTCACAAGTTCATACATCATCTAATCATCAAGGTATACCTAGAAAAACGTTTGGATAAAATCCCTATATGCTTCCACCATAATATGCAAGAACACTAATAACACATTATTCAATGCAAAGGACATCAATATTTGACTTACCTTCATCTACAATCTGTACTTGGTGATACCCTAAAAAATCCATCTGTGGATGTATAAATCTCACATCCATGGATGTATAAATCTCACATTTGTGGATGTATAAGTCTCACATCTGACCACTCCTTCTAGTATTACTTGTGTGAATGGTATAGGAAAAGGATCTTAAACACACAAAACATTAAACATGAGGTAACATTTGCGTACCTTGATCCTACCATATTTTTTATGTTAGTCACAATTTAACTCACCCAATCATATTCGTTTATTGGATAAATCACCCCTATTTATATCATCTTGTTAATGTCTTCTCTAACACTTGCATGGAGATTTGAATTCATTATATATGGTCTTTTCTTTATTATTTATGCACCTTTACACAATTTGATTATCATCTTTCCCAAGAACTCATGTACTCTTTTCATCTTACTATAGTTTCTTTGGAATAGGTCCTTGAACTCTTGAATTAAATCAATGATATGCAACAAAACCAAATTAGTCTAGCAATCACCAATAGTGGCTATCCTTTATTCATTGTTTGTTTCAATATTTACTTATCTATTATGCAAAGGTTAATGATGGTAATATTTATATGTTCTTTATGCATTCTCCACTTTAATTTCACTAATGGTCATCTCCACATTTAAATGGTTTGTATCCTCTTCATAATATTTTTATTCTCCTACCATAAATTGGTCCTTTACTCTATTCAACTTCTCCATCTATGTAATTCCAAATTATTTCACACAACTCCTACTTCTAAACTCATTATCCAAGTCATGGTATGACTTTAAATTCTATTCAAATAATCGAGCAATTGTGTAGTCCCCTTCATTCTTCATTTCAAAAAACTTGTCTTCCATTTATGCGCTGTTTTGAAATATTAGGTTTTGTCACTCGTACTGGCTCATTCATGATAATATCCTTAGGCTAAAACTAAATTTTTTTGTGAATTCTTCCTTTAGGGTCTTCTATCATGACGTTTCTATCCAAGTTTCACTGATCACATACCATGCACATGGCCATGTTTCAAAAGTGCCAAACAACACATGCACCTAAATAAAAACTAGAAATATGAACTCACTCATTGTTAATATGATTTCACAAGATATTAAGTGTCCTATAGGTTCTGTATTTCATGAATACATCAAAAATTCATTCTTAATTTTGTTTCTTTCAAACCTAGTACAAAGAGATTCTTTACACTCAAAATAATCCAAAAGGTACGGTCTATGAGTTTCCCACCATCATGCAATAGTACTACATAATGTATGAAAAAGTGATGAAACATGCTCCACTTCCTTTGGTAAATAAGCCTTCAGATCCTTGACATACACCTTGGATAATTTTGATCCATCATAACATGAAATATTTTTCATTCAATCCTTAGATAGAACACTCTCTTCGGCACATGTGTGATGCGGGGAACTCATTTTTTCCTTTGATTGTCCCTAGTATAGCCTGTCTCACACAACATCAGATCATTCCACTTCATACAAATTTTGAATGTCTTATCCTCAATTGATCACAAATCCATCTAATAACCTCACTCTCCTCTTGAATACATTTTTCGCACACATGTATGTTGGTGTCTGACATTGATACTCCACTCTTCTAGCTTAATATGCCATATTCCCTAGGATTCAAGTATTCCTTTCCTTGTACACTAATATTATAGATATAAATAAATTTTCTCATCAATATCCACATTTTCTGCATATGCAAGTCTATGTTCCACATGTAGATGAATAAAAACTCTTTGTTCCCCATTCTCAAAGCTCATATATCACTGTTTGAAACACATCTTTGTCTAGTTTTGATAACACCATGTCCTTCATAATAGAGATAGATAATTTTTAGATTTATCTAATTCAATGACCTTAGAATCAGTTGTAAACCCTACTCCCATTATTTTTAGTTATACATCATGCAAGACTCCAATAGGTCGTAACCATGTCTTACTCACCATAAACAACATATTGGTCTAAGGTTGTAGTCTTAGACTCCCCATATTCATCTATGCTTAATTGGTCAATATGTTCACCTCCACATCTATATCAATCAGGATGTAATGTAACTCCTAATCATTTATCCATGCATCAGTGGTTAACTCTTAATCATAAACAACATTATTAGTAACACGTATTTCCTTCACTTTCTCTTAGATGTGTTCTTATGCATCCTCAATACTTTGCTTAAGCTCGGTATGTATCAAAAATACTATGCCTTTAGTCTTTAACATGGATAAAATCGTTGATATTTCTTCCATATACCTAGGGCTAGGATGTTTCCTTTAGATTTATTTCTTCTTAGCCTCCATTTCTCTTATTTTCTCTACTTCGCCCTAGATATTTTGTATTATCTCCTTCACTTTTACCAGAATTGACATCTATAATGGCACATCAAAGTAGTCCATCATTATTAACTCTTGACATTGTGACATCTTCTCCTTTTGTGGAATATGCATTCTCATTTCTTGTGGCTCCAATCCACTCCTTATCGTTATATTCACATTTGGGCCTATGCTTCCATTCTATGCATTCTACTTAAATGCTCATTTACCTTCTTTTTGTGTAATCATAATCATTCTTACACCATTTTGTGCCTTATAACTTTACAAAATATTTTGACAAAGGTCAGGATATTAGGATACTCTGGATAGTATAAGAAGTAGTGGTTCATCACACCAAATTTGAAATAAAATCACTGGTATACATTTCCACCTCTTCCACATCCTCATCAACCATAAGATTTTCCTCCACCATATTCTCATGTTTGTTAATCTGGTGCATGTTTGTTATGTCTAGATCCAAGCCCTTGCACATCATGTATCTCATCACTAACTCAGTAATTTACCATGTCATGTGTGTATGTATCACATACTTTACATCAAGTAGTGTTAATTTGTTTGAAGTGATGCATCATTATACAATTTCAAGTGTCATTCTCTCCTTGGAATACATAAAAACATATAACTATTAATTACACTATTTGCTTTGTAAAAAAATTATTTGTATGGTCTTTTGTCTCACATTCTATGCACTAAAACCCCTTTGATTTTTTTGTGCACTAACTACAGACAAACTTTGTAACTACATGTCCATCTTTGAAATATATGCCTCTAAGAAAGGGATTATGCCATCATCACATCTTCCAATATCCTCCATTGTTAATGCATCCTCCAATGTATCTCATGCATCTACAAATATATTCATAGCCAACTTCATTATAAATTTTAGTAATATTCCTCTAACAAATTATTGTGCATGCTACAATATATGTATTTCATACAAAAAATTCAACAAATAGGTTTTAAAATGCATATCATAATAAAATATGTTTTTCAATGCATCAAACTTGATTTCTTTGAGCTTATAAATTATTTGCTTCTCAAACTATGGAATTTAGAAATCCCTTTAAGAAGGTAATCTTCAAATTGTTAAAATATAGCATAAAATGGTTAGGATCAAACTTCATATACCAGGTTTGCACATGATCTAAAAGTGTCTTCACTAATTAGCTTGCCTTTATTTTTGGTAAAAACACATGTTTAGTTCTCCAAGTCATCTCATACTTGTGCATATGATTTAAGGCATCCTCAATACCTCTATTTTCACATAAATTCATATACATCTTTCAAAATATGGTTAGCTATTTTAACTTTTGGACATGATCTTGCCACTAGTTTTAACATAATTCCTCTCCCTAATCCACCATAAGTTCATCCTCTACCAAATGAAGTCAAACTTGTGCATCCCTGAGTTTCAACTCATTTAATTTAAATCCCATGATTAACTACTAGACAAATAATGATAACCAACAAAATATGCCCTATAGTCCCTCTTGTTGGTACTCCAAAATTTATACTTGCCAAATTACTAGTTTTCTTCTCACTTCATTGAGATATTTGCTTAATACTCTCTCTATTACGTCCTAACCTTAAATATGCATATAGAATCACCTAATTTAAGAAAAAGCTATCTCCCTTATGTAACCCTTTAACTTTAGTGGCTTCAATTTCACTATAATTTTCCTTCTAAAAATAAATATGTGCATGGGCATTGGGTTTAAGTATGGTTAAATCTGAGACTTCCCCAAGGCTTGTGCACTCGTCTCCACCTTCAAGAGGCTCCCAATTAGAAACTTAAAAATGATTCAAATAGATGGACTCTTTACTATGAATTTATTCCTTCTCATTAGTAGCACATTCCTTTATTACACAAACGGGTACTCACGATATCCATATGACTTAGTTACCCTCCTTCGTGGGGTCCATGGAAACCATTACTCTCCCTCTACCTTACTTATTTTTATGCATCACTTCTTTCCAATCAAAATCTTCCATTCTTTTTCTTCTTCTTATGCACAATATTGGTCTCACCTCCAACCTACCGAGCACCTAGCCCTTGCATGATAAATATTTAGCTTTCCATCATTAGGGTTTCAATTTCATGTTTTATCTACATGGGTTTCAATCGTCTACTATCCTCATGAACATAATATTTTACCTTAAACACAACCTCCACATGCACTTAAGTTATCTTCACACTCAATGTAAATAGGGTCCCAATAATGGAGCCAAAATATTAGGCTTATTTATTATTCACTTTGTGTCCTTTTTAGACCTGACATTATAAAAAAAAATCCTATGTTGACATATCACTTTGAGTCAAGAATAAAAATGCTTTCCAAAGGCATAATGAGAGATCACTAAATTTTCCATTATGAGTAAGAAATTCAAAGATCATTAATGCACATAAAAAATCCATTCTAACCCTAATATCTAATTTGAAATCATATAATAAATATTCAAATTACAAACCAATATTCAAATCATGAATCAAGTTACAAAGGTTATTACAACACTCATTGCATATAACTCCATAAAAGATGAGTAAGCTATCATCATATAAAACTCTACAATCTATCTTATAGGCTTAGATCTGCTCTTTTTCTTCAATTTTATGTTTCTTTCTATGTCGGTCTGAAAACAAGTGTATCTTCTTATGGTGAAGGGTGTATTTATAATATTCCTAGACCTCCCATGCCAATAAACTTCTATTTAGCTAGATCTAGCTATCCATCTTTTATAATTTTCTATAAGATTCCCTATTTATATATTTATATCTAGTTCAAGGTTTGATACCTAATTAACTACATTACTCACTACTTACTTTCTTTCCACTTGTAAGTTCCACACATCTCATGCTTCAATGGTATCCTTGCATAAATATGTAATTTGTTTTATTCCCTTCCATGCATGATAGGGGCTTTCTAAGGTTTTGCATGTCTCACCAGCATGGTACTATATTTATCCAAAGCTATCAAGAATGTTTCATAATGCACCTTTCTAGAGGTCAACATCCATAAAAGATTCATGTTGTGGTAGAGTGATCCACACCCACTAATTTTACCTTGGTGAGGCACTAACCCCATGTTTGCAGGCTATTACTTCCAGTTTTTGCATGGAGTTTCATGCATAGAAACTCCATTAATTCCATTTAAAGGAAAAAGAATAAGTGTGTGTGGATGGATAAATGTGAGATATCCTTTTAGGAGCTTGAAAATTTTCTCACTAGTGTATTGATTCTCCCAGTGTTGGATCTTAACAAGGAAATTTTTGGTTTGTATTGATGCTTCTTTGGAGGGTTGGGGTCGTTCTCATGTAGGAGAGTTGCATGATCACATTCAAGTTGTGTAAGCTCAAGTAATATGAGCTTAACTACCCCATCCAAGACATTTAGTTATTTTTCATAGTTCACACATTGCTTAGGTGGTGACATTTATTTTGAGGTATTGGTTTTTGCTTCAAATTGATCACTTGAGTCTCCAATACATCTTCATGTAGCCAAATATAAACACATGTCAATGACATTGGATTGAATTTTTATGTGGGTACCCATTTGAAATTAAGCATATTAAATGGAAGTATAATATGGTGGTATATGCTTTGAGTAGGTGATGACATTAGTTGGAAATTATGACCATTGAGACCAATTTGAGGGGCATGATCCTCTCTCAGTTTCTTAAGGATGAGCTTTACTAAGAGATATGACACTTAGTAGATTAGAGAGCACCCTAAGGGTAAATTTTATGGGATATTATATTGAGCCTAATGGTATTTATCACCACAAAAACTCATTGATGTGACTAATTTATGATATCATTGTAGCGTGGTGTTGTAAAAGGTTCATTAAGCCCTATATTTGACACACCTTAGGGTTAAAAACATGCATGGTGAGTTTTGATAGTTGTGTCATTGAGGTGGTTTGTGGCACAACATTACAGGGCATCAACATCCATCATGACTTATTTATCCCCATGTGATTCCTAAGTGGAAGTGAGATACCATTTTGATAGATTTTGTTAGGGGTCTCCCCACATCCTCTTATACCATGATGAAATTATGGTGACTATGGACAAGAGGCCAAGGTATCTCACTTTTTGTTGGCCAATTTCATTTACAATGTCACTATAATGGCATCAATGTTCTTGGATGATATTATTTGCTTGCATGATATTCCTTAGAAGATCATTTCTGATAGGGACCTAGTGTATATGTTAAAATTATAAACCACACTTCAAGAAGCTTGGGCATGTAACTCAGTTTTAACACATCACATCAGCATGAAACAAATAGTTAGACTGAAAGGGTGAACCATGTACTAGAATACATGCTTCACATGCATGTTATAAACTATAATTCTATTGCAAAGATTATCTGTACTTTGTATAATTTTTCTTTGGTAATAGTTATCATAACTCTATAAACATGGCACCTTACAAGGTATTGTGGTGACCCTACATTGAGTTGGGATCAACCAGAAGATAGAGTGTCTATTAGTCCTTTGCTACATGACATGGAATAATAAGTTGTTCTTATCCACCAATGCCTTCAATAGGTGCAAGATCACCAAAAGATGTACATTGATGCCAAAAGATTAGATCGACACTTCTATGTGGGTAATAAAGTTTTTTACGAGTTAAACCTCATAAGATCCTAATATTATGGAAAAGTTTATAAGCTTGTGCTAAGGTTTGTGATATTGTTTGAGATATTGGAGATAGTCAATCTAATTGCCTATCACCTAGCATTTCTATCCAACCTATATTGTGTGCATTATGGTTTTCATATTACCATGTTGAGAAAGTATGTAGCTGATGTTTCTCATTTTTTGCATTAGAATGCCTTCAAGGTGGAGGTAGATGGGTAGCTAGCTTTGGATCCCATATATATATATATATATATATATATGTACAAGATGTTGGGCCATCAAGTTCATGAGTTAGAATAAGTTAGAGTTTAATGGGACCAGTATGATTAAATTGCACCTACTTGGGAGGATGTTTCTCAAATGCAAGCCCAATATTCCTAATTTTCAATGACTTCCCAAATGAAGTCTAAATAACGAGAGGAAGATGTGAGGCCTAATTTTTATACTAAAATTCATGTGTGTATATTGTTCTTGGATATCAGATAAACCCAATTCACTCTTGTTTTGGTATATGCATCAAACTAGTGATTCTATTATTTATGATTATACCATACCTCTTATGGATTATGATGTTTATTACATTTTCATGGTATAATGTGTTACATAAAGTATCTCATATTACGTTGACATTGATGTTAGATGTACTTTGTGATTATTATATTGGATGCATAATATTTTTGTTATCATGTTTATGAGTGTTAATAATTGTGATGTATTGATAATATGATTGATTATGCTGGATGTGCCTTGTGATGGGTAGTTTGTGGGTCATTCAGACAATTATGAGATAATGATCATTTCATAAAGAAACATTTGTGTTATTTGTATGTCATATTATTGTACCATTTAATACTACTTATTTTACTTATAAGCATGTTTAGTAGACATATTGATCTATGCAATGAGTATGCAACAAGCAGGACTGGATAAGAAAATAAAAGTGATACAAAGGTCCATTAAACATGCCTCTAAATTCATGAATATTTCTTGGTCTACCTTGTCATTCAGAGTTGAGCAGACCTTATTTGAGTAAACTTTATCTTATACCCATTTGTATAGTTATGTTCTTAATTAAATGATAAAGCTTATGAGTCATTGCATATCCCCTTTCCTTATTTAGTCATATTAAACCTTCCACTATAGGATGAAAGTGTTTTACCTTGCTTATAGAAAAAACTTGCACATCAAACACTTTACCAAATTGGAAAATTCAGATTTTGAGGATAAGGCCAATTTAAGAAACTGTGTAAGGCAACTAATCCATCTTAAAAATGAAAAAAGATTATGGGACCCAATAGATCGTTTGGGATATGTTTTAAAAGCTTAAATAAGTTCCTAGTTGCCTCGAATAATCTAAAAATGGACTAGAAGCCCTAAAGTTTTTTAAAAAGATGAAAGAAAAGAGCAAATTTGAGAGAGCACGTCATTGTGTGATTGGTGAAGAATCATTAGCCATTCTATAAAATAATCAATTCTACCTTATTTGAGGGAGCATAGAAGTTAAAGGTTCAAGCTTGATTCATGTGGAGTAGATAAGGTAGGGTTTCATCCTTGAGTTTTTGTTATCAGCTTGTTAGTGGCTTTGATTTTAAATGGATTGTTTCATTCTTATATATTTCTAGTTTTACACTTGTTGAAGCCTCATTAGGAATTTTATATTGTTAGGTTTTTATGCATTTATTAGAAGCTTATTTATATTTTATTTGTCTTTTTGGGTGGTTTGTAAATCAATTTTAAGATTCATTTAATTGTTGGTTTTTCTTATTTAAATTATAAAAACTATGTACGGTTATAGTACCCAAATGGGCTTAGCTCTTGGATATTTTCTTGGGAATTTAAATGCGTGTGAAATTTATGGTTTTAATCTTGTCGAACAAGTTAATGAGATAGAATAAATGGGATTGTTTGGAAAAGTTATGGATATTCAACCCTTCCCAACCCATTTTACCCCTTACATTTGGTGGGTAATTTTGGGTTCTCTTACCCTTAGTGTATAATTGAGGATAAGTTCCTAACCTTGGTTGGTAGATGATATTTACTCTCCCTATTGGTGTGTGATTGATATTATTACTACTTTTACATGTTGGCTACCCCTTACAAAGGTGCTTCTTGTGGAATTTGGTATTGTTGTGGTTTATTTTATGGATCATGGATGATGTAGATCCACCTTTATCTCATTGTCTAAACTTAGATATAACCATGTTTAGTTAGTCTTCCTTATATGCTCACATATGTGTTTCACTTGGTTATCCTATGTGGCAACTTGTTGTTCTTTGGACCCCATGGGCTCAAGGGTTGACTAGGTTCTCCTACCTAATGATGTCTTTTTAGTTGGGAGGATAACACCTTATTTGTTCGCTGGTTGGTTGAGCTTTTGGATCTTTCTAAACTAGGTGGTGCTCCCTATTTGGCGGGGCTAGACATGCAGTAGCCTATGTGTCACTTTGTTGAAAATTACTCATTACTTTTACCTTGAAGGCTTGGAATGTTCATTATTGTATAAGTTGATGTGCCCGTGTGTAAACTATATTTCATTATGTAACTTATAAGGATGTTAATGTGGTTGTTGATGTAGTTTTGAAAGAAATTATCTTTTGTTGATTTAGACTTGGAAATTAAATTGATTAAATCTGGGTTTTGCAAATGATGCAAGTTTTGAAAATAGTTTTGATGCAAGTTTTGAAAATGGTTTTATATAGTTACATGGATTCATGTTTTAGAGTTGATTCAATTTTGATTTTATTTCTTAGGTTGGTTCTAAGGTTCTATAAATCAAATACAAGGTAAATGTGCTTGTTAGGAAAGGGTACCTTTCAGTTTTAGAATTAATCCTAAGTCAAAAAGCATCAATTCCTTAATTTGATAATTTTATGATGTAGAACATAAATTTTAGGCTTTTAACGCAATTTATTTTATGATTTTAGGCTTTATATATTAATTTTCATAATTATTTCAATTCTACAATTGTTGGGTTTTTAGGCCGTAGGGATATACTATATGAGTGCCATTGGGAGCCATCTAAGCAAGTTGGAAAAGGTTGGCAAGTTTAGTTTGTAGATAAAGTTGGGTCGGTAGACCAAGCTAAATGATTGAAGGGGGAGCTTGATGAATAGATTTCCACCGAGCAATGTGTTATTGTTTGTTGGTCCTAGTAGTGGTCGTGGGAGGTGAGTTGGGTTTTGTATTATCTAAGTTGCTCGTTGAATGAGCAAAGGTCAAAGGGAGTCCAAGGACATTAGGTCCCCAATTAATACTTGGAGTGTGCTAGTTAGGTTAGTCACGTCGAGACTAACAAGATGTGTGATGGAAATCTCTTTTGTGATGGGCAAAACCTAAAGGACCCTTGGGAGGTCAAGTCACAATGAGGTTTCATTGTTTGGTTATGCAAACAATCCTTCATCTCGGTAAGCCATACATGAGTTTTTTATGGGGTGTTTTGGGCCAAGGGTACTTAGAATAGGTGTTATATATTCCAAGTTAATATGGTCAAACCTAGTGAGCTGGGGGTAACTTTTGGTAGGGTTTTCGGTAGAGAGCTTAATGGGTTCGAGGAGATAAGGAGCTAAGTATGGTAAATGTTTGTCCAATGAATTACTCTTGGGTCAACCCTAGGCTTGTCGATCACCTATTAGGGAGGTCATCTAAGCAAGGTGCCAAAGAGATGAGTGTAGTGTGGTTGCAAGGTTGGGAGTAGGATCAAGTGGTGATTTAGGTATAGCCCATCAAGCTAGTGAGGAGATGGTCTAGAAGACCATGCATGCAAGCTAAGGTGTCGATTCATCCATAAGGTGGACCCAAGGAGGATCCTGAGCTTTGATCTAAGTTGAGATGGATAGTGGACAGCTCATCAAGCTAAATAGGGAATCCTACAAACTAAGGCAACATGAGAGTGCTCAATAGATGTCAAACTGGGGTGATAGGCCATGGAGGGATTGGCAGATCCCCATGGGTAGAGTTAAGGACCTATGCTCGAGGGAGCCCAAGGATGTTGGCATACTGCTTAACTAATCTATTAAGGGCAAGATGAGCCCAATTGTGGGTTTGATGGCATGAAGGGGTTCATACCCCCTCATTGTCCATGGAGCTTAGATATTGTGGGTAGAGATGAAGGGGTTGTGACCCTCCATTCTCTAGGATACCCCACATCTTGTTATACTTTTAACACCCAAAATAAAGACAAGGAGTTAGTAGTGCTCTTGTAAGGCATTGGAGGCTTAAGGAGGAATGAACAAGAGAACATACATAAAACTAAATCTATCGAACCATGGCATTATGTGAGTCATAAAGGATTGTGGGAAGCCTTGTGAAACTAAGGGAAAGTTGGGAGAGAATAACATGGAATAAACCTTCATATTTTCCTCTAATCTCTTGTGTGCAAACTAAAGACCATATGCTTAAAGAGGCTTTTTGTGGGGTTGATAAGGATATTTAGGGTTAAGTCAAGATTTAATATTTTTAAATGGTGGAGATCGATCCAATCCGAGGGTGGAGATTAAATCCTCCACCTTTTGGAGAGAATTAAAATTTTAAACCTAAGTAGACTTTGAAATTTTTAATCAAGTCTTAATCTGGTAACTAGTATGTGCACTTTATAATTATAAAGTGAGTTTGAGAAAAGTGCACTTTATGACTAAAGGCCCTATTCATAACTTTAAATTAAACTTTGTGACAAGAAAGTGAAATTAGATAAGTACCTTAAACAAATTTTAAATCTTGTAAGTTAACCTCCATGCTTCCTAGTGACCTATTGGTGTGTTTCCTACCTTAATCAAGTCTTTTGTTCATGTGACCTTGTATGTTGTCTGTCTTTCAACTTCTTATGCAAATATGACCTTGTTGTCACTTAAAAAATAAAACAAAAAACCTCATTTTAGATTGTTATATGAAAATTATTGGCACTACAACATTTAATTCCTTTTGATGGAACATGATTAAATACGAAGAGGTATTAGTAATCATGAAATTTTTTACCTTGCAAACTTATGCAACTAAAATAAATCAGCACAAATGAAAGAAACGCTAGGAAGATTGATTCTTTGCAATGATTTCTCACATGGTCTCAACATTTAAACATCTAACACAATAGTGTTATCCTTTATTTGAATGTTATATCCTTTTATGATTGAGGGTGAGTGTTGAGTTGATAAATTTGACAATTTTTGGGCCAGACTTATTCCTTTTTTATTTTGGCCTAAATAAATACATATACAAGTGAAAGCACCATCTGAGGACAAGAATGATAGGTTCATAATAAGCTATGGTAATTTCTACAACGCAATTTCTTTTTTTATATCCCAAAGTGTTATTCTTGAAGTGAAACTGTTTACTTGCATTTCTAAAAATTACATTTTTGATGGAAAAAAAAATCAAATTCTAAACTTGTTAGACACCCAACCAAAAGCTCTGATACCACTTTGTTGAGAAATACGAAAGCACACAATTGATTACCATATACAAGCAACTTACATGCGAAATTAAACCAGAATCACAAGTAACTAGAATTCAGAAATAACACAGAATATGATAGACAATACACAACTTGTATTAAAACTCATCCAGAAAAAAATACAATAAAGAATATGCCACTTCTTCTCCACACCTCTCAGAGGCTTCCCACACCTCAAGTGTACAGTACTTCTTTCCTCAAAGCTCTCTCTCTTACGGTCCCAACACACAACTCAAACACAGAGTTGGTGTTCACCTCCAACCAGTCAGTATCCACTACTGCCAGTACTCCAGTGCTCCACGCACTCCAAGTACACAAACATACTTCAAGTAGATCTCTCCTGAACTGCAACAACCTGCAACCCAAATGATCTCACTTATAGAAGGATTTTCCTTGCCTTCCTCTTTGCTCTCTTTCTGAGTACACACCGTACTCCAAGTAGATCCTGCCTGATTCTGCTCCCTGTTGTGTTGATGTCCTCCCTGATCTTGCACACCTGCAAATCAATCTAGTTCTACACACCTGCAAACTTGGATCATGCACACACATACACCTGCAGATCAATGATCTTACTTACCATGCAGATCTCCTAACATAGCCATGCACACATGCTGACCAAGATCCTACACACCTGAAGAATCCTGCTGATTCTCCAAAACCAGCACCCATAGTTGGCACTGCTATGGAACTAGGAGGAACACCCTTGCTCACCTCACACACAAAAGGAGCTAACTTTGCTCTACTCAAACTAGCACACCTTACAATACAACCCATGATTCTATTATATAGATCTCATGTAAACACTAATTAGACACCTAATTACAATAATTAGATCCGCAACTTCTAGTCTAAAATTGGCTCTTGACATACAAACACTTGGTTCGTTAACAAACTGCCTATAAAACTTGCAATTTTGAATCGCACAGGCGACCGACGTTGGTCCTTGTTTGCCTGGAGGTGGCCGACGCTGGCCGATCCCTGACCGACGTCGGTTGCTCTCCCTATCTAATCCTGTCGACATCGGTTGGCCTGACCGACGCCGATGTCTGTGACACTTCAGCAACTCCTCTAGCAACCTCCTCCTTGTTTGCATCAGTGAAGCTTTTAGCTCCACAACCTAACAATCTCCCACTTGGAGATAAACAGTTGCACTGTACATGTACCCCATCTAATCTGTTTTCTGGCTTGTATCCCTCTTCAAGATCAATTCTGAAGACCACCCACCACACAACCTGTGGTGCACCTTCTGTCATCCGAGTAACCTGCCACATCTGAACCTAAAAACCCATGTAGTGAAGTCCTGACCCTGCATAACACGAATCCCTGCTGCTGGTCCCTCTCAAATACCTGAGAACCTCCTTCTCTGAATTGGCTCCTAACTCTCTGACAGCTCCCACTGCTTGGGAAAACTCAAGTCTATACCATACCTCATGTGATTTTGGACACTGAATTGTCCAGCCCTTAGTGTGCTCCAGTTTTGCATCTTGCGTATTGAACCTCACTAACACCTGATTCACATCAGCTCCCACTAGAGACAAAATCAACCTATGATCTTCCATGTCTCTCATGCCAAAGAATTTTGCTGCTCCAAATTCCTCATGACATGCCACTGAACTAACCTTACCCTTAGCTAAGTAAAACCCTGTATGTACAAACCTGCTAGCTAGCATACCATCCACATACAGTAACAGGATAATGTTGCAATCATCATCCTCCTGGTAAGACAAACACAATGGTTACACTAACACTGACTAAAACCCTGCTTTGTCATCCACCTGTCAAACCCTATACCACTGTCCTGCAGCTTCCACAAGACCATATGACTTGGCCTTCTGTCTCACGTGTTCGTTCTCTCTATTCTTTAACTAAGGTATCCATTCATCTCTGTGCTTTCATACCGGCTGGCAACCCTACCAAATCTCTCGTTTAGTTCTGCATCATATTCCTACCATGCTCCCACTGTTTCCTAGATCCTTCCTACTCTGCAGTCAGCAACGAATATAAAAAAGAGGAACAATGAATTTGAAGCTTACTTACCACCTTCAGTCCTCCATATGGGCATTTGAGACTCTTTGACAGCTTGTTGTCTGCCCAAAATCGGTTACAGTGACCGACCTCGATCACCACACAATCTGCATCCGACCGACGTCGATTTCCATGCACCTGTCCTGACTACCAACCCTACCGACGTCGGTGTCCCTGTTGCCAACGTCGGTCCTCCTGACCGACGTCAGTCTTACCTATTGTCGACATCGGTCTTACCCTGCCCGACATCACCGGCTTCGATCTGCACATGACCGACATCGACACCTGTCTATTCGACGCTGATTCCCCTTGACTGACGCTGGTACTTGTGTTCGCCTGTAAGTGATGACTTTTTATCTGCGAGCTTTTTTTGAATCAAATCCCTGTCCAAATTGCTCTGCTCAGAGGTATCCAGCCCCATCCACTAGTCTCTGTCCATCATCTCTTCCAAGAACACCAAGGTTTTCCAGTTCTTAAGCCTGTCAAACACATCTGACTTCATCTTAAGAACATGCATCTCCTTCTTGCTCATGTGACCAAGCCTACAAAGCCACGTCTTCGCAATAGAAGAAGAATCAGTAATATAAACAAGTAGATAAAGAGTACCTATTTTCTTACCACCAGCTAATTCAAGTGCATCCACTATGAGAGTTCTTGTGCATCTCTCATCACTCAATTTTTTTGAAAAAAATAGCCATATCTTCAATACTGGGACCTGCATGATCTCCTTCAACACCCATGTGTTGGCCGCCTGCAATTTCAGCTTCACTTCCCTTTTGCCAATTCTTTGGCAAGGCACACCAGCCCCTAAATAAATTTTTTCAAAGTCTCCAAAGACCTTACCATGAAAAGATACTCTATTTCAGACTGCATGGAAAGAGGCAACAGAATCTATAAAACAAGATTCTACTTTATCCAAGAAACCTCCCAGAGCATCTTGTGCAACAACACCTGCAACATCTGCATCTTCAGTTCCTTCATGTTGATCTGCTACCAACCAACAATCTTTCTTTTCTTGCTCTTTCTTTTCATAGGACCGTAATAGACCATTCGTGCTTTTCAATTTCTCCATTCTTAGCTTACTTTTTTCTGCCATTGCTCTACTCCCACTCAATCAGAAACCCCTGAGAGTGACCTATAACCAAACACAAAACCTGCTCCCTGCAACCTTAGCTCTGATACCACTTGTTAGATACCCAACCAAAAGCTCTGATACCACTTTGTTGAAAAATACGGAAGCACACAATTGATTACCATATACAAGCAACTTACATGCGAAATTAAACCAGAATCACAAGTAACTAGAATTCAAAAATAACACAGAATATGAGAGACAATACACAACTTGTATTAAAACTCATCCAGAAAAGAATACAATAAAGAAGATGCCACTTCTTCTCCACACCTCTCAGAGGCTTCCCACACCTCAAGTGTACAGTACTTCTTTCCTCAAAGCTCTCTCTTACGGTCCCAACACACAACTCAAACACAGAGTTGGTGTTCACCTCCAACCAGTCAGTATCCACTACTGTCAGTACTCCAGTGCTCCACGCACTCCAAGTACACAAACATACTTCAAGTAGATCTCCCCTAAATTGCAACAACCTGCAACCCAAATGATTTCACTTATGGAAGGATTTTCTTTGCCTTCCTCTTTGCTCTCTTTCTAAGTACACACCGTACTCCAAGTAGATCCTGCATGATTTTGCTCCCTGTTGTGTTGTTGTCCTCCCTGATCTTGCACACCTGCAAATCAATCTGGTTCTGCACACCTACAAATTTGGATCATGCACACACATACACCTGCAGATCAATTATCTTACTTACCATGTAGATCTCCTAACATAGCCATGCACACCTACTGACCAAAATCCTACACACCTGAAGAATCCTGTTGATTCTCCAAAACCAGCACCCACACTTGGCACTGCTGTGGAACTAAGAGGAACACCCTTGCTCACCTCACACACAGAAGGAGCTAACTTTGCTCTACTCAAACTAGCACGCCTTACAATACAACCCATGAGTCTATTATATAGATCTCATGCAAACACTAATTAGACACCTAATTACAATAATTAGATCCGCAGCTTCTAGTCTAAAATTGGCTCTTGACATGCAAACACTTGGTTCGTTAACAAACTGTCTGTAAAACTTGCAGTTCTGAACCGCACAGGCGACCGACATCGGTCCCTGTCTGCCTGGAGGTGACCGACGTCGGTTGCTCTCTGTTTAATCTTGCCGACGTCGGTTGGCCTGACCGACGTCGGTGTCTGTGACACTTCAACAACTCCTCTAGCAACCTCCTCCATGTTTGCATCAGTGAAGCTTTTAGCTCCACAACCTAACAAAACTTGTTCCTTTTTTAATTTGGCCTAAATAAATACATATATAAGTGAAAGCACCAGCTAAAGACAAGAATGATAGATTCATAGTAAGTCATGTTAATTTCTACAACACAATTTCTTTTTTTCTATTCCAGAGTGTTTTTTTGGAGTGAAAGTGTTTACTTCCATTTCTAAAAACTACACTTTTGATGGAAAAAAAAAATCAAATTCTTAGTAATTTTGGAACTTTGAGAAAACAGCTTGGCATATGAGCCTAGGAATTTTCATTTTTCTATTTCATACATTTTCTTGTGTACTCAAAAGGGGTGAGAAATTTTTGTAATAGTGACAAAAAACTTGCAGGAAACTTAATTAAATGAATATAAACCAATTTTTTAGATAAATTTTAACTTTTAGTGTATTTTTTTTTTTTAAAAAGATACAAACCATTTTTTGTCCTTACAAGAAGGATATGTTTTAACTTTTAGTGTAATTTATTTTAATTTTTTATTTTTTTTAATTCAATTTATAAGTCTTTTTGAATCTTATTTTTAATATTTACAAGTTTATTGTTAAACAACCAAACAATGTTACTGTACTAGAAATTAGATTTTTAGAAGGAAGTTGAAGTTAGAAGTTAGAACTAATTTTCCACTTTTAGTGGGATCATCTCCTCCAAAAGTAAAGATGTAACTTATTAATTGCCTAGTTACTAAAAATTGCAAATAACAAGATTTTGTTATATTTATTTCTTTCTATATTTTTAAATTATTTATAACCTTATTTCCTTCACCATTCCATCATTTAATCAACCAATATAGTTCAAAGATGGAGCTTTGGAGTGGTATAACAATATTTTATCATATCATATCTATATGTAATATAGATTTAGATGTTGTTAGTGATTGATGCACCAATGAATAACATTCAAAGTGTCTTGAGACAACATGTGATGCTCTCTCTTGTTGCTTTCATGCATCAATGAGATTGAATTGTTACAAGGATACAATAGAATACTTACTTATAAAAACCTAAACATATATACCTATAAACAAATTCTAAATATAGACAATGAAGGAAACACGATTGTTGCTCTACCTTTCTCGTGTGCCTTGATCTTCTAATTAAAATACATTCTTTATAATCTGATAATGCAAGAGTATACGTTACCATGTTAAATATAAATATGCTTTTATTTTTATTTTACGTTGGATATTTGATGCTTAATCAAGATTTAAGGTCCATTATAAACTTATTTTTTAATCCTTACAAATTACGCAAACTAAAAATCATTCTAGTGAAGAGATTATATAACATGTTAGACTTGTATTTAAACTAGAAATTTGTATCATAAGCAATTCAAAAATTCAAACCCACTCCATTTTAGGGACTAAGCTATGCTTTTAATTTCCATCTTTTTGTTTTCAAAATACTTCTCTTTAATGTCTAAAAACTTTTATTTATTATAAATTTCTTGAATCTAACATTTTTGGTTGTCATTTGTCATTCAAAATTTAATGTGCGACTTAAAATTAATCATTTGATGATAAGATCCTTTAGGATGTATTTATATTCCCAATTTTGTCCTTCCTAAAACCATTAGGGTCAAAGTCACAAGTTAGACATTCAATATTACATGTTTCAAAAAAATAGGTAATGGTTTACAAAATTATATGGTTGTCATTTGTCATTCAAAATTTAATGTCAAAGTCACAAGTTAGACATTCAATATTACATGTTTCAAAAAATTAGGTAATGGTTTTAGGAAGGACAAAATTGGGAATATAATATATAATTAATTTTAAGTCGCACATTAAATTTTGAACGATAAATGACAACCATATAATTTTCTAAACCATTACCTAATTTTTTGAAACGTGTAATATTGAATGTCTAACTTGTGATTTTGACCCTAATAGTTTTAGGAAGGACAAAATTAGGAATATAGATACATCCTAAAGGATCTTGTCATCAATCATACCCTTAACAAGCATGTCATGTTGTTTTCAAATTGTCAAGGGAACGTGTTTCTTGATGAATTCTAATGAAGCTACACAAGTACAAGATCCTTCATCATCAATTAGGGTGCGCTTCATATCTCTAGTGAGGACATTAATGAATAGAGGGGGATTTTTACCTTGATATAGGATATCACATGGGAAATTTTATGGATGAGCTTTGGTTACTGGTGTGATCGATCTCGATGGAATGGGTTTAAACTTCTTTTTTAATGCTTCCGTTAAAACCACAACATGGGCACATGCCCAAGTTAAGAAGCGGCAAGAACAATCATTTCATCTAAGATTTTTCTTAGTATGTTTCAATGTCCATTTGATTCCTCATGACCAGGAGTTAGCTAGGTAGATTAAGTAAATTCATAAATATGGCCCCCGTCATTAATGTATTTTGTAACTATTTTGAAGAACGCAGACAGTTCGATGACAATTTATGATGTGGCAATACATTTTTCTGATTCTGTTTTGGATTTTATTTGGTTGTATGGAGGCAAGTTCAACGTTCGTTGAGTCTTATCTAAGCAGGTTCAACCACAGTGTAATTTGCATGCTTTGTTTGATTCAAGGGAATTTCATGTTCAGGGAAATCGTGAATTGCTTCAGAGGCATGGCATGCTAATGTTATTTTGTAGATATGCTGAAAACAATTGGCATCA
This sequence comes from Torreya grandis, assembly GCA_037957365.1. Taxonomy (NCBI): domain Eukaryota; kingdom Viridiplantae; phylum Streptophyta; class Pinopsida; order Cupressales; family Taxaceae; genus Torreya; species Torreya grandis. The sequence goes on along the minus strand of JARHVA010000005.1, from coordinate 7,440,587 downwards.
AGATATGTTACTTTGATGCATGTGATAACTTGTCTAACTCGTATTTTAAAACTCTTTTTGTGATTTGCTCGAAGCATTAAGATTCAAAATTTCTTCTGTTGTCACATTGGTATGATTTTATGGTCAACATCATTGATTTGGTTGCACTTGTTGTTAGTGTTAACAATTATTTGTGTGATCCAAAAACAGGGTTTTAAATATGAATCCATGTCTGCATTGGGTTGATGGTTTGTATCACATTGCTTTTTGAATTTGTAGCATATTTGGCTTTAAAAAAGTCAATGTAATGTTTGTATGTCACAACTTCATGGTCGAAGTCTTTAACATGCAATTTTTCGTAAGAGTTCTACCAATTAACATGCAACCAACATAATTTTTACGGCTTATACCATTGAGGTGTAGACTTACGGGTGAAAATCAAGGTTAGAGGGAGGGAAAAAAATGATTGAGTTCATCTAACACTCAAGGATCAATGGGCATGGGTATCTCACCGAGGTGTAGGGGGATAGATTTCCTTAGTTGCAGAAGTGGATTGTGTGGATTGCTCTATGTGTCAATGGCATTTACAGCAAAAGACGATCAAATTGGATGTCACAAGTATTGAAAACACCATCCTCAAAAGCATGTTGATTTTTGTTTATAATAAGCATTCTAGCTTTTCTTCAATGGTGATTATTTAAAAGTCTTCAGAAGGTGTCATTTGACTTGTTCAAAAGCTTCCTCTAACGTTCTAGGTGCAAAAGACAAGTCTTTATATTGCAATTTTCTTTCTAAAGCTATGAGAAAGAGGTTGAAGATGGATTCCTCATCCATGTTTTGATTTTATTTGTGAGTCAAATTTTCCCATTATTTGATAAACTTCTAAGGATTCTTATCCTCTAATTGTCTTGACAAAGTTACCCATGATATCTTTAGGTGAGATATCATTTTGAAATGGTCAAATGCATTAAGTCTTCAAGTTTTTATGTTGAAAGTGGCTTTTTGTTGATTATGCCATTCTAAAGAACCTCTAGTGAGAGTTATAACAAGGAGCTGTGTTATGGCATATTACTTTTGCCAAATCCAATCATAGAGATGTTAACAAAAGCTTTGTTATGGGTGATAGGGACTTGAATTCCATTGAATGTGGTCCTAGGGGTAGCGGATTGTACGACAATGCATACCATGCATGTCTATAAGGTCTCATTTTGTAGTGTTTGAATCACATTATTTTGAATCGCAAGTTGAGGTATAGGTCTCCCATTCCTACTAATACGAGGTGGAGTGGAGGTCAATGTTGATTAGAAGATTCCCAATAGATTTGGCAATGTTTGTTGTGCATTTGCATAATTTAGAGTTGTATTTGGCTAGTTTGATTGTTGGCATTGCCATTTGCGTATGGCTTGCTTGGTTCATGACTTGAAGGTTTAAATTATGTGTGTCAAGTTGCTAGTTTTAATTTGTTTTGCAGGGTTTGGTTTTGAATATTCTTATTTTACAATGGTGTAACAATGTAAAGTGGTGCAATAGTTTAAGTAGTTAATGGAATACTTGTCTTAGAGACATTGCCCTATGATGTTGTGTCCATGGTCAAAATAGTAGCAATGATCGTGACCGTGGTAGAAACAATTTTCATAGACGCTATTGGAAGTGGGAGGCAATGGGGGTATTTTGCCTACATGTTTAAGATGAGTGAAATAAACCCACATTTGAGAAATGAGCTCTTACAAATCATAATGACCTTCATATGGTAATTCACCTTATTTGGATGTGTCAATCTCATATCGTTCTTGACCTTCTCGTATGTCTTTGAAGTTGAAAGGTGCATTGGGATATTTTTGTTTGTCTTGGAAAAGTCTCTTGTTTGTGGATCTAATGTGGGACCTCTCAGTGTTGATCAAGGATTGTTTGGCTTTGTTGTTAACTATCTCCAACCATATTAACATCTACAATTGCATTTGGTTAAGCTTGGGTAAAAGGATACTAAGATGTGATTACTTCAGTGGTGCAAAGCCTAAGGGATTCACAAACAAATCCTTGACAATAAAAGCATTAGTTAAAATATTTTTTAGCGTATACAATACCTACTTGCATTTGCTTGCTACTCCCTTCAAGGTAGCTTGCTTTCATGGAAGCCTCAACTACACCCTTTGGTGCAAAAAGTTGTGCTTGATTCTTCAAATGAATGTGCAACACTCTCACATACTTGGACCCATCCTCTTCTTGCATACGAGTCCCCAACATGCTGTGTAAATTTTTGAAATTCATTAGCATACTCTTGTACACATTGCCTTTGTTTTTGTCAAATACTATGTCACTTCACTCTTAGCTATTCATTGCAATTAAAAGGTTTGAATCTCCATCAAAAAGTTGCCTTCATGCTCTCCCAATTACAGATTAGAGTCTCACTTACACTTCTTGTTTCTTAAGATAATCTTCTCTTCATCCTAATCGTATGCATCAAAATATACCTCCAATTGCTTCAACCACTTGTGCAATTTTTTTGGCATCTACATGGTCTTTAAATGGTTTTATCATGTATTTGTTATTGGGTTTGAAAAGAAGGGCCCTGTTGTAGGCTAGAATTGCACCCTTTGTGGGAGAGTTTCTCAGGATCTCTCCCTCCTAGCTACAAGCGTTGGAACAACTTCAGGTTGTGGGTATCCTGTCGTGAGGTTGAACCTTTAGGCTTTTTAATGAGGCTAGTTCCTTAAATGCTTCACTTCAACGCTCATTTCACGCTAAAATCTATTGCTGACTAGGAAAAAGTATAGGAGAATAACATAAAAGGAAAAATCTAAGTTAAGGGAGGTGATGCACCAAAAGAGAGTGATCCATATTCAGAGTGGGAACCTTAGTGACTACTACTAGACTTAAACAAGACAAGTCTAGCTGATCCTATTTTAGAGCTGCAAGCAGAGTAGCTATGTGGAGGTCAAAGGGGAAGATGCACTTTGAAGGGCAGGAAGACATAGGTCTGTAGGAGAGACACTATGACTCGTAACTCTTCAGAAAGGCACCAAAGGCTAACACGTCACACGACTTGCAAGAAACCAAGAAAACTGAAGCGAGGTGCGTAGAGAAATCACAGATGATGAGGAAAAACATACATTCTGCAAGTTAAACTCCGATAATGCACCTTGACTTCAGTGAAAATCATAAAGTTGTCTTCTATTGATTCAAGAGTGTTACAAAGAAAATTTTGACAAAGTGCCTCTATCACCAGTCGAGGCATGTCTTTTAAGGCTCAAAACCCTGTATATATAGCAGCGTCCTCAAACACCTGAATGCATTAACTCTCCTTTGTCACCAAGGCAAAGTCCCCATATTTGTGTACTTGGCAGCATCATGATCGACCCTGTTTTGGGCGATTTGTCGAGGGCATGGCTTGGGACGCTCTTCATTGAAGTCGTTGACCTACTTTGCAAAAGTAGATGTGAACAATCCGCTTGTGTCTAAGGGGTCTTGCTTCTGCATTAAGCGGTTGCATGTCAGAGATAATGGCCATTGATTGCATACACCATCTCCTTTTAATACATCTAGTCCAACTCGGGTCTACTTTGCATTCAAGTCCCTTTTTTGGAACTGACAAAGCCCATGTCGGAGGTAACTGCATGTCTCTGCTACGTGCGAATGATTTGATCTTTGCATTTAAAACCTGGCGTGCCCCTTCACTTGCATCCCTATATGTACGCTGTAGACCACATCATCGAAGTTGAAAGGGGAAGTCCTCGTCGTCTTTTGTTGATTGGCTAGAGACCCCTTTGACGGCTTTTGAATGCCAACGGATACTTTACGAGACCCATCTTTGACGTCTGCACAAACATCTCAATCCTTTCGAGTACTTTGAAAATGCCCCTCTCCAAATAGAAAGTACCCTTCGAAACTTTTGTAAATGTCCTTTGGTTATTTGAAATGAACCGTCGACATTTTTGAAAAAGACCATTCGGACAAATTTGCTTTAGCCACTTTCCCAAAAGAAAAGTCTTCGGGGCTTTTGCAAAAATCCACTTCCTCAAAAGATACCCTTCGAAAATATTGCATAAGACACTTTGGCATAGAAACTCTTCGAAAAAGTGTTTTGGCCCTTTTGCTCCAAAAGTGTCCTTCGAAAGAATTGGAATTGCCCTTCAAAATAATTGGAAATGCCCTTTGCCTTTTGAAAAGAAACCTTCGGCGTTTTGACTTCGAGACAAAAGTTTCGAAAAGAAAGGGTCCTTTGGAAAATTCCTTCCGGCTTTTTGAAAGAAACCTTTCCGAAAGGAACCTACCCTTCGTATTTTTGACATAGACTCTTTTGTCGAGAAAAGTGCCCTTCAACATGCTAAAAAAGACCATTTCTTGTGGATAATTCTTCCGAAAGAATTCGCTCGGACAATTTTCCCGAAAGATTTCACTCTTTGACTTTTGACTTGAATGGATCTTAGAATTTTTGAAAAGTGCCTTTGCTTACTTCGGTTTTCTCATGACTCACAACTTATAAAGTAATTTAAGTAAAGCAGCACCATAAACCCGCAAAACGCTAGATAGAGCAAGTCGAGGTTGTGGAGTCACTTTACTTCGGAGTTGCGACTACTTGCAACTTACTAACCAAATTAAGCAAAGCACTTTCCAAAACACGAAGTCTTCCACCTTGTACTTTTGTAAATGTTGATAGAGTCCGTAGCTTTTCTAATGGAGTCCGTAGATTTTCCAATGGAGTCCGTAGCTTTCATAACACTATGTAGGCCTAATGTTGATATATTTATGACCCCTAACCTTCCTTTTAGGTGCATAGAAGCTCGTTGTTGCTCCTCATGCAAATCAAAAGTATACTTCTCAAACATATAGTTTGACATGCTTCCACCTTGTAAAGCCCGAAGCCTTCTGCAGGACAAACCCTGAAGTCTTCTTGTTCCTTCCAAAAACCCGAAGTCTGAATACTCGCCACTTCTGCTTGATCAAGTCCATTTCCTTAAATCAGTTGGAATTTGGTATGTGGGCCAACAAGGCCTTTTGGTGGTCATCTCCAACTTGGCTCTTCTTCCTCAGAGCTTGGTTCTTCATGGTGACCTCCAACTAGAAGACTTTCTTTGATAGCATGTTTAGCACTTGATTTATTATTCAGAGCTTGGACTTCCACCTTTTAGCTTCGATATCATGCTGGGCTTGTTCTAACTCTGCTTTGATTTTTCTCAGATGGTCAATGGCAAAGAATTGTACATAACTCCAACAACTTCAGTAAGGGGCACTCTAATACCATCAATCTGGCCTAAAGAGTGTTTATGAAAAATTCATACCAATTATTTACACTTTGCCTCTAAGGATTGAAATTGAAAAACTCAATCATGAAAACATGCTGGAAAACACAGCAAACTACAAACTACAAACTTGTGATTAAACTTACAGGAAATCAGAAATTTAACAATGGAACAGCAATACACGGATCAAAAGCATGTCATTTTTAGTTTTCATTGTTATGAGAACTTCATTCGATCAGATCTCCCTGCGTTCGGGTGAAGTTGATACGAACTTTGTTCGATCAGATCTCACTGCATTTGGAACTTAATAATTCTTTCCTTAATAATTAATTTTTTTTTTTTTGTTGTTTCGCCAAGCCAAGCATTCCGACTACAACTTATTTCTTCAACTAATCTCCCCATAGTGGTAGATGTATTAGGATGACTACTTGAGTGCTGGGACTTCCCCCCAATCTCTACCTATACGGGAGGAGGGTAGTATCTACATGAGGGAGGATAGGGGGTAGAGAGGTGGTTGTGGTGCTCGAGAGGTGGGGGCGTGCCTCGCCTCCCCCACCCCGTACCACTCATACCAATTATTTACACTTTGCCTCTAAGGATTGAAATTGAAAAACTCAATCATGAAAACATGCTGGAAAACACAGCAAACTACAAACTCGTAATTTGACTTGCAGGAAATCAGAAATTTAACAATGGAACAGCAATACACGGATCAAAAGCATGTCATTACACTCAAATTTACATGGTGCAAAACCCAGTGTAAGAAACATCAACAGTGACATAACAATCAAAAATGAATTTCTATCACTAAAATGACTCTGTCCATAGCATAGACATCAAGAATCTGAACCTTTTTTAGCATATAACGGAATGAAAACTCCCCAGCACTCCTCTGTATGCTATAAGCAAACTTCCTTGTGGACGTAATCAGCTAGAAAATTTCAAATCTGAAAATCTGCCCCTCTACACTCCCACAAGTCTTGCATTTCTATCTTTCCCATTTATGGTGGGGTGATATAATTGAATAGATACCTCTTGCTCTTTGTTTTTTCAAGTGAAAATAACCTTCAGAATTTAAAGAGACTGTTTTTCTTTCTGTTTCTTTTTTTCATTTTTTTAGCTTTTTGTCATTCATCTGAATAGACCTCAGAGATCCTCCCGGATCAGCCAGGAATTAAGGTTCGCTAAATAAGTCCATTAATGCAGTTAGCTCATGTACTCCCAAATCCAAATACAGAATAAGGTCGTCTTGTTGCATTGGCTCGATCATATATCTTTACACCTTCTAACTTCTTTGTTGCTTTTGCATCAGTTTCTCTTATTAATAATTGTTTAACTGAATGTGCATGCGTGAGACAGAGAAATTTCTCGTGATATATTTACCTTTTGCAGGCAAGAGGTAATCAGTATCATAAGATATGCTATTTAAAATCCAGAAATATTCAAAAACAGAACATAATTATGCTAAGAATATTGCAAACAAAATGCAACGGCCTCTCATTTTTGGCAGATCATAAACAGATCAAACTATCAAGAGATGAATTTTCACAAACTTAAGTTCTTAAGACTCGAATAAGATTCAAATGGAAACTAGTGAAACTAAAACTAGCAAGTTGCTGGTTTAAACAAACAAACAAGCTTCATGTCAGAAGACAAATATAATGGTACCTTACAGGGCCATCGCAGAAAAAGCATCATGCACGGGAAATTCTACTAATAGACTGAATTGAAGCTCTTATAACAATTGTGTTATTTTTATATTCAAAGGTGAAAGAGAATTAAATACTACAAGGTAATGAGACCACTATGACACAATGCACATATTTTACATTCACGTATAATGCCTGAAAACATTTATCATTGGCAACAAATAGATAGAATTTCAGACCCCTGGCACTATTCAGTTTCTTAGGCAGAAGCACGTGCTACAATTCAGCAAATCCATAATCTCCTATATATGGTTTATCTTATAAGAAATACTGACAAAGAACATCATAACAGTGTGAAATTACCAATGACGTTACTTCTGATAAAGATAAGAAAACCATGAAAAGACAGCTGAAAATAATTAATTAATTAATACAGAGAGAGGAGATAACGGCACCATGTAAAACCAGGAGTAGATAGAGTAACTCCAAATGAAGCTCAAGGCCCAAACTAAACTGCATTATGATTAAACAAAACCTCTATTGCCAAGCTTACGCATACTGCCTAATAGGCAATATAATTGGCCAAAAATAACCTTGATATCAACTACATGTTTGTTTCCTCAGCTTAAAAAAACCACTGGAATGTGCAAAGTACAATTTCTCCGTTATAGGTTTTATTTGTCTTCAACATTCTTAAACTTCTTCAATTTAGTGGTAAGACCTGCCTTCAAAGATTTAGATCAGCCATCAAAAGCAGTATCTTCCCTATCCCCATGTAGCCATATATTTAAAATACTGAAGAGGGCTTTATTCCTTATGATTAAATTGAAGAACTTTCTCCAGTTGCCACCATGTAAATTATTCGAATGCATTTAGTCGGAAATCCTCATCTCCACACCAAGAAGATCCTTCATAACTTCATATGTCACAAAGGCAATTGCTATAGATGGCACTACCTGCAAGATCAGCGTGCACAATGGAATTTTAGTCTATATTGGATACCATTAAGTTGGCAAAGATGAATAACTTATCTCATTGTGCAACTGACTACTCTAGGAGTTTATATGTACTCTAAAAGGACTGTGTAGGCATTCACTTTTCAGATTAACCGGTATTAAAGAGCAGGTCATAGGACATAAGAAAATACTATTAACAGGAATTTATCCTTTTGTGTACCCAGTAGCATTTTCAATGAGATGCATTCCACGAAGTGCTCATAACTACTGAAACATCACGTCCACTAAAATACTGTTCCCTGGTGTGGTCTTTTTGGGGCATTACTATTATTATGGGCATTAATTTCTTATAAGGTTTGATTATTCTCTAATATGCTATTCGATATTTATAAGCATGGATATCAAAAGGAGCAAACAATACCCATTGTATATCATGAAAAATCCTCTATCTGCACTGTCAATGTTCCATATTGAGGATGGAAATCTCAAATTCCTGGGGCTATATTTATACTGTACCATATTTACAACATAATTTTGGACTGCAAAATGATTTGTACTCTATATGGTATATATAACACAAACTATTTGAAGTCAATCATAGTCATTGTGGAAGTGATCAATCAGTGCATTAAGCTTTTAATTACAACGAACTCTCAACTCTACCATAACGATTTATTTCCTTATGATCTTTTTCCATTTCCTGACATGTGAGTGTCGCATCCAAAAAATACATAAAATTAGGTAACTGCCAAAGCTCAATTTTGTGTAGTTTTTCCTCTTCGTAATTTTTTGAGTGAACAAAAAAAAAAACATTATTACCTTTTGCACAACCCCTAGAAAATTATAAATATAATTAATCTCGAGTCTCAAAATCCTTTAAATTTCCCCAGAAAAAGATATAATTTATAAGATATAATTAATCGTAGACTAGCTTAAATATGGAAGTCTATGAAATCTAACTTGCCCTTATGTTGCACTACTTCTCATCTCTGGGATAAAGAAATTATTAAGTAGTTTTTAATATGCATTTAAAATATATGCACAGCTTTCATAAACTTGAACAAAGTTTTAGAAATGCATCATTATGAATCTGAAAATTTAATTATGATATATAAATCTTCAGACCAACGGAACAAGGTGTCACAATTGTATAGGTTTACGATATTCTATTGCACTCAAATAACATGAAAGCATAATGCACTGCATTAAGAGAGAACTTTTTAAGCCAACAGCCATTAATTTCTGGGGCATCGGCTATTTAAAATACAAATATTCTTTGCCTTCAATTCCCACGGACACCAAAAGCAATTATAATTATGAATGCTAATTTACGAGTGTTTTTCTCAGAATTGTTATCCTTTTTGCTTTGTTTTTTGCCAAGAATCGAGGTACCTGTGAAGGAAGAAAGAGTCGGGAATTAATGAACACTGTGTTTTTTTGTTTGTCCTCTTATTTTGCTAATGAGGAAAGAGGCTAGAGGGTGAGAAGCTTAAAGTGTTGGATTACATTCACCGATCCACCCCCTACTAACAAATGCTTAAGATGCTTGTGTGCTAAGTGGGTCCCCTTGCCTTGCAATTATTACCGAAAATACACAAGGAAAAATGTCATTAGGGCAATGAATACTCATGGAGGTTATCTTGACATGACTTAAACATACACGGGTTAAATCTAGATTCATAATCTAATCTTTTGTGTTCTTAACATGTGTTTTCCTTACTGTGTTTATAACAAATTTCTTGTGTGAATGTTTTCCTCTAATGTTATTTGGTTTTTATTCTTCATTTTTTTTCGAAAAAAACTTTTTGGCATGTGCATGTGAAAACAGGTGTGTGCACACAAGTGCATGTGTTTTCTAATATTAAAATAATAATGACTCCCAAGGAATATTTGATAAATTCTTCATATTTTTTAAAGTTGCTTCTGTGGAGCCCAGACAGAAATAATCTTACCACAGGTTGTACCTATATAACCCATATCTATACCGCAGTGATGTAACCCTGGCACCCAAAGTGTAACATTGATTACTTGGGCGCCTTTAATCAGAAGTTAGAACAATATTTAATCAGAATGTAAGTTCTACCATCCCCAGTTTATGTCACCTAACCTATTCAAAACTATTGCAAATCAATTTAGCTTGTAACCCATACAAATAAATTTGGAAGAAAAAAATTTGACCAGAAAAAAAAAAGGAGAAATGTCCTTGTAAGCTCACCTTCACTGAATTTGGGAGCAATCCCCTGTACAATGCACCAATACCTTCATTCCTCACAGTTTTCCTGAAGGCATCAATCATACCCGAATACTGAAGAGGATCTTTGCTTCTCCCATCTCCTGTTACGATGGAAGAAGCATCTTTCCACCCGACCATTTGCAATCTCCTCCTTATCACATCTAAAGGATAAGCTACAGTTTGTCCAATAGTTCCTGCTGCAGCTCCACAGGCCAATTTTGTTGCAACACTCAGTTCTGAACCTTCATCCATACCAAATGGTCGGGATTTGAATAACCAATCTTTTAGAGACTCATAAACAGCAAAATTAAGCCCAACATACGGAACCTGAAAACAAGGGAAAACTGTCAGATAACTCAATTATGTTGCTCACATATTACACCAAAGTAAAAGATATCTATTCCATTTAAGCTTAACAGAAGGGTAATAAATGCTATTTCTGAGCCTACATATTACTCACAGCAATGTTTTTTTTTTCCCCATATAACAGAAAGAGTCGCAAGCAAAGGAAAAGAGAAAATGAAGGGCTGAAAATTAAAAAAGACAATTATTGTGTGCTGCAGGAGTTAAAGGCAGACAGCAAAAAGAATGTTCTTTGAAAGCTCTCTCTAACAATTTGGAAAAGATGGTGGTGATTCTGACTTGAATCGAAAACTTTTGATGATAGGAGAGTTATACGCTTGCAGATAACTAGAAAGCTAATGACTAGCAGATAGGCATTTTTAAATTGGATAAATTGCTATATTTATGTTATGCGGGGAAAACAGCAAGAGATGTTATTTTAGATGGGCCTTAGATGATTATTGGAGCAACTTCTTGTCTCTTGGGATGTAGTAGGCACTTAAAATGCAGGAAGAAGGATGTTTTACTGGGGCTGTTCAAAACATTCATCCCGGTGTTCTTTCTTTCAGAGATAAAAGCTAGAGATTTCAGGTTGAAGTCTTTCATTAGCGACCACTCACAGAGGAATTACTCTGCAGCTTGCACAGAGGGTAAACATGGAGGTGCTATTTGTTAACACCATAGATTATTCCCCATAATCATACTCAAGGCAAAGATCTGATGCAGGAGCATCCCAGAGATGGAGAGAAATGAGGCATTTAAAGAGTCCTTCCAAGGGGGCAAGAGTGAGCCACTTGAGCTCACAAGCTGTGAAGAAGTAGAGGAAGAAGTCTTTTAAGACTCTTATAAATGGAGAAGCCATAAGTAAGATGCAGGTGGCAAGGATATGACCATAGAGAGATAGCATCCATGAGAAAAAAGGAGGTGCAATTAGAGAAAGGTGAAAGGTGGAAGGATCCAACAACAAGTTCAACAATGAATGAACAAAGCCGTAGAGGATTTTGTGGCAGTGGACGGACCAAAGTCAGTATAAGCCCCCACAAAGGAGTGGAAGTGGTTAAGGCGAACTATTTGGTGGATGTGGATAGTATATGGTGGGTCAAAGCCCACAAGAAGAAAATGGAAATGGAGTAGAAATGATTTTAAGCCAACAAAAAATTAGAAGTGGAGGAAAAAATGTGAAAACCAGCTGAGATATCTGGTGTGTTGGAAAGGAACACCATGGCCATGAATCTTAGTGGCCAAAAGAGTGGTTTCACTCCTTAATCCATCCATGTGAGCTAATCCATCAAGGTGAGTAGGAGCTCACATTTGAATTACATCGGTGTATGATGCATGGGCATCCAAGGCAAATGGGCAACCTTGCATAACCAGAAAAACACGGTACAAATTTTGGGTAGAGTTCTTAGGACAAATTCAGAGTTTAACAGAGTCATAGAGGCCAAGTTAAAAAGCGTGGACGTGAATTGGCAATCCTGCATCACTCAAGTTTTGAAGCGAGAAGGAAGGCGCACGTGCGCAATGAAGGGAAAGTTGGGCATCGAAGAACAGAATGCAGAAGAACTCTCAGTAGCACACAGTCACTCGAGAGGTTCACACAGACGACACGAAGGGCAAAGGCAAGGTAGCTAGAATTTCTAAGGAACCGGAACAATGAGCAACGTGCAATAGGAATCACCTACAACACAGAGTGCAAAAGCGAGGCACAACACCTTCAACACAGAACCTGAGGAGCTGAATCGATCAGGAAAACAGCCATGTAGACCAATGCCTAGCCATTTGAACCAAGCCAAGCCAGTTGTGTGATTTACACGATTGCACAAAGGACGAGACTGACAAAATCTAACCCAGGCCAATTTGATCTGACAATTGTCAGAAACGCACTGCTCGAGGTCCGTAAAAGGCAAGGCTACGAATAGAGTAGGCCAACTAGCAACAACTGTCATTTCCTTGGTAGACGTAGCTGCCATGGCTATAAAAGCAAGTCAGAAGGTTGTTGATGGACATTGGAAGGAGGTTGTTGGAGGTTTAGAGTGTTGTTGTGGAGAAGGGCCAAACAGAGGGCCTAACTCTGTCAAAATGCAGATTTAAGTGATGAAGAGAGAGAACTGAGAGCTCTCAGCAGGCCTGTACCTTGAGTATAGAGTAAGAAGACATGAAAACTCTATGATGAAAGGGAGCCGTGAGCCCCTATGTAGAGTTGTGAAGCTAACAATATCATGTAACACTGTTATTATCAACAAAATGAGTTGAGAAATCCACTGAGCACTCTGATAGCTGTGTGGTTTGGCATCCCTTCACTATAAATCCAGGTCACGAACTGCACCAAGATCTAACATGAGGATATTGTTTGGCACCAAGATCTAACATGAGGATATTGTTTGGCTTACTTTAATTGCAAGTACCACTTGGGATTTCGTTTTGTTTGGGTTCTTGATTACCCTATTAGAAGTGTGCAGCTGTGGAACTGGAAGCCTCAATCCTTACCTGTTGCTAAGTGAATCACCATGGGTAACTTTTTGTTGGTTGTTTGTCAGCTGCTAATGATTCTTCAGAAAAAAACAAATGCAGGAGCATATAGGACAATTCCCCTGATCTCTGATGCAAACCAAATGCAAAATTATATTGAATAGATGGATGGCACACAATTCATAGTTACCAAGTTCATACGGTCAATATTCGATTCGTTGCAATTTTTTTCGGGTAATTGAACAAATTCGGTAATTTTGGTGCTTAAAAAAACCCTAGAAAACTTAAAACAAAAATAACAGACAGCCCAATTGAAAAAAATGAATACTGAGAGTCAAAACTGTGGCACAACCAAAGTTAAGTAGAGAACAACATGGTGCCGACAGAATCACAGACAATAAATGTAATGTAGAATGATATTCCAGGCTTCTAACTAAACCCTACACTATGTAGAACGTGAATTTACAGAAACCCTACACTGTGCAGAACGGGAATGCAAACAAATCCTAAGTCGTGACTGTGTTTTTGAGCTGCATGAAACAGAAATATCAATCCCCAAACCCCTGTTCTGGCTGCAATCCTGTAAGTGCATTACTGATTCATTATTTGTTAGCAAACATTTCAGCTAGGGCTGGGACAGCATTTTATTTAGCTGCAATTTTATAGATAAAAATTGAATTTACCTTTTCCCGAATGGGAACTTCCACAAGGCTCACGAGTCACAATTTCCCTTTCTGATCTTTTTTATTACATTTCTCAAATTTCATAGCACGCCGATTTAAATTGCATAGCATTTCCCTTTCCCTCATCATAGTCTGAAATGGTATTCATTCCATCAACAAATCAGACAAACACATTTCATCCTAACAAAAAGAGGAACATTGTAATTGTTGATATATCAGCCAGGCTCTATGTTGTGTACTAGACTACTCGACAGTAGAGATCAAGTTAGGTTTCAGACAGACTACTAGACACTGGATCACATCTTCAGTTTACAGGACCTTTGAGACAACTAGCATTGAGCTCTCATCTATGCACATTACAAAGCATATGCCTCCCTTATTGTGGTGTTTTCAGCTTAACTTCAAATATATTTTACCTCTGACCTCTACCCTCTAATACACTTATTGTGTATTCGGCACCCAGATCTCTTGCTGTCCAGAAACCTGATGTCACTTGTCAAATAAAGCAATATGCATTTAGGCTTAAATGGATTTATTTGAAAAATCATGAATCAACCAAGGTAAAGACTTAAGAAAAGCGACACTAAGGGTTAATATGAAAGGGGCGAATATGGAACCTAGGCAAATAATGGACTTTTTTTTTTAAATATTGATAACAGCTTTTGACTGAAGCATAGACCGGTCTAGGACACCATAGAGGGCTCAGATCCCCATATAATTTATTACGGCCACCACTGGCCTCAAGGATAACCAATGGCCATTAACAGCTTCGAGAATACAACCAACCTGATATGTCTTTCCAAAGATTTGAACCTAGGTGGGGCTTGAAACAACCAAGATACTTAACCAACTCACCCAGATCTCATTGGCAAATAATGGACATTATGTTTTTATGAACACATTTTTAACTAAATCCAATAAACCTAGGCAAATGAACACAACTTTAAAGAACCCCCCATCATAGAATAAATCACGAACTATGTCAATGAAACAATCCGTAGTGAGAACATATTTTGGTCTTTATGAAATGACTATGTAGCACCCTCCCAATGCTACAAAATAAATATGCTCTAATCACTCAACTAGGAAAGATACAAACTATTTTTTTTTTCCCTTTAAAAACAAATACATTTGTCATGGCAATAATTATTCCTCCAAGAGCCCTTTAGTTTTAAATACAAGTATGTCTTTCATTCACGTAATATCCCACATGGCATGATTATCATTGACACGTATCAATCCTCTTAAACTTAGGCATTCAACAGAATCTTGCTTCTGTGATACCTAAAAGAACCATTCGTCCAACCCTCTTAATGTTTTAAAAGATGTATCATAATTCGAGCCCTACAATCACAGTTATTGCTAAAAATATAAAGCTACCCATATGGCATCGCTGCAGCGATACCAAATAAAAATCTTTTCTCCCCTAACGATGGGTCCCATAAATGGACCCCAAACGTCAAGAATTCATTATTCATGGGCAAAGTATAAAAAAAAATGTTTTCTAATAACTCTCATAAAAATGCCCTCAAATAACTCTCGCTGCCAAATCTTAAGACAGTTAATCATCTCCCTTCATAGAAAGGCATTGTATGACAAGGTAAGACACTTTCCCCGGACGAATTCAGCTCTTACATTTTTTAAAAGGTCCAAAGATGCAACATCACTCACATGTTTGCAAATTTCAAACATTTCTTACATAGGAAATAGCAATGAATATGCTTCCACAAAAATGGGTGCAGCATTGGTAAGATCAGAGATCCAACAGACCAGGAAGGAACTTGGTAGACTCGGAAAAACTTTTGAAGCTACACTAAAGCTGGCATCAATGCTGGGAGATGATATGTGGTGAAAAATCGAAGCATCTTCAGCAATAAAGGCAAAGAACTTGAACAGCATTTGTTGTGGCAAGCACATCAAAATATTTAAGTAACTACAATGGAAACGTCATTGCAAGAAAGAAAATATAATGAATAATGCATGTCCAATTTTATGTTTTTTTTGCATGAATATGACCACATCAGAAGTGACAAGAAAGAAACTCATAAGCAGGTGGTACATACACCAACGTTGCAGAGACAGGAGGATGCTGACAGCCACTCAAAGGCACGTGCAATAGCATTACTCGAATGGAAGGATAAAAGGAGTTATGTAGGTGAAATTGACGCTCAAAAAGAAGACGAACAACGTGTGAGCCAAAAGGGATTAGTGACAGCAAAGTGCAACATCAGAAACACATCCAAGGAAGAGGTATGTCCAACAGGTGAAGAACCACATAGAACACCACAAGGAAATGTAGTAAATTTGTTAGATATCCAGCTGGACAGACCCACAATAAACGCATAAACAAAGGGCTGGGTTTTGCAATCACACCAAAGAATATTCCATATGAAGACATAATCAGAAACATAGAGGCCATGATAATGGGTTTTCCAATAGAAGCATCTGAAGAGGTGAGGCTGGAATGCACACGTACATTGTAAAAGGCAAGACCCCCAAGGAGGACTATCACAAAAGAAGACGAATTGGCTCTTGAGAGATTGAAAATGAAAAAGAATATAGTTATTGTGAAGGTGGACAAAGGTCGTGCTACAGGCATTCTAAACAAATCTGATAAAAATGTATGAATATCCCACCAAGAGCAGAAGTTACAATAGGATTAATAATAATCCCATGGAAAAGGTGATGAAGAAGGTGAATAAGGCAATCAAGGGCTCAACCTTTACAGAGAGCAGAAATTACAATAGAATTAATAATAATCCCATGGAAAAAGTGATGAAGAAGGTAAATAAGGCAATCAAGGGCTCAACCTTAATAGAGACAACCAAAAAAGAATCTTGGCCGATGCCCATGTTGTCCCACGAATCTATGGAGCTCCAAAAATACACAAACAAAGGTAACCCACTTGAACCAATTGTCAACACTAGAGGTTCACCGACATACAATTTAGCTTATTTTTTGGCCAAAAAATTAGATGGTGTGGTAGGAAAAACTAGCTCTCATGTGAAAGACTTGGCTCATTTTGCGACAAAAATTTAATATGAAATATTGACAGAAGATGACATGCTAGTGAGCTTTGGCATGGTACAGCTCTTCCCAAGAATCCCAATTGAAGAGACCATTGAAATAGTTGGGAAGGTCACTACTCCAGAACTCAAAACATTGGTATAACTATCACTCGAGTCTATATTTTTCACATTTAGAGGAGAGTTCTTTGAGCAAACAAAAGTTGTAGCCATGGGGTCCCCTCTTTCCCCATTAGTAGCCAACATGCACAAGGAAGAATTTGAAAAACAAGCTCCACTCTTCCCTACAAAAACATCAATGGTGGCTCAAATTTGAAGATGACACTAATTTATGTTGGCCATTTGGGAGAGAAAATGTGAAGTGCTTCCTAAGCCATCTCAATGGAATATCAGAGCATATCTAGCTGACGATGGAGGCTGAAGAGAGATGAAGTCTCCAATTTTTTGATGTCTTGCTATCTAGGCAACATGATGGGTACTTATCACACCCAGCATATAGAAACAAGACACATACAAACCACCACCCCACCCAGACGATGGGAGTATTAGATACATTGGTAACAAGAGCACTAAGAGTTTCAGACAAACCACTTAGAACAAGAATTAGAGTACCTAGCGAAGGTTTTGTAGGCCAATGGATACAAGGGTAGTCAGATTCAAAGAGCTTTCAAAAACGGCCCATTGCACAGAAAGTAAGTGTAAAACAAACACTGAATAAATTGAGGACGAGCAAAGAAATCAAATGGTCAAACTCCCATAAATATAAGGCATCACAAATATAATTGCAAGGACGTTAACAAAAAAGGGTGTCAAGGTTGTGTTCACCCTCCGAGAAAACTTAAGGGATATACTTGATAGAGAAAAAGACCCACAAAGCTATATGGGGGCATCTATTCTATAACATATTCTTGTGGAAAGCAATATATTGGAGAAACGCAAGGATTAGTATAGATTCGAATATAGTAGCATAGCCAAGATATTATACATGAACGCGTTAAGAAGTTGACGTTGGAAAAGGACTAATTTAATTTGAAGCACCACATATGTGTAGAATAGGAAAATTTGACTCCAAAGGTGGACTAGTGGAAAGAACGCAATGTACAAGAGGCATGCGAGATGGAGAAAATTCCAAATAATTTAAATAGATAAGGGCTTATTATAAGTAGCTCATGGAAACACTAATACAATTAATGAAAAATAATAATTTAGAGGTCGATCAAAATATGGAAGGTTGTTGAGTGTAGAACAAGGCTAGTAAAATTGCAGAGTATATCTATTGGACACGTGTACAATTTGCACTCATTTTGTCTTTTGTATAATCTTTGTGTATGTATTTGACCTATGTAAGCATAAGGTTAGACGACAAAATGCAAAGAGTCACTCCTTTTGGGCAAATCAAAAGACTAGAATATGAAGAGACAGTGAAAGGTAAAACTCTATATATAACACTCAATTGTAATTGTATATGGTTCCGATGTGATAGAGATTAACACATAATATTCTGATATGATTTCCCTGTGTTTTTTTATCATTGTTCTGTGTGCAGTGAGTACTTCATGTGCTTTAATTTGTTAATTATATGAGTATATGTCAACTGTTAAGATTCTAATAAACATGTCTCTTTGGCCATCTATCTGTTTGATCTGCTTAATGAATATATTCAGTCTAAATATGGTGTCAACTATTTCCTTTTGGTTACTTCTTGCAAGAGCTATCCCTGAATTAGCACGTTCTAAAGGGTTTCCACAAACCTCCACTAACAATGGTGCAGTGAGCATGGAACTTTGTTGAAACATGTTGAGATAGTTGCCAAAACAAAGAGACATACAGAAATGGCTCGATGAAAGAATTCAAAAATTTTCCGAAGAGGAAGCAAGAAGAATAGGGAAAACTACGAAGGAAATTATTGAGGAGCATATCTACAACGAAATCTATAAAATCTTTTAGTGCAAATTCCCTGAGATATTAGTTGCTTGGTTATCCAGATTGGAGTTACCAGCCACGGAGAACGGAACTCATAACCTGGTCGAAGGAAAAACTAGAAAACTTGCGAAACGTAGACACTGATGGGACCTGCGTAGTAGAAAATTGGACAAAGACTACCATTAACAGGGATATCACTGAATTAACTATACAAGGCTATTTAGCTATTAAAGTTGTGCAGGACTAGTTTGTCAAGGGAATCCACAAGAAGTTCCTTCAATGGCTACCTACTCTGATTAAAATGTTGGTTGTGGACAATGCCATGGTGCCTACTCTTGCCAACATGGAGTAGTCGCTTCAAGTGTTACGGGGGTGTGTGCAATGTAAGAGTGAATGATGCAGAGCTGAGTAGAGAAACTTGAACCTGAACCCAAAATATGGAGAACGAAAAGACCCTGAGTGAAAAGAAGGATCTGGGATTGGAAATAGAACTGCGACATCAAAGAAGATAGAACAAATCGAATAATCCAAACTTAACTGCGAGTAGGTGTAGGAATAAGGTAGAAGATGCTGAAGATAGGGGAGCCCAAAGAGAGGCTTTGCAAGGTGCGGAAAGTAGAGTAGATACAAAGCAAGAAAGAGAAGGGCCCAAGGAAGAAGACAGAGTTACGGGTAGCAAGGAGATGGAGTAGAGTGAAGAAGAAAGTAGAATAAAAATAGAGTAGTTAAAAAATAGAAGTAATTCATAGTTAAGAGGAAAAGTGGTTAACGTAGTGGAAAATATATTCATAAGAAGAGATTATGCAGAAATGCAGATGTATGACAAGTTCAAGATCACAATTAGAAAAAGCCAAGCGCAGAGATCATTCGTTTCTTGAGTACACATCCCCTCGGTCCAGTTTTTCTTTAGTTAAAACATCAAGCGCAAAGGAAGGGACGGGGAAAAGTTGGTTTGAGTCGTTTACAAATAAGTATCGAAAACTTAGTGTAGAGACAAAGAAGTCCTTAAATAAGAAAACTCTGAAAGAGGTTGGATTTAATTTCGAGGCTAGTTTTAAAACACCAGTAAAAAGTGCACACAAGCCCATAGTCGCAGTGACCAGTGCGCAACAACCTATAGTCACAGTCATGAGTGCATATCATCTAATGTTAGCCATTGCAAGTACCCCAAATATGTAGTACACTTCAGGAATGTTTATTGTGTTAACACAATATGATGGGTCTACAGAGACTGAGCAATATTTGTTAGAATGCGACATGAAATAGCAGCATAGGAGAATAACTTCCAATGATGTAAAGAAGTGCAAGCTCGTAGGAGCTTTAGCAGGTCGCGCTTTGGAATTCATTTGCAAGAGAGATATTAATAGTGTAGATTTCCAACAAGTTAAAGCGTAGTTATTGGCAGAATTCAAAATGAAGAAGTGTGCAAGCCAAACTATTCAGGACCTGAAGGAGATCCGACAGCGAAGTGGAGAATCTGTGTGGGACTAAGGTCACATATTCTCAGATGTGATGAATAAAATTGATTTTGTCATGGAGAATAAGGATAAAACTGCTTAGTTCGTCGAAGGATTGCGCTCAAGAATCAGATTTACTATTATGTAGTCTCAGTTTGCAACGAAGGTTGATGCTCGATCAGTTGCACTGAGAGTAGAACCAATTGAAGATTATGGAGATGCTTCAGTCATTGGATCCAAAGTAGACTCGAAAATAGATGACTTCATGAAGAGGATAGATGAGATACACGAAAGTGATAAACCTAAATTGGGTTTATGATGCATGGAGTGTAGTCGCGAGGGGCATCATAGGAATGATTGTCCTAAACTCAAGTCAAAATTCTACGAACTTTGTAGAGTAGCAGGGCATGCAACTGCAAAATGTCATCTACTACAACAACACATTCAAAAGTCCCATAGTTTGTATTTTAGTTTTTGTAAATCGACCAACCATGACGAAAAGAGTTGTCGAGCCTTGCAGGAATTAAAGGAAGATATTACCAAGAATGTCTTCGCAATTGCAACGTAATAGTTACTCATTGCGTAGCAAGGACTCCCAAGCCCAGAGGTAGAAACGACAAGTGCGACATAAGGTAGTCCCGAATGGATACCTTCGTCGCCTCAATATCAATATCAATATCAACCCCAGGGTTTGGCTGGGTGGACACCATCATCGCCACCCAGTATCAATCTTCATAGAATAATGCGAGCCCACAACAGTAGCAATCAAATTGGGCTCCTACATCACCTCAACATCAATACGACAGAGATACAAAGTGCAACAACAACGAGGATTTGTTGGACAACAGTCACACGATTGAGGCTATCAGTAGAATAGAGGAGGATATCTAGGTGGTCGCAACAACGATAATCGACAAGATCACCAACCCATCCAATGTTATTTGTGTGGTGAATATAATCATTTTACGCGAAATTGTCCCACTAATCCTCAGAGACAGGTATATTGCATGTATTGTAGAGTGAAGGGACAACATCAAACAAAAGATTGCCTAGTATTGGAGAAACAAAGAAAAGAAAAGCCAGTGCACAATGTGAACATGATTAATGCGCAACCTAAAGAAAATGCATTTATACAAGCAGTTACTCAACAACAGCGTGCAGAGCAAGCATTGCCTACAGTAGAAATGCCACAGGATCAAGGAATCAAAAAGGTGAAATGGGACAAATATCCTGACCTTGCCACAGAGAAGAGCTTGATGTATCAAGTTACGCTGGTCCTTCAAGACATACAACAACAGAGTATATCAGAAGGAGATGCCACAACGATTGACACAGATGTATGGGTAAATTGTGCAGATTATGAAACAGGAAGGTGTTGTGACAACCCTGACAAATTTGTTACAATTGCTCAGCACGCTATGCAATGAAGAGATCTCTCAGAATATTACAAATCTCTTGCATAACCTTCTAGAATGTGCACAGAGGGGACAATAGTGTACCGACAAGGTGGTCTGGTATGTTAAAACTAGGAAACTGTGGGATGTGAACTCACGAATGGACATTGAACTCGAAGGATATGAAATCCCTAATGCAATATTCGACTTTGGAAGTGCTGCTAATATTATTCCTAGATCTACATGGGAGGCTATTGGTAGGCCACACTTGAGACACATTCTTGTCACCCTCAGTCTTGTAGACTACAGGAGGGTAGAACTAACTGGTTGCCTCGAAGATGTGGAGATTAGAGTTGTTGAGCTAGGTTTAGGAGGTGATTTTGAAGTCATTGACATGAAGACAGTTGAGACCCATTACCCTGCCTTGATTGGTAAGAAATGAGCTTACGATGGTCAAATGACTATTAATACAGTGCACAATCAACTAGAGGCTCATCAAGGAGACAAGATAGTTGTCATCCCTTTGAATAAATCGAAGCATAAGCCCTATATGATTCCAAAGGAACCACAATTATCGTATGCCTAAAATGATAACAGTTGGTTCAAAGTAGGCACATATAAACAAAAATGCTATGCGGGCTGTAGAATGTCAGGTTTTGAACCCAGAGCTAGAACAAACGTAGACAACAAAGCAACTACTTTATAAGTTGGTAATAACAAAATCTCTAGCTCCCCAATTTCAACTTGAAGGTTGTACCTCTCCATCGCTGTGATCTCCTACTAAGTCAGAGGTGGATTTTTTATATAATACAGATGTAAAAATAATGGATTATACAGAAACTACTTCAGAGGGTGTCTTACCTTAGGAAACATCTTCAATAAGTGATGACTCAGACACCCATATGTTGAACTGGGCTAGCGAAGATCATGAGATACGGCCTCTGCACATGGTGTTCGCCACCGAACATCAATTACCTCAATATTTTGCGATAGAGGATCTTGATCCATTTATCTTGAGGTTAGACCACCATGTGTCAAAAGTGGATCAAAGAGTCAGTGCACTCAACTATGCGTTGAAAAGAAATGTTATGACTTGGCAGGCAGTGCATAAAGACTCGGAGATACATTGGGAGGAAGCATGTGAATTTTTGTACGCGCGATTTCAATTACTATCTATTAAAAAATCAGAATGGCCCTTCTTTCAAGAAGGCAAATGTCCCAAAGTGCACATTCATAAATGTGTAGATATATGGTCTGAGAAAAGAGTTCAACCAAGGTATTGGGTGCACATTTTCAGTCACACACTAGCGCCCCTCCCAACTGCTTGGTACATGCATCAAAAGTGTAGGAGAGAGATAGGACATTGGACACAAGTGCAGCAAGACTTTATTCAAGCTTTGTGTTTGAGGATGATAACCCATTAGTGCACAATGCATTGCAGAAACTGAAAAACTTTCTATGTTACGACCAAGTAGAAGATTTGGAAGTTGCAACAAAGTCATCGTCACAACAAGAAGCAACTTGAGATTTGAATTTTGTGATTCACAATTACAAAGCCAGTAAACAAAAACAAGCTCTTATTAAGCCTTGTCATAGAATTACAAACGAGCTAACAGAATCCAATGATAGTTATGGAGACCTAGATTTAGAAGGCTTCTTTGAACCGAAATGAGAAGTCGAACCAACAACTGACCAAAGTGCAAAACAAGTTGAAGAGGAAAGATTGCGCAACGTAAACATTCTGAAATAGGAAGGGGAATGCACTTTGCAGGAGGTTCTACCAAGTGAATTGAACAAAGTGTATCAAGAACCACTGAAAAAGATTGAAGAAAATATTGGAACAAAGTCTATGCCCAAACTTGCCACTATGGGAGGCTACTAGGGGTAGGATGAGATCTCAGAGGCATTGCAGCCGCTACAAGACAATTATGATGTCTTTCCGACCAAATTCTAAGAAGCAAAAGGTGTAAATCCGTCACTGGGGAAGATACACATAAAATTAAAATAGTGTGCTAGACCCATTAAAAAGCGTCCATACAGACTAAACCCCAACATGAAGATAAAAGTAAACGTTGAACCGGATCGCATGCAAGAAGCAGGGATTCTTTATCCAATTGAAAAGGCGGATTGGGCGAGTCCCATAGTTATGCAGACAAAGAAGTATGGGAAGATTCAAGTATGTGGGGACTACCGCACACTAAATGATACCTACATCAATGATCTATTTCCAATACCATTCACAGATGAAGTCCTCAAGTCAGATGTAAGTCATAAAGTGTACTC
Organism: Torreya grandis; assembly: GCA_037957365.1. Taxonomy (NCBI): domain Eukaryota; kingdom Viridiplantae; phylum Streptophyta; class Pinopsida; order Cupressales; family Taxaceae; genus Torreya; species Torreya grandis. Next base: position 7,416,953 of record JARHVA010000005.1, on the reverse strand, counting down.
ATTCACAGATGAATTCAGTAAATACCATCAGATTCCGACCACAGAAAAGGACCAAGCTAAAACAAACTTTGCAACAGATGGGGGTCATTCGCATATAAGATAATGCCCTTTGATCTTAAGAATGTGCCAATAGTCTTTTCTAGGGCTATAATAATTGCATTTAAAGATTTCATTTATAATTTTCTTGAAGTATATTTGGGCGACTGGGTTGTCTTCTTGTTTAAAGAGTATTTGTCAAAGCTACAATTAATGCTAGAATGGTGTCGAGCCTTGCGCATTGCTTTGAATCTAAAGAAGTGCTTTGTTTTTCACACCTTTCGATGTTCTTCTGGGTCATGTCATATGTAGTGATGGCATTTTGGTTGACCAAGCTAAGATTGCAATAATAGTGGTGATGCCACCCCCAACTAATTCTACAGAAGTGCACAACTTTCTAGGTCATATAGGATACTACAGAAAATTCATCAAAAGAAACACAACCATATCTACGCCGATGAAAATGGTATTGCGCAAAGATACAAAGTTTGAGTGAACATCAAAATGCCAAACAACATTTATTGATCTCAAACAAAGATTAGTAACAACACCTATTTTAGTTTTTCCTTGACTGAAAGAAGCCACTCCACATACATGTAGATGTTTTTGGTATTACAGTAGGAGTTGTCTTAGCGCAGCCCGGGAATGGGGGGTTGGATCATCCCATACATTTTGCCAACAGGGAACTATCAACAACAAAGAAAAACTATATGACTACAGAAAGAGAGGCCTTAGTTGTAATGTCCCTTCCAAGAGATATTAGTTAAACAAAAATTTATTCAACCACTTCCAATAATAAAATATTAATTTTTAGAATTTTTACTAAAACCCTAGCAATTTGAAAATGACAATTATTGCTGCAAATAACTTGAAATCAGCTCCAAAAATAATATTCCAGTTCTCCAAAAAATAGCAGAAATTATATCAAAATTACAGGCCAAATAACCAGCAAAAACACTGATTTTTGGACAAATAAATAGCTGAAAAACTAAGATAAATTAGCAGAAAAATACGTGTGGCTGATCCACACCCTCCAAAGGTCTTAAGATGACCCCAAAGTGGGTCGCCCAACCCCCAAACTCAATGGCTGCCCTTTGGTGAATGAAGCATGCAGCCCTCAAAAAATGGTTTGTTGCCCTAGGGCAGCCCCTGTATGCATGCATCCAGCTCCTCTACTAGTTCACTCCTCCTGCAAATGATCTTTGGTGTTAAAAACACCCTTGTCTTGTCAATTTTCTGCTCAACACAACTCCGTGATGAGTTGCTCTAGGTCTGAATCCAAGGGTTTTCATCCTTGATTCAACTCTCTTGAAGGGTTTCCGTCCTCCAAGTGCAAGCCCTTGTTTATCGTGCTTAGACTCTAGGAAAATAGCTATCGAAATTAGTCATGCCCCAATCAATTGACCTTTTCTTTGCTTTATGTAGTCCTCCCAAGTGTAGCGCCCAAAATTGGGAAGGGAGAATAACTTTAAAGATCTTAATAGGTCCTTATGATCTTTTCGTTTTTTCCTTTTTTTCTTTTATTTTTATAAAATCACTTAAGTCATCTAAAACCCTTAAATGTCCCTCTTTTAAATGAATTTAGAAACATAAAGTACTTTTATACACATTCACTTAAAAACATTTCAATCCTTACTTCCCTTTATATTTGTCTCTTAGCCCCCAGAAAGGGTTTTAAGGCTAAAGATCTTCCTTCATGTCCCCATCAAAAGAGGGACATGACAATCCTCCCTGTCCAAAATTACTTGTCCTCAAGCAATAGAAGCAACTAAAAAGCTATCTCCATGGTTGGCCTTGTGCCAAATTCGAACCTAGGCCCTTTCCAAAGAAGAGGACCCTCTTGGTGATGTTTGCTACAGCGGCATATGAAGCTCTTGTGTGACTAAAACAAACTGAAAAAGCAAAACCAGCAGTACCTCTTGTTGCCACTTCTCCTTCTTGACCCCATATACTCAAAAGATGCTTCTAAGATGTGAGAAGCAAGAGAATCTTGGGATTTGTTATCATATGGGTGGCTGGAAATTGGTATTCCAGTTAAGTATTCATTTGTGAGGGCTTTGATTGCCCTTGTGTCCTTATATGCACATGAAACAAACATGTTAGTCAAAACAATTTTTTTTTCTTCCTCTTGAGGGTTGTTGACCAAGGATGACTTATGAATCATGGCTGCCAACTTCTAAATGTCACCGAGTATGCAGCCCTGATCAACCTTCTTATCCTTACATCCACTAATTTTCTTCTTTTCCATCTTGCTGCCCCAAGAGTACCCTAATGTATGCAACTCATAACAACTTTTAAAACTCTTCAAAATCCTCCCATGATGCACCCCACGAACTGAAAATTTATGTGTAGGAATGTTAAATCCCTTTTCGCCCCGCCATTTTACTTGTACCTTGGCCTTGGAGTGAACCAACTCCTTTGTCACACAACTACCCTGTTTCCTTATAACATTGCAATTCTTGGTTAGAGTAAAACCATTCATCTTCTTAATGCTTATGCCACATTCAAGAGACATTATGATCATAAAAAAGAAATCAGATTTGCAAGCTATCAAACAGCTGCCCTTCATATGTACCTTGAGGGTTTTGGAAACACAAATTGGTTTCCCCAAGTGTGGATGTTGCTTGCCTTGACCAAGTGGAGCAGTACTTGGTCCCTTGTCTTTCAAGAAAAACTTACCTTGTTTTGCAAAACCAGACCTTGTAGTGGGTTGTTTATTGCCCCTTTCAACCTTTTTCCAAACATATATACCCAGCTGAAGTGGATTATTTGTTCCCTCTTTCATGTCCTTACCAAGTGCCCCTTTGATTTCAGATTTTTGAGCATGTTCTCGCAACCGGATTGACATTTTATGCAACATGTTTTTAAATCGTATGATAGGCTGGAATGGCACAAAATACTCAGAATTTTCTAAATGTGTTTGAAAATCCTTTCCCAATTCATTTTCAGATTCCTTATTTATCCTCAAACATGGATTTTTAAGCTTCCCAAATATCCAGATTAAGCACAATTTTCCAACATTGGTAAGGAAAGGGGTAACTGAATGAATCATTCCATATCTTGGAAACCCAATATCATTAGTTTTTCCCAACAAACCTCTCACACTACCATGCATTAGGATACATATTATAATGTGCTTAAGAAACCAATTGATGTACATGGAATTTTGGAAACGTTTTTCATACCTTAGAGCCTGCCTTAGACTCTACATATTGTATTTTTCACATTGGGAACTCTTTCCCATCATTCCTTCACTCCTTGTGTCATCAATGAAATCTTTGTCTTTCATGATAGTTGGCTGTCCCAACTCAGAAAATCCTGTTTGCCTAGCTGCCCCAATCTGAATTTCTTCTTTTATCATGCTTTCTATTCTTTTGGACATTGCCCCCCTGGGTGCCCTATCTTCCAACCCATGCAAAACCACTTCCTTCCCATTGGCATCAAATTTGAGCTCCATGGTTTGGTAGTTTTGGGTGTACTCCTCAAGAGAGTGCAACCATTGTATACCAAGCACAAGGTTAGACTCTCCAATACCAACCACATAAAAGTCATCTTCAATGAGGTGTGTTCCCATCATTATGTTTAGCTTAGGAATTTTTGTGGTACAAGGGATGGTGAAGCCATCCGTCACAATTACACGAAAACCATTGAATTCAATAGATTGCAAACCACATAAAGCCACTAACTTTTTATCAATAAAATTATGTGTGGCTCCAATATCAATAAGAACAGTGACTTCCATACGTTTTAAACTACCCTTCACACGAAAGGGATAATAGTACTTAGGTGTACCCAATAGGGAAGCAAAAGTACCTTCCAAATCTTCTCCAAAAACTTCCAAGTGCTCCTCTTCATAGGTGGCTGTCCCATCTTCAACATCCTCATCTTTTCCATCCGAATGCAGTTCAATGTAGTGCACTTGACCTTTTCCACGGAAATGATGACCCGGTGACCAAGGGTCCTTGCAATCAAAACACAATTTCTTCATCCTTAATTCATTTCTTGTTTCAAAACTCCCTCTTGGCAGCTCTCTTTGCTGCCCCAAACACTGATGGTTTGGCCTATCAAACTGCCTTATACCATGCTTATTATGCTTGTCCAATTGCCCCAAAGGAGCTGATCTAGGTGGCCCAAAATTGCTGCCCCTTGGCTGCCCCCAATTATTGTTTTTTGGCTGTCCATAGGACTTTAAAACATTAGTTTTCTGAAAATTGAAGGGCAGAATTTTACCTTGTGGCATTGAGGACCAAAGATCAAGAGCCTTTTGAATGGCTCCTTGGAGAGTGGAAGGATCAAAAGCTTTTGACTAACCCTCTAATCGAATCCGTCAACCGTCAACCCTTCCATGCAAAAAACCACTAACCTCCTTTCCAAAACATCTGTCACCATAACCGAAAGCCTTTGAAATTCAGTTACATACCCTTCCACAGTGTTTTTTTGTTTTGGTTGAACCAATTCTCTAAAATGCAATCCCAGATCAGCTCTATCAAATCACTCAATAATTCTTTTACCGAATTCCTCATAAGATGAAATGAGTTGGTAACCTTGAGTAACCAAGCCATGCTACCACCATTCATGGGCGGCGATTTCCAAGTGCAAGGTAGGAAACTAAATGGCCTCTTTTTCCAACATAGGTCTTGGTGAAAAATAAGTATCTACTTTTTGGATCCAAGTCCTAGCCGAACTTTTAGGAGAACCATCAAAATTTGAAAGTGCAAGCTTACCCAAAGCATGGTGGAGTCCTCATTGGCTGCCCTTGTGCTTGTGACCAGCCCTAGTGCCTCCTATTTGACCATGCTTCCAAGAAGTGAATGCTGAAAAATCCATTTGCTCCCTAAAAGGGGCTGGATATGTCGTGTATCCATCATAATCTTTCAACAAGGTGTCCCTTAATGAGAATTGTGCTTCCCCCTCAGGAATGGCCACCTCATCCTACAAAAAGGTAGGCTGGGTAGGCCTACGTGAAGCTCCTCCCAAACCGTTAGAAGGCTGATCCAAGACATGGTGACTTCCTAAAGCACTACCATCCCCATTGGATGGCTTGTCACCCTTCAACTCCATTATTCGCACAAATTCCACCATCATGGTCGTCATTTGTTCTTGGGCTTGTGTGTACCTGTCAAGCCTTTGTTCTTCTCTATTTTCTGCCTCTTCCCTTGATTGATCTTGGTGAGACATGTCTTTTGTGTGTGACAGCTCCCCCAATTTCTTCTTACTTCTAAAGTAATATCTTACTTCTCCTTCACCTTTTTGCATGTATCACTACAAAACCCATAGCTAGCCAAAATTTGGCTCTGATACCACTTTAATGTCCCTTCCAAAGGATATTAGTTAAACAAAAATTTAATCAACCACTTCCAATAATAAAATATTAATTTTCAGAATTTTTCCTCAAACCCTAGCAATCTCAAAATGACAAATATTGCTGCAAATAACTTGAAATCAGCTCCAAAAATTAGCAGAAATTATATCAAAATTATAGGCCATATAACTAGCTAAAACCCTGATTTTGGACAAATAAATAGCTGAAAAATTAAGATAAAATAGCAAAAAAATACATGTGGCTGATCCACACCCTCCAAAGGTCTTAAGATGACCCCAAAGTGGGTCACCCAACCCCCAAACTCAATCGCTCCCCTTTGGTGAAGTATGCAGCCCTAAAAAAGCGGTTCGCTGCCCTAGGACAGCCCCTGTATGCATGCGTCCAGCTCCTTTACTGGTTCGCTCCTCCTACAAATAATCTTTGATATTAAAAACACTTGTCTTTCAATTTTCTGCTCAATACAACTCCGTGATAATTTGCTCGAGGTATAAATCCAAGGGTTTTCGTCCTTGATAACTCTCTTGAAGGGTTTTCGTCCTCCAAGTGCAAGCCCTTGTTTTTTGTGCTTACACTCCAGAAAAATAGTTATCAAAATTAGTCATGCCCCAATCAATTGACCCTTTCTTTACTTTATGTAGTCATCCCATGTGTAGTGCCCAAAATTGGGAAGGAGGGGTAAGTTTAAAGATGTTAATAGGTCCTTATGATCTTTTCATTTTTTCCTTTTTTTCTTTTATTTTTATAAAATCGCTTCAGTCATCCAAAACCCTTAAAGGTCTCCCTTTTAAGTGATTTTGAAAACATAAAATACTTTTTAAAAAAGTACTTTTACACATTCACTTAAAAACATTTCAATCCTTACTTCCCTTTATATTTGTCCCTTAACTCCCGAGAAGGGTTTTAAGGCTAAGGGTCTTCCCTCATGTCCCCATCAAAAGAGGGACATGACATTAGCTATGGTATTTGCATTACAAAAGTTTCGACATTATTTGTTGGCCACGCCATTTAAGCTTTTCTCACAGACCACCAGGGATTGTGATACCAGGTTAACAAGCCAATATTGGGAGGACGGATCTTTAGGTGGCTAATGTTGTTTCAAGAATTTCAATTCCGAATCAATGTGAAGCCAAGTCGAGAAAATGTGGGACCAGATCATCTAAGTAGGGTCCGAAATAGGGAAGAACTAGAGGAAATACAGGATAAATCCCCAGATCTACAGTTGTTTAGGGCCGTTGCGATCCCTGATGACATGGAAGATATTGTGAATTTCCTTGAGCAAGGAACGTTTCCTGCACACTATGTTGAAAGGGATAAAAAACAAATGGTCACACAAACCATTCCTTGCAGTCTCATTAATAGATTTCTATATAAAATTGGAAAGGATGATTGTTGCGCAGAGTAACTTTAGAACATGAGAAACCACAACTTCTTCCAAAAGCACAGCAAGGAGTCGAAAGAGAAGCAACTTAGAGGAGGATACTATAGAGCAGTCTTTGGTGGCCAATTTGTTTTAGGATATGCCATATTGGCCAAACATTGTGATGTCTGCCATAGAATAGGAAAACCCAATCAGTAGAATGAAATGCCACTGGTCCGAATGTTCACAAAGCAATCACTTGAACAATGGAGATTTGACTCTGTAGGACCTATAACTTCCCCGAGCAAACAAAGTCATGCACAATATATCATTACTGCAACTGACTATTTTACAAAATGGGTGGAAGTTGTTGCAGTTCGAAGGAGGCCGCTAAATTATTGTATGAGGATGTCATAACAAGGTTTGGATGTCCAATCAAGTTGGTTAGTGACAAAGGTACTCACTTCCTCAATAACACGATCAAGGACTCTCACTGAGGAGTTTATGATATCGCACCACAAGAGCACAACTTATCATCCACAAACAAATGGACACGCTGAAGCTTCAAACAAAGTATTGGGTAAAACGCTGACGAAAATTTGCAATGTTCAAATGGAAAATTGGGAGGATCGCATTCCTGCAATTCTTTGGGTGTACAAGACAAATTATAAACGCGCCACAAGCTTCACTCCATTTCAACTCGTTTATGGTCTTAAGACAATTATGCCTATGGAGTACATTGTTCCTAGTCTGTGCATTGCAATGGTTATGAGGCTAGGTGATCAATACTCTCTGAAACAAAGATTAATGGATTTGGTCAAAATGGAGGTAAACAGACAACGGGCATAATGGACGAGATCGACAAGTCAAAAAGCATGATGTGATCACAACTTGTGATCTAAGCAATTATATCCCTAGCAAGCAGTATTACTCTATGATAGCAGGTTCAAAGTGTTTCCGTCAAAGCTGGGCATTAGATGGAAAGGACCCTATATTATTCATGATGTTTCACAACAGGGTATAATGGTTTTAAAAGATTTACAAGGAAACCATTTTGCCAGGGTGTGTCACTGGCTATAGGCTTAAGCCTTATCGCCAGTAATCTCTATCATGCATCACTGTAAATAAGAGAGGGTGCTAAGTAGCACCATGTAGTTAGGAATTTTCTTTAATGCTATTTTGTTTTTTGTTTGTTTTGTTTATGGTTAGTGTGTTTGTACAGTGCAATCTTTGGATCACAACACATCAAAATGAAGTTGGAACAGTCATCGCAGACTGCAATAGTCGACATCAAAGGAAGACAGCTAATAGCAAGAAGACAATGGTCGACAATTAAGTCCGGGTACAAGGTGTTGGCAAGACAAGTACGACAAAAGAACGACGAGTGGTCATTCCGAACCGTTGATGACAATGCACTTGGAAGATTGCATCTTTCCCGACGCAGGTCAAGTGGAAAAATAACAGGATGGCCCATAAAAGAAATTGGATGAAGGAAAGGATGGCGCGTCACATCAACTACCCGCCAACAATTGGATCAAAGAACCTAGACGAAGAAGACTACTTGTTGTTTCAAACAACAGTCGGTTGACATAAATGTTGAAGATAAACTCGTGCGCAACCAACTCAGAGCATTTAAACTCGACGGCTTGATGGATTTGGACGGTAAACGCTATATAATAGAAGATGCGAACAACAAACTGACATTACATACACCTGCAACCAAGCAAACTCGACAATCTACTTTCAAAACACCTTGTGCATAGATTTCATCCCAGAGCCAGACCAAGCAAAGCGAGTGTTCAACACAAGCCACAGCAACAACTATGGAGAAAGCACAACTGTTGATCCCGCTTATAGATTCGCAAAAAAAAGGAAATAGGGATTGGCTTAGACCTAAGGCAAACCAAGTATCATGATCCAAACCCCTTCGATTTTATTGATGCAGCCGAAGCTATTTTGTTTGCCCAAGAACCTTAGGAAGCAACACAGGCAAGGGCATCGACACTTCAACATCTGTTACGCGGTTCAGGGCCGAAAGATTGATAAAACTGCGTACTTTTGGCCAACTGGATGAGGTAATGCTCACTCTACTAAGTAGGTATAATGAAAGTGCAATGCACTTGTCACCAAATGTGACCATATTCATCACCCTTGGGACTATGGCAAGAGCTACTAGGCTCCCGACGCGAGGTAAACCTCTTCTACCATACAAATCCACAGCTCCATCGTCCAATCCGACTCCCGCGAGAAATACACTACCAGGGCAAGCAGGGGAATCCCCTTTGATTTCATGGACAATGCTTTGGTTTGCATTCTTACAAATGCATCACTAAGAGATTTTGGCAAACCACATAGCAAGCAAAGCAAACAACCAAAGGAGTGGTAGACATTGTGTATCGCATGATACGCCTCCATGAAGATTTTAATTGGCCCGAGTTTTTGGCCTCTGAACTGACAACATAGAGAAGATACTTGTCGGCACTACGCAAGCTTTCTAGTACCAATTTTTGTTACTTATACTCTGCTTCACGCAATGAAAATCATTAGAAGGCCTAGCAAATACTACTGCAAATTGTTGGCCTACTGCGGCATTCACCAACATTGTGTAGACGAAAACAGGGCAATACTATGAGCAGCTGGGAGGTTCAATGTATGGTGGCTGGAAGTCCAAGCCTTGATCAATTCACACCCAAGGGTACCCCAAACTGCACAATGGTATACAAATCAGGGTGCACAAATTGCCCAATGCAACATCCACGCCATTGCCATTCTTCATCTCCATGTTGGATGCACACATAGAAGTGTTGAGGTAGAAAGCTCTCGCAACCAGATCGGTGCAACCTTTGGGATCAATACTCCCAATTGCGTAATAGTGAGTGCAACCACAGGGACAACCTCAAACACAACCGCAACTACAACCACAAATGCAACCACATGCAACACCACAATCAACAACGGCCCCGACACAACGAGAAAAAGGAAAGAGAAAGGCACCAGTGTGACGAGCCTCACCACCACTGTCGAAGAAGAGGACACACCAAGCAAAGTCCTAGTTGGACAATATACATGTGCCTAAGATAGTAGCTGAGTGCGACTTCGCTGAGTTGGGAGTCGAGGAGGAAGTAGTCCTGAAGTCCATGCTTGAAGACATCAACAACGATGTTTATGAGCAAGAAGAGAAAGAATTCTTGTTTGGAAAGCAATGTGCCCCTGTCAAGTGTGAAATCAGGTAAAACAAGACCTTTGGATTGATATCACTCAACCTCTCCCTTCTATCATTGTTGATACTGTAGGTCAAGAAGCAACTTGGCAAAAGATGAGAGCCAAACTTTTCCAAGCCAATCCAACAGCCAAATCCTCTACTACACAGGACACATACCTACCGACACAAGAGAGTCCACCTTCAGCGTTGATGCACAAACCACGGACTCCCCCTTTAGCAAGGTCATCCCCAACAATAAAAGATAGAATGTTGCCTTTTGGTGAACTGGCAAAAGAGAGGGGAGCACAACCACAACGTCAAGTTTACGCTGTGAAGAGGCAAAAGAAGAGCCTCACTCCCTGCCAACATCCAGAAAGAAGACGGTTGCGGGGAGTACTATTGTCAAATCCTCCACTTCATAGGATTCACAATCAATTACATATTAGTAGGATCACCAACCCCCATGGGAGAACCTAAAGAGACCAACTTGCCACACCCAGAGCCACAACAAGAAGTTGCACAGGAGCAAGATGATCCAATGAAGGAGCAAAAGGAAGAGAAAAAGAAGAGGCAATGTGCAAGGCAACTGAGAAGGAAGAGCAACGCAAACAACAAGCTGCATAGGAAGAACGCAAGCAACAAACCAAAGAAGCAGAGGCTCGAAAGAAAAGAGCCGAAGAAGCGGAGGCGATGAAAAAGAAACAAGAGGAGGCAACAGGAAAACACCAAGAAGCGCAAGCTAAGCAACAGGAGATAGAGGCACTAGCAAAGGCTCAAGAAGAGCAAAAGGCTAAAGAGGTTCAGAACATCAAAGAAGGACAAGCCAAGCGAATAGCCAAGGAAACAGTACCCAGAGACAAAGCCAAGGCTAAGGCAGACGCAGATGCCAAAGCCAAGGCTAAGGCGAAAGCCAAAGTTAAAGCTAAGACCGAGGCGCAAGCCAAAGCTAAAACTGAGACTGAACCAAGGCTAAAGCTAAAGCGAAGTAGGAAGCAGAGGAACACATCAAACAGTAAACATAAAGCCAAGTGCAATCGGCACTTGTCAAAAAAGGTGCGCAAGAGGCTTCTTAGCCTACACCACAAATAACAAGTCAATGGTTATGGGATGTTCCCACATCATCCACCCAACGCACAACCTTTTCACTACCACTGGCACAGTTCATGATGGCCCCTACAACAACTCAAACCACATCCATGGCTTTAACTACAACTACGCAAGAAACATCTTTGGATGTTTCTCAGTTGTCATTAACCGAGCAAATTGAAGGCGCAACTACTTTCCAAGAGTCAATTGCACAAAAGGCTTCGACCTTAGAACAGGGAGTCTTCCAGCTTCAAGAGGACAATGCAAAGTTGAGCCTTCAATTCACAAATGCACGCCAGACTTTTGACACCAGCTGGCCTACACTGGTGACCCAAGTCTTAGGCAACCAGTGATGTCTGAAAACAAGAAATTCTCTTATTTGTTAGTACAAGTCACAAAGGACTAGGTGCATGCACAAAAGCTGCAAACATTGCGCATACAAGGGCAAAATATCAAGGCAAAAACAAAGGCCATCTATGAGCTATTAGAGTAATACGCACAAGTGTTGGACACAACAACATTGTAAGCCAAGAAGATAACACAAGGTATGCTCAATTGAAAGCAACAATTAAACAAGTCTTTGGCTGCAACAAAGCCAAAATTCAACACGACAGACACAACCAAAGTTGTCATGGAGGATCACACAACTACTTTGGAAACAATGAGTGGTGCACTCAAACAATCGTTGGATTCAAGGGATGCAGCCATGCAAAAGTTGCAGACCTGGCACAATGAGACCCTGCACAACTCATTTGCAGGTATTCATGCACAAAGGCACGCAGATAGGTTGGACAAACTATCGACAAACATCCCGATCAAAACATCAAATGCTAAGGCACTCGTCACCATCACCGAGGATGAAAACATTCATAACCTAATGGTGATTCAAGTCCCTCTGCGCATATTGCTAATGATGTTGCGAGAAGTGATGACTGATTGAAAGATGTTCAAGCAATACTTGTCCCAACTTCACGCTTCCATTGCACAAAATATTGACGAACCACAATATATTCCCCCACAACAGTTGCAACAAGTAATTCATCAGAAGAAAAGTGTCGCAAGTGCGCAACTAGCTCTCCAACAACCACAACATCCTCCACCAGCAGTTGCTATAGGACCAAGTGTTCCACCCACTCCTTCATCGGGTCCATCAATGCAACAAAATGTTGCGCAGTCAACACAAAGTATGCCACCACCTACACAGTAGGTAATGCGCAGTTCCAATTTTGCCTTTTTCACAACTTTTTGGCACAAGTTTGTAGGATAACCTTAAACAATAGGAGCGGGGCCAGGTTGGTTGAAAAATCGTAAAAGAACGGCCACTTGGTTTATCTAGTCTATTGAAAACCCAAAAGGGCGGTAGGCTAGTACACTACTTAGTTGAAAACCTAAAAGGGCGGCCAAGTAGAGTGCAAAGGGTGAGAACCAAAAAATAGAACCTGGAGCGATAACCGTGACTCTTGTTTTTGGTTCAATTCCTCAGCTCGAGCTTCAATTCAAGATCCTAAGCCGTGACTTTGTCTCGGGACAATACAAATGTTTAAGTTCAAGAAAGTGTTGTGTAGAACAGGGCTAGTAAAATTGCAGAGTATATCTGTTGTACACGTGTGCAATTTGCACTCATTTTGTCTTTCATATAATCTTTTTGTATGTATTCGACCTACGTAAGCATAAGGATAGACAACAGAATGCGAAGTCATTCCTTTTGGGCATATCAAAACGCTGGGATATGAAGAGAGAGCGATAGGTAAAACTCAATATATAACAGTCAATTGTAATTGTATATGGTTTCGACGGGATAGAGATTAATACATATTGTTCTAATATGGTTTCCCCTGTGTCTTTTATCATAGTTTTGTGCACAATGAGTACTTTGTTTGCTTAATCTATTAATTATATGAGTCTATGCCGACTATTAAGATTCTAATAAAGTTGTCTCTTTGTGCATCTATCTGTTTGATCTGGTTAATGAACATATTCAATCTAAATATGGTATCGACTGTTTCCTTTTGGTTACTTCTTGCGCAAACTATCCTTGAATTAGCATGTTCTGAAAGGTTTCCAGGGACTTCTGCTAACATGAGCATTGTATCCAAATATTTCATCTTCAGATACCACACAATATTCAGCCTAGAGGTGTTGTATTAATTCCTCATAATTCTTTGCATAAAAGTGTTGTTGTAGTGATACCTCACAATGTTCTTCATAGAGGTGTCGTCTTAGCATTAACTCTCAATTTTTAGAATAGAGGAGTTGCCCCAGTGATACCTCAAGATTGTTTTATTTTAGTAAAATCCAATACACCTCCCAAAACATCACACAAGTTTTTGCATGGAGGTGGTGTTGTAGCATAACCTTGAAATTGTCTTCCTTAACATCTGAAATACCACCCAAAACATCTTCCAAAAGGTGTCACAAAAAAGGGTTTTGACTCCACCATTGTATCCCTCTTGGAAAAATACAATAATCAAGAATAAGGAATTCAATATGGATCTTGTATGAATAAACTATTGTCTCAACAAGATATCGTTGTCGCTATATCACACTCGCTGCTTCAACCCGGTGTCACCTCGATGATGCCTCAACCAATGTGAGATTTGATGGCACCATTGGATTTCATTTGAAAAAGTATTTGAGTTCAAAAAAATGGCACTTGATTCCAAGTCCACACAACAAAGTTGTAGCCACTACAAGTCTCAAGTCTTTGACTAGGATGTGATCTCAAGGTCATCACAAAATGATCTTAAAAGGGTGTGGCCTCCACGAGAACGCAAAATCATTCTCAAAAATGGGCTATTGAACTAAGCTTATAGCTCCATAAATTTTTTCTGGTTTCAAGACACAAATATATTTTACTCGTCCAGCATAGATTAAAACTCAATAATTTCTTATAGTTCCTGCACATAGAATCAAATATTCTGCATCCTAGCAATAAGCTAAACTGAAAAAATTTGCTATAATTTGAAAGCAAGCTTATAGCTGCATACATTATTTATGGATTCTTTCTATTTTAAAGCCACAAATGTATTTATTTCATTTTAAATAGAATAAAACTCGATGATATCTTATACTTCCTCCACACAAAATAAGAGATTCTATATCCCTGCAATAAATTGAACTAGAGAAATTTTCTATAATTAGAAAGGAAACAAGAACTGGCCTTCTCTTAATGCAACCCAAGAAATTGCATACATAACAGGGAACTAATATTTCCATTCATTTCCTCGTTTCAAAATAAAATAGGAGAGAAACTTCACAGAGAATAAGAGAAGAAGATATGTGCACCAAAACTGAAGTTCAACTCACCATTGGTGTCTTCTACCCATAGTTCGCATACTCAAACTCAACTCGGACTCAATAGAGGAAAAAAAAATTGACTCAACAAATACTCGGCAACCTAAAAAAATACCTAAATTTCTTTAGAAACATATATCTTACACAAATTACAGTTACAAAATGTATCAAATGTGTATGTAAAACGTTGGGGAGGTGTTTTCTATTAGATTTGAATACAAATATAGTACGAAATCACATCATTTATTTTACCGTTTCTTTTATGCTTTCATGTTGATATGAATCTTTCCCAAAGCACCATCCTGGCTTACACTATTGTGACATGTGATGAGCTTTTGGTGGGGTATATGTATACACTGATATTTTCAGCTCTCTCTTGCAAGGGCTCGTTAGTGTATCAAATCTCCCTAAGTGCATGCCTTAAAGGGTGCACCGAGAATGGGGTGGGAATGGCTCATGGCACTTTGCAAGAGATGTTCTCGTACTATTCCATCAAACCTACATCCCCTCATGCAGCGTTCATACCTTCTATGATGTCTCCCTAAAATCTTAAGACACTGAAATATGGCTACGTTTGAAATCCTAAAACCCTAAAATCTGAGTAAGTCTGAAATATGATAGGATCTTCCAAAACCTAGAATTTGCATTATAGCTCCTAGAGGCCTGAAACCACTCTCAAACATCCTAAAAGCATATATATATATATATATATATATATATAAGGTGACATCATATCTATAAAATAAACGGTTTTTAAGTTATATATATATATATATATATATATATATATATATATATATATATATATATATATATATATATATATATATATAACTTAAAAACCGTTTATTTTATAGATATGATGTCACCTCAAATGTTGTGTGATGATTGGGGGCTTGTGGGCTTTAAAAGGAGAAAATCTATGTTTTTCTGCATTTGTTCCACCTTTTTTTCATATATTCTGCGTTGACTATGTTTTTCACTGCATGGTGAGTCTGTGCTCAATACTCGTAGCAAGTACTGAGAAAAAACTCGTTGAAACTCAGCTTCCCCAGATCCACCAGTATAAGTGCAAAAAACTCGTAGGGCAAAAAAACAGGTGAGTGCTCGCATAATCACCGAGTATGCAAATTGTGCTTCTACCCATACCAAGTTTGAAAAAAGTGATGTTGTTTAACCACCTGGCTACATTCACAGCGGGTGCAGGGGTCCATAAGAGGTAAAGAGGTAATCTTTGCTTTACTATTCACAAAATCAATCCATCCCAACTGATGTCTAAACTTTGTGCCTTTACCCAGCGCATACTCTTAGAAAACCACAACCCTTCTAGCCACTGGACATGCCAAGTGGTTTATCAAAAAGAAATCTCTTCCCAAATTTAGAAAAAAAACATAAGTTGTGGTATAGTTGTCCTTCTCCCATACCCAACCAAAAGAAAACCATATATGATTGTATAAACTAATGGTACCAGTATGACTCGTCCCCCTCTCATACCTAGTACCCACAAGCTTTGGATTGAGTTCGACCCCATCACTCCAAACTAAGGCTAAAAAGGGCTATTAGCATGGCTTATCCCCTCTATCTCTAACACCCACAAGCTCTGGGTTGAGTTTGACCCCATCACTCAACAAGGAATAAAGGGGTTATTAACATGGCTTATCCACTCCCATATCAAACACCGAAATGCATTGGCATGAGTTTGCACCTCTCACTCAACGCGTAATGGAGACCTCTAAGCTTAATAACTTTATAATAGTAAATCCAATGTGCAATGTTTAACGTCGGAAATTTTCTTCCTCTCTCTCTCAATTCCCACCCCAAACACACAAAGGATGGAAAACAAAGAGAGAGAGGCTTAAAACAAAATAAAACAAGAAAATAAAACAAAATGGCATATATTCAACATCATAAATGCTCAATTGAAACATAAACGAACTCAAAATACCGAAATAAACATAACCACAAAATGAAGATGGGCATAAGAGAAATACTTTGCGACCTTTCACATGTGGAAAATAATTACAGCTCTCCCACAACTTCTCCTCAAACCAATATGTTGCCTAACTACTCCAAACAAAAATGTGTCTCTGTGTTTCTCTACTATTTTCCAACCACCGTCATCCAACCCTTTCATCTTATGTTCTCCTCCCTTAGATAATTTCCCTCAACTGCAGAAATATGACTTGCAAATTCACCTACTCCCTTATTTAAAACTTGGCAGGTTTTCATTAAATGAGCATGCGTTTTTTCCCCATCTACGGCTTTTTGGCTGACTTACCTAATTCTGGCATTTGCATGAATCAATCTTTTTATTTAAGACTTTCACCAACTCATTTATGTTTACAACGCCTTTCCTCAAGCTTCTCTTTTAACTAACCTTTTCTTACAATATATTCTTCAATAAATGATCTCTTTGAACACATAATCATCACTTTTGTCTTAATCCATTTTGTCACACTTAATCATTTTAAATCACAACTTTTTAAATGTAAGAAGATAATTAATACCCTTTAATATTTCCTTGTCACCTTAATGACTATTTCCTATGCCGAGTAGTCTGATCGACTGACTATGACTACGAACTCAATACCTTCAAAGTATATCGTGTTTGCTTTCAATGGAAATCTATTTTCACAAGGAACCCATTATTGAACGCTTCATGTTCTCAATATGTCCACTGCTGGAGCCACCTCCCTGTTGGGTCGACTCTTATGGAAACATGCACCCCCTCCAACCCTTTTCAGTGTCCATATGCATCCTATTATCTGCAAACATACCAAATAAGATCACGGTACCTCTGTGGTATAACCAGGCATGATAAATCTTAAAAATACCATGACAATTCAGAATATTTAAATCATCATTCAACATGGGAAAATCAAAATATAAGTGCCACACCAAAGCTTCAAAAATATTATCTAGTATTAATGAGTCTGTGATCATTCCTACATCATAGAATATAGCATGTCTCAATATGCTTGAAGTATGAGAAGACAGTATACACTGACCATAATCAAAATACATACGTCCTGAGCATACAATGTAATAGTATGGTAGTCTAGAGATGTTTTGTATTGATCTTCAAAATAGGTGCCATACTGTAGGGCACCACTTACTATGTAGAACAAGGGGCTGGTTTTATGTATGAAACCATAATAATTCACTTATATGAACAAAGAGGAATCCAAAAACTTATAATAACATAGGCCCTTATGTTTTAAGGCAATATTGGTCTTTCACACTACAAAGAAGCTTGACCTAAGCAGTATCTGGATAAAGATCCTAAGACAATAAAACGTAGGCAACATAAAAAAACATTCTTAGGCACATTTTGGGTGCAAAAACAATAGATGTGTCAATTCAACTTCTAGGTGTGCACATTGTTGGTGAGTTTGTTGGCATGGCACAAACCCTAGGAACGTGGTCTAACATGGCATGACGTGGCATGTAGGTTCAACATTAAGCCTGCCCTGAGCGGCATGTTCCCGAATCCCTGGGCATACGGCAACTCGAGGTTCTCCAATTGAAATGGGTGTCATCAAGAAAGGAGCACAAATGTGTTGAGTGATGTCGCTGAAGTCTAGCACTTTGTATTTTGGCACTGAGGCTTATGTGGCTTGAATCTAAGGGGTTTGGCATGTGGCATAGATCAGAGCTGCATGGAATAACCAAAGCTGCCAAAGTGAGAGGGCGGACAGGCACAAGTATGCTCAGATTATATGGCATGTTAACACACTTGGTTTTAACAGATAAATCTCAAAGGGAATGGTAGTCACTCATGCCCCTTGTATTAGGAGCTGAAAATTTGTCCAACTGTGGTAAATTTATATGAAAGAAAAAGCTGTAGAACTACTTTTCAGTATAGTAAATACAGTTTGTAGCAAACCTCTAAGAAGAGCCACTTGCCAACAAAGAGAATTAAACAATGGAGCAACCTACTGAGGCCAAGATACATAATCTTCAACTTACTAAGGCCAAGGTACATAATTTCAGGAGATTAAAGACAATCTCATCATGAATCTCAATATTTATATAATTTCACAATTATACATTATTTAGTTGGTACGCAAATTTCTTCTCTACATCTTCATTTATGTGTTGTGTTTTTATCATAGTTACCAGATTTGCACCAAATCTGGTTTGGACTGGTGTTTTCTAACAGCCCGGAAAGTTCAAACATACTCAGCCCTGTTTTTCCTTTTCTTCTTTTAATTTTTCTGGCCAGAAAAACCCAGCAACCTTTCAATATCTAAACATTTCTTGAATGATAGTTAAAATGTTAATAATTCTTGGTTAAATGTAGAGTATATTTTTTTCATTGTATTTCTCAATTTTGCATATTTAATAAACATATATATTCTGGACCGAATTTTCCATACTTTTTCAAGAATTCCAGATTTTCATAGGTTTGTGGCCTCACGAACAGATCCGGGTTTCCAGACTTGGTAACTATGCTTTTAAAGAATTAGAAGTAAGAAATATTGATATTCAAATTGCCTGAATGATGATATTTTGCTACAAATTACAATTATCGATAAGCACTCGTGTGGAATCATTTTGACACCACAAAATATTTCAGGAAGAAAATAAGTGTTGCATTATGTTTTAGCTCACAAGGGAGCAAGCAATCTTGCACAAAATACATGTTTCATGTTGAGAGCACAACCAACAGCACAAGAAGTGCTTGGCATAGTTATCAATTTGTGGCTTTAACATGTGAAATGATTCACCCCTAAATACAAAAAAGTGACTAGTTAACTGTGGTGTTCATTTGATAAAATATTTTCTTAAACAGAACTACAGATCAATCAAAACCAGAGGTCCTAAAGAATTCATTTCTTGCACACCAATCATACACAATACTGTATTCGTTTCAAATAATCATGAATCCTGCGTTAAATTTGTCAAATCGTTCAAGGATAATGAACAGGAAAAAAATTCACTCACCACTCCAATAACAGATGGCAACCAGCCTTTGTACAAAGCTCTTGGACCTTCTTCATGGAAGACAGTTGACAATGCATGGAACATTCCTCGGTACTGAAAAGGTGATTTCTCTGTCTGCAAATAAAACAACCTGCAATCTTATTTTATTTGTGAGCCTAAATTACAAGTAGTAATCTTTGCTATAATAACCATTGGAGATGTTTGCAAACAATGCACACCATAATCACAAATAAGCACCAGTATAGGCAAAGAAATTTGTTAAAGGAATTAACCTTAGAGCCCTACAGAGTAACAAGAAATTAACTTCAGTTGTAGCAAACCTGAACAGTTAACCTTCCCCGAACCATGTCCAGTGGGTATGTTGCAGACATTGCAATTATTCCTGCACAAGCTCCTGCTCCTAGACGTAGAACGGGTGTAAGCTGTGCCTCTTCTGTAATGTAGTGAGCCAAAAGGGGTAAACGTTAATTCAGGAAACCACATCTGCATCTCAATCTTGTAACTCCTTTGCAATGAGTTGAGCAGATCTAGCACAGTTATACTGCTAATCTTCATCAAGGGAAAATATTACATGGGATTGGATAGACGCACAAACAAACAGTGAACCAAGGTAAATTGACTATAATGCCTAAGTAAAGGTATCCATTTAATACTAGAATCATAAAGCAATTTTAGAAGCAAAGAGAGGAAATGTGAAACAGATCAACCTGAGATCCTGAAACCGATGGATAATCAATGATATTAACATGAAATAGACGTGAAGATCAGAATTGTTTCCAAAATATAAAGGTTCTCCTACTCTTGTGCTAATTAACTCGTTAAAACATTCTCCTAGTCCAAGCCTTTTGACATGTGGATATGCTAAGCCATATACTTTGGATGGTGAATAAGGAAAGGTGTCAAGTTAACATGAGAAGCCCAAATAAATTTTAAGAGCGAAGTGAGGAAATGTGAAACGGGTCACCCTGTAGACTACAACCCATAATCCTGCTCCGACATTCGCACATATTATGTCTTGCAAGCTATCTTAAGCATGTAAAAATCAAAAATAAGTAAATGCAAAATATTACAATGTTTTTGTTCATGGATAATCAATGATATTAACATGAAGTAGGCGCAAACTCGGAATTGTTTCCAAATTCTAAAGGTTCATTTGATTGCCTGGCCTATTGCTAATTAACTTGTTAAAACATTTTCCTTGTCCAAGTCTTTTGACATGAGGATATACTAACCCGTGTACTTTGGTAAAGTGTGTCAACATTTTAAGTGGACCTGATATCTGGTATATTTAACGTATAGAATACATTTAATATTTTAATGGGAGAAGAAAGTTTTAGAGAAAGTAGGAAACAGACTGTGTACATGAATCATAAGAGCAAAGATTAACAGGATTTGCATGAAACTCTATTTGCACAAAACCTTGCCTGATTAGATCATCTTTAAAGCTAAGTTGTTCAATGGACCCAACTCCTACATTACAGAAATATTCCTTCAGATGTAATGCTGTATAAAAAATACGCCGCACATGGTAGATTCTCCTAAAGAATAATCAAGAGATGAATGCCAGAAAAATGACAACCGAGATACAGAAAAGAAAAAACAGAAGTCCAAATGACTGGCTACCTAGTCAATGCCAAAGATAGATATAGACAACTAAAAGAGTACAAAAAACAATCTAGAAGAGTCAAATATAGCAACAGTTGTATCAGATTAGAATAGGGATAGAATTGATCCCTCAAGATTTCCTTCCTTCAAGAAAGAAGATACTCTCCCTGGGAGAAGTACCAAAAGATCAAGCATGTGCCAAGAAAATTCACTTTGAGAAGGATAGATAGATCAGGAGAACAGAGTTAACAGTTGTAATCAAAATCGAAAAGCAGAAGCATCACCTAAGGAATCCGATAAATCTTCTTGAATGCAAGAATACACGGGCTAGTGCTCTTGGTGCATTTGTTTGTACTTGCCTGAAGGCCAATGTTGTATACTAACTTCTGGCCTCTCAAGCAATAAAAACTTTGCATTTAGCCAACAAAATGTGGTTTTCCCTTTAGAAAACATGCTTGATTTAGTGAAGATAACTGTAAGAAAACAATACAAAGTGAGGTTTTAGTGGAATCTAGGTAAGTGCATTAGAACCGAACAGCAATGGCACAAATTGTCATCCCCTGATTCCCAACCACTTTAATGCATACATTAGTTATGGATTTCCTCGTATTCATTTACACTTTTGTTGCTATTCAGTCTTCAGATCAGGGATAATTCCTCGCATCCCTCTTTCTCATGAAGAAAGAGTCTTGCAGAAAATTCAGCATGGCACTTTCATCTAGCTACAATGTTTTGAGGTTTAACTCGGTTTGATCTCCTTTAGCTCATAAGATGTATATCTCAGTAGGCATATTCTAAGCATTTCTCACCCTACTCAGAAAACTGTTAAGATCATCTTCCCTATTCTTTTTCTTACTCCATGATGTGATTTATTTTGTTTTCTTCTCTTGTTTTACTGCTTTTATAGGCCTTTTTCCATGCTAAGCTGGGAGAGTTACATGACCTGGAAGAATAAGAGACAGTACAACCCCTGCATCATTACAACTCTTAGGATCTAGAAGATTTCATAAATAAAGCAAAGCAAAATTCGTTTCTAATTAATCACAGGAACCAATCATTCTCTTGAACCCCAAACCCTTAGTAGAGGCATTTTGAGTCAAAAATAAAAATAACTCATTTGCAGAGTCATGAGATCATGGCCCCACACACCAAACCATAGGAAACTGATTGTCAAAAAATTGGAACCTTCAAAGCAAGGTTGACGTCATAGTTCTCTCAAAAGGTTACTTCTTTATGAAACATTTAAATATGCAAGGCAGAAAGGTTAGAATGGGAAACTCGGTTAATGAAGATAATTTTAATATTCATGAAATATTGGGCAATAGGCTTCAACTATTTGAAAAATTCCCCCTTTCTTCTTCAAGTGTAGGTAAGGCTAGGTAAGATTATAAGTCTTACCGTTGAAATCATAAAATGAAGTAGCTTTTGAAACGATTCACATATTAGAGAAGCTACTATTAGTATCCTGGCCTGCCAAAGAGATGAGAATAGCACAATAAACTCGGGTCACAGGGGCAGCAACCTGTACTCATAACTGCATTTCCTGGTGACTACATATATAATATAATATTATCTGCATAGTCATACCCTTGTTCATAAACCTTCATACCCTGATTTCATAATGGTATCCCAAGTCTCCAAATCTATGGGAAGAATTGGTGGATCAATGTGGATTTACACAATATTGCTACTGAGTTTGCTCACGTGCAATAGTAAGCTTCCTTGTAATGTAATTATCCGTTGTACTCAAACTTCATCAACAGCAGACAGATGGCGTTCTTGTATTTTGCGTCAAAATGATAGTAATAGAATAGGGAATACTGAGAGATTCGGATAAATTTCAAAATTTCTACCCAAATTTTACTAATCAGGAGAAGAGTTGAAGCAGCTGCATTCTAATAACTTCTATTATGAAAATAGTTTCAAAATTTTGATTCCTACATTTAATCTTTTGTAAAAACTGTTGCATGGTAATATTCTCAGGATATAGGAAACTACCATAGAAGACAGGAGAACAGTTGAAGCAGCTGCATTCTAATAACTTCCAATATGAAAATAGTTTCAAATTTTTGATTCCTACATTTAAGCTTTTGTAAAAAATGTTGCATGGTATTATTGAATCAACAGAAATCAAGAAGAATACAAGTCCAAAAATGACTTAAAATTCTATGATACGAAGGATTTAAAGATGAAATCAACAATGCTTTGAGATTATTGGATTGAAGTGAAAGGAAATGACAATCACAATGCTCTTAAAGTGAAAGTAAAAGGATGACAAGCATAAATTAGAAGTTAGAACTAACAATTTCTCATTGCCCATCTCAAAGATTCAACACACTGGATAGAAGATGATAAAAGCTTGAATGATCCGATTTCAGAAAGAAACCCTTAACAAAGAGATTTTTTACCAGCCAACAAAACAAGATGACATAACAATCTGAATGAAGTTTAAATCGTTATAAATTTAGACAACCTTCAAAATATAAATGGATATTCATAATTAGATGTCTCACCATTCCCTGTCTGCTGCCTATATAACCAGAGAATTGCACTGCACAAAATAAACAATGAATGGTCAGATGGACTTGCTAAATAGTTTTGCATAAAATATTTTCAGTGGGTTATACAAAATAAATATCCAATAATATGCACAGTATCAAACAAATAACACAAACCATTGCTTTTTAACTGTCTAGCTAACAAGAATTTGTGTTCAAATATGAGATGCAACACACGACATAAACAAAGAATCCAGCATGTCCAATAAGAAAGCAAATAATCTAGAAACAAATAAATCAATCAAATTAGATATATGAATTTGAATCATTTTAATTCTAAGATTGAGAAAACTTTGGTTGCAACTCGAATTAGAAGATGCCAATTGTAAATATAGAGAGCCATCTATAAAATGTTCGCAATTACTAATATGCCTAGGTTTCAATGTATACAAGGACTCCAACTTTGCTGGAGGAAAATCAAAGACAAAATCAAATCAGGTTGTGTGAAGAAAATTACTTGTAATGGTTAATGGTATACATAGGTATCCTGAATTTAATCTGTATTCTCAATTTCGTACAGATAGAAGTTTGGGATCATCTTCATTGTATCTGTATAAATGTAAGAGCTTAAGAAAACCTCTGTTACCAGAAAACAGAAACTAGTACCGGAAATGTCCATCTTTTGGGGACTTTGAATACAGTACGGCATGGAAACATTTGTACATTAAATATAGAAATATAAAGAAAATTAAGCATAATATCAATGTTGTATGCATAATCAGCATGGTAAGAAATAAAACACCACATAATTGATAATGGCACAGGTTTAGAGGGGGTTGGTTAAGTTGGGGGGAGGAGGTGTTAGAAGTGGGTTAAATTGATTAGTTTTAGAATATTTTTAATTTATACTTGCTCATAGCCACGGGTTCTCTGAGGAAACGATGGGCCCTTCATGGAGATGCTATCATCATCGATGTATGAAAAACACATTGATATATAAAAGAAGCTAAAACTTAGAGGGAAAAAGTGGAAAAATATATACTTGATTTCAGTTTAACTAAGTTTTATAATGATTTTATAATTCATCATTCAACTTTCAAGTTTTCAAGACAAACTACAAACAGAACCAGAACCCAAAATGTTGCGAAGAAGCTACAGGGGATGGTTTTCCCACTTCAGGTAATGTATAAGTAAACCGAACACACAAAGAGTCCGGACAGATGTCATAGTTTGTCTGCATAAGTTAAATTTCAAGACTGTATAGCTTTACCTAAAACACGGATGCCATCACCGATTTAAAATAGAGCAAATGGGGGAAAAACCAATTTTGCTTCAAAATACCCCAATAAACAACTTATTATAATTTATTTGCACCATGTTTGCAAGTAAAATGTATTCAAATATCATAATGTTGAAACCAAGGTTATCACAGGTTGCTTACCCAACTAAAATTAAGGCACACCCAGTATGTGGGTGCGAGTGCAAAATGCACCCAATACAGCTTAGCGTACTTGGTGCATTTACCTTATATCTCACATGCACCCCGTTAAAAACACATTGGTATATGAAAAAAAGCTAAAACTCAGAAGAAATAAAGTGAAAAACTATACACTTGATTTCAGTTTTACCAAGTTTCATAATGATGTTATGTTTCAACTTTCAAGTTTGATGTTTCAATTTAAATGTTTCAGCATGCTAAAATTCACAACGTACCCTTGTTTTGGGTGTACACTACCTGCATACATTCACACCATCGCACCCATGTGCACAAGTTTTGGGATTCTGCACCAGCTGCTGCATACCCACACAATTGCACACCCATGTAACCTTTCTTGGAACGTTGGAAATGGTCTGCACTGTCCCTACGAGCTTTTGTTTTTACAAGATTCAAATCATGGTTGATTGAACTGCAAGGAAGTAGGCTAGCTGAATAACATACCACTAACCTTCATCAAAGGAGACTAGGGTAGAAGACCATCTAAGCCTCTATCTAAATGCTGTGTTGCAGGGATACGCCACCCGGCCTGACGCCTCTGGCACGGGGACGTCCCGAGTACTCTCGGAGGCATCCTGGAGGCCCCCGTCGACATGCCGGAAACGTCTGGCACGCCGGCGGGCGCCTCCGGGACGCCTCCGAGAGTACCCAGGATGTTTCCGGCGCGTACCCGAGGGATTCTGGCAGAAAAATGGCAAATTTTTTTTTTAAAAAACCTCAAAAAATCCTTTAAAAAAAACCCTAAAAACTAAGCAACCCTAAATGTAAATCCAGTCCGAACCCAACCGTATAGAAATAAAATAAACATTTAAGTATAAATATTTTATTTATATACTTTCAGGATGTTTGAGAGGGGTTTCGGACTGCTAGGAGCTATAATGCAAATTCTAGGTTTTGGAGGATCCTGTCATATTTCAGAGTGAGTCAGATTCCAGGGTTTCAGGGTTTCAAACTTAGCCATATTTCAGGGTTTCAAGATTTCAAGGAGACATCATAGGAGGTATGAAGGCTGCATGAAGGGATGTATGCGTGATAGAATAGTATGAGAATATCTTTGGCAAAGTGCCACAAGCCGATCCCATCCCATTCCCTGTGCACCCCTTAAGGCATGCACTCGTGAGATTCAATGCACCGATGAGCCGTTGTGAGAGAAAGTGTCAGTAAATGATAAAGTTGAAAAATAATGGGAGTGGCATTCATGATTTTGTGGACAATCGAGATGATTTATTCTAGATTTGAATGTACATCTTGTCTTTGAAGTAATGAATGAATGAATATTATATGTTTTTAAGTGTTTTATCATTTATAGACAAATATTTTCACACTATGTAGTTTCAAGTGTTTTACTAAAAAAATGAGTAATATATATATATATATATATATATATATATATATACACACAGACATACCCACGACGTATCCAAATCAAGGTTTTTGAAAAATGGCGTACCCATGTACCCGAGACGTCCCAGTATCCGTACCCGTACCCGTACCCAAACAACAGTCTAAATGCTATGCTATGCTCCCAACAAGAATAAGAATACATGTACATTTTGGAAATGACTTACAAAGCATCCACATCTTTATGAATGGCTATGAGAGATACTTTGAAGAGTTGTCAGAAGCAATAGAATCTCACAACGTTCCCTGAAAAGAGTTTTCAACCAGATGGGAGAGTGCTGTTGCTTTAAGAATATCACTTGAAGTTGGAAGAGCTAAATAGGGGACAGACGCATTAAATGAGATCTACCCAACTCACATGGTCCAATATTCCCAAGGAGTATCAAGGAAGCCAAAAGAACATGGGATGCTTGGCATGCCCTTGACAAAAGCCAAAGGGAAATATATAAGGATGATGTTACAACCATAGTTCAAAATCTCGTTCTCAGCAATTTCTTGGCAGGGCAAAATTTGGACCGGGACTCGGATCTCAGCATTTCTCGGCAACTTTATCGCTACTTTAAAAAACTTATAAATTCATAAGATAAACTTATCTCAGCAATATCTCAGGCCCTTGAATCGCTATTGGCAATTTGGCACAACTCTGTATTCACGGAAACGAATCATTGTTGGAAAAAACGCTTAACACAGTGACTTACCAATCTCGTAATAAAAGCCTCCAATGATGTGCAATCTATTGTTTAATCTGCTGTCGTGATTCCGTGAATATAAAACAATGTTGCAGGGAGACGCAACATTGTACGAGTACAGAGATGTCTGCCTGCCCGTTCCCACATCTCCCGCCCGTTCCCACATTTAGATTTCGTGTTTCCTGCAGTCAGGTGTCAAGTTCGAACGGATAAGGTCGCCATTAGGTTTTTTTATGGTTCACATCAGTTTACCGTTTTGCCACTGCCGTGAGTTATGTTAACAATAAAATTATTATAAAAAAACAAACCACTGCCGTCTGCCATGCACGGCAGTGGGTTTTTTAAATAGACGAATGGTTATAATTTGGGGCATAGTTGACTGGACTATGAGATGGAAGAAATCACAGGCTACAATATGATAGCTCTTGATGGAATGATCAGGAAAAATTTGGGACATGCAACAGCTCGTGGGTAAATATCAATTGCAGTGAGCCCTTGAATAATTGATTTGTCTTGAAGATTACGAGTAGGTTAGTTATAGGAAAAAATTCTTGTGCATGGTTTTCTAAGAACAGGCAGGCTTCAAATATTATGTAACTAGCAAAGCAAATAATAAACTGTGTTTAAAACAGGCATTTGAATATATATTCATTTTTTTTATTATTGTTAACATAACTCAGAGCAGTGGCAAGACTGTGAACTGCCGTGAAACTCACTCTTACCATAACTTTAATTTTATTATTATTTTTAAATTTTTATTTTAAATAAGTTTAAATTTTTATTTTAAATAAGTTTAAATTTTTTATTTATTATTTAATTTAATTATAATTACAATTTTTATTTCTTTTTTTATTTTGTCAAAATATATTGTATAGCTATGTTACCGGATACTGCTGTAGAGGGTCCCGGATATGGATCCGATGCAAATCCGAAACGGATACGGGTTCGATACGCAGGGGATACGGGCAGGATATGTCCGATACGCAGGGGATACGGGCAGGATATGTCCTGCACCCTGTGGACGTATCCGGGCGTATCCACAAGGTGCAGGACGTATCCGGGCGTATCCACAAGGTGCAGGATGTATCCGGGCGTATCCACAGGGTGCAGGACGTATACTGCCCGTATCCCCTGCATATCCAGCAGTTTTTTTGTTTTGTTTTTGTTTGGGCAATTTCGCCTAATAAAAAGTCAAACATGAACTTCAAAAAACAATTAAAAATAAATAAAGTATGAAAACCTATCTGCAGTTTCAATGGTTGGCTGTGTTTTCAAAACATGTGCCTCAATCAATTCATCTGTATCTTCTTTATTAGGGCTGTATACAACAGCTATGAAGGTTGCCAGAGCAAGTCAGCAAGTCTTCCAGTTATTGGATCGTGTTTCAGCCTTGCCAAAATAAAGGAAATAAATGTTTGTAACATGATCAAGAAGAGGGAGAGGTTGAAATCAATAATGTCTTTTTTCTGCTTATCTTTTATGTCCCAAAAATATGGTTCTCCAGGACTCTGTTTGTGCAGTACATACAGTAAGATCATTTGCCCAGGTATAATACGAAGCTCAACTCGTGAATAAGCTCAACGAAGAGAACAGGGCCATAGTCTTAAGTTGATTTAACACCAGGTCATCTCATTGTAATCTTCACCAAACTGCAGACAGTGCATTTTCTTGTCTTTATTTTTGTCCATACATTGTAACATTTGCACTATGTACTTGTAATAACTAATAAGACTAATCTAAGTTCGACAATTGAATAATATGATATTTGGCATTGAATTATTAGTATGTTTTGTGGTTATTTAACTTATTATGTTTCCTCTGCATATTATATGGTTAATTTTGAATATATGGCTATATTTTTAATTTTTTATATATATATATTTGTACGGCCATATCCAAAAATGTATCCAAGGCTCAAAAAATAAATCCTCGTATCCACGTATCTGATTCTCATACCCATATCCATATCGGCTACTTAGTTGTATAGTATAGATTTTTAGCATTTTTTATGTATTGTATAGTATAGATTTTTAGCATTTTTTATGTATATATTTTTTTTAATTTTCATATGTGTGTGTGTGTGTGTGTGTGTCTCTATATATAATTGACATCTCCCCATACCCGTCTCTTATTTTTCAAAAAATGGCGTACCAGACCCTGTACCTGTCTCCATGTACCGGTACTTGTACCCATCTCCTGGCAACTATGATATAAAATGGTAAAAATAGTGTTAAAGCCACGTATTGATAAACTCAATAACCCGCGTATTGGAAAACAAAGAAAACCATGTAAAAATATTGTTAAAACCGTGTAATAAACACATCAAAAATCTATTTCCATTTTTGACGAGATGACGGGGAATTCTAGACAAATTTCACTGAGAAACTGTCATTTTTCATCTCACGACAAACCCTCATGTTTCTTGTCCAACAGTCATCTCGCGATAAACGTCAAGAAAAGCCGAGATTTTGAACTATGGTTGCAGCTATTATAGATTATAATACAATATTCACATGACTAACAAAGGTGCCTTACATCTTAAGCATAAGTTTTTATTAAACTAAGCCACAAAAGAGGGATTGTTCCCTCAATAGAATTCGCAATACAGACCCTCAGGTAAAATTAAGAATGGATTATCTGGGAGTGGCAGAAATAGCCTTGTTTGTCAGATTCCTTGGTGGATTTCAAAAATGAAAGGCAAGAATAAAAAAGTCGCATCTTCCTGAGACAATAGAACAACAGAAACAAAATGCAAACAATCCAGAGGTATTTTTTTCCTTAAAAACTGTGGGCCACCTGTGTCATCTTCACATCTAAGAGATCTAACAAGCAAAATTTCAGAGTTTGCCTTGCCATAACAGCTGCTAATATTGGAATATACAGATACAATTTCAGTTACAATGGTAAACAAAGACACAACACAAGCAATGGCCTTTTATAATTTCTATCACAATGGGAGATAATGACACAAAAAGCAAACATTGGCCTAGCAACTCATTAAGCATTGAAAATATATAGAGAACACAAATCCCTGTAAGGGATGGTCCGGATAAACAAACTCCTTCACTTCATGCCAAAGAGGGTATTACCATATAAAGTTTTAGGTAGACGCCTGATTTCCATTAAAATGAAAGATAATGGCGCATAGCTCAAAAAAAATTGTTCGGGAAATGACAAAAGTACAAAAAACATGGCACTCACTTTAAACCAGTGCAATTGAACAAAATCTCCCTCAATCAGTTTTTGAAAATAACAAACTAACCTTCAATTCCAACATATAAATTAATTTTAAAAAACTTGATAGCATAACATCATCATATAATTTACAAATATCGGCCGCTTTGCCAAGCAAAAAGTTGACAAGGGACTTCAAACTCAATGGCTTTCACTAAAACAGATAGAAGAGGAATTAAGAAACCAAGTTATGTTGAGATAGTTTCCTCAAATAAAATTAATTCGGTGACGATTTCTATACAGATTGAACTCTTTAGTTTCCAACACAAAAAGAACTAGTCGGTGGGAAAGTTGATTATTAAGATGTATGCTCCATGCTTCAAGACTTGCATCACATAGAGAGTGAAGATTTTTGTGCATATGGTGTTTTCAAGATCTACAAACCAAATGCAAGGGGAACTAAGAAATTATAAGATAAATGAAAATCAAAACATGTGAACTCCATAGATTAATCAAATTATTCAAAAAGACATCCCACTTAGACATTACGAAAATTGGAATACTACATAAAGAATAGAATACCAAAGGATGCAAATAATACTTACAGCCTCAAAAACAAAAGCAAGGATCAGCGTTGATACATTAGTCATCACAATTATCAGCAACAAATGTGAAATTAGAGGGGAGAGAATTTTTCAAAAGACAAGAAAAAACAAACAAATTGAAAATAGATCTACCCTAAACATTTTAAGATCTATAGATATGCCGTCCTATCTTTAAACCCGTCACCTAGATGAGGAAAAACAACCAAATATAGCATCAAGTCAGCAAAAATCGTCAATGTCTTAAACAGGTCAGGGCAAAATAATTCAAAAATGAAATAGGAAAAGATAGAGAGAAACTACACAAATTAGAAATAACCTAAAAGGAGCATATCATTTAAAAGCTATGTAATGTCCCCTTTCTCAAACTAAGCATAGCGGAGACCCCTAAGCCTATTTTATTTCTTGTAGGCTAGGGGGGGAGGGAAGAAAAAAGGGAAATAATTTAATAATATTGGCCTAAGTTGTTCCCCAATGTCACTTAAACATCATAACTTAAAAAGGGGGACATCTAAACCATATTATTAATTAGGTGGGGATAAAAGGTACATTAATTTTAAGGCTAAGCGGAAAAAAGAAAATAAAAAGTAATTATTACTTATTTTGTGGAGCAAAAAAGAGAATATTGAAAAAAGTAATTTTTTATTACTTTTAGGGTTTTGAGGAGAAAAGGTAATTATTAAAAGGTTGGAAGGAAAAAGAGAATATAATCATTCAAACATTTTTCAAGCTTGAGCAGCTATTATTCAACTTTCATCACAAAGGACGAAAACCCTCCCATGTAAGGCCCTGAGAACGAAACCCCTCATACCTAGAAGGTGATTCCATTCAAGAATCACATCGGTGCTTCCATAATCAGAAAAATTCAATTCTAGAGATTTATTTTACAGTTGTAGCCAGCTGTACGTCCTAGGGTTTGAACATTTTTTAAAATATGCAAATCCATATGGATCCATACGACAATCATATGCATATCAAATTGGGCAAAGTATAGGACGTACGGCTCCAGACCAGTAGTTGTACCAATTCAACATAAATTCGTCTAGTTTGGGGCAGCCACACAGGAACTTGAGAGAAAAAATCGCTATCGATATTCTAGGAAGGACAAACCGTTGTACAGCGTTTTCTGGGCAGAAATCACAGAAGTCAAGGTGTTGTTCACTGTTGATAAGCACGCTCCAGGGCAGATTGTTGTTATTTCCAACCGCTACACCTCCTTTGCTTAGGTCATACAGCCACGACTTCTTCCACCTAGGGTTTGGTGGTAGCTGCAATTACATCTAAGGTTTTCTCTTGAAGCTTTGTAGTAAAATTGAATTAGGGTTACCATACAACATTAGAGGATCCTTAAATTATTTTACAGTGTATTCCATCATACTCGGCTAATCAAATTTTAGATTAATTGAGAAATTTCATGACTTCTATTGCATAGTATTTTGGGTGTTTGATTTGGTTATCAAGGTTTCATTAAAAAAAAAAAACAGAATTCTCATTTATTAGGAAAAGGGATATTTTAGTGGTATCAGAGCATGATTCTATCACCCTAGGTGGGAAAAATTATATCTTAATCACACATGCAAGAGGAACAAAAAGAGTTGAAGTACTATCAGAAGAGGATGGGTCAAACACTTGAGGACAGTAGTAATAAAATGGGTGAGAGAGGGGAGAGAGCAGCCCCTACAAATGATGAGTTACCTACGTGAAATAATCGATCTTGGCCAAAATGACGTGGATGACCCTCAAAGAATCCATGGCAGGTATAGCACAAACCATACAACAAATCAACATGGGTAAAGGAAAGGAAAAATTAGAAGAAACAAGCACTTCAAATAATATTAGGATTCCAATAGTCCCACCTCCAAAAACCTTTCATGCCAAATTCCTACAAATAGAGGAAGAACCCCCTAAAGAATTAGATCCTTTACAGCAGCATGCAAGTAAGGAATATTCAATATATCTTGCAAAATATGATGGGCTCAATTATGAAGTTAATTGAGTCAAAAGCTAACCGAAAGGTTTGACAGAAAGGATCCAAAAGTTCACTTCAGAGAGTTAATTCAACTCAAACAAGAGGGTAATGTAGACAATTATATTGTTGATTTTTAGAGATTGGCAGTGATCATACCAGATGTGACAGAGAGAAGGTTGGTAGTCTTGCTTGTTGAGGGGTTAGTTGAACCTCTTAGGGGTTTAGTGAAAGCCTTTGACCCTGTCACTTCAAAAAGCAATCAAGAGAGTGTTAAATTTAGAATGTTCGCAACCTAAGGACAAATTTATGCCCTGTGGACAGTCTAGACCAACACCCTTTGGGTAGCCAAAGACAAATACTTGTGGGCAGCAAAAACGTCTACCTTTTGGGCAGCAAAATAAACAAGGACAGCAAGGTAATTTTCAGAATGTTGCCAAAAACCAATAAAGCGATAAGAGTCTAAGAATGAGCTTAGAAGAAAGAAGTTATGCTTCACATGCAAGGATACGTGGGAACCTAGGCATAGATGCCTTCCCAAGGGGTAGGTGCATTATATAGAGGTAATTTCAGATGATGAGCTAGAGAAGGAAGAAGCTGAGACAAAGGTAAAAGAAGTAGAACTCGAAGCTGAAATTAAAGGGGAGAAAAATAGTACAGATGGTACCCTTGCTACTCTTTCAGGGCCACCGAGATACCACCCTTTCAAGTTACGTGGAATGCTTAAAGGACATAAGGTAACTATCTTAATTGCTAGTGGGGCAACCCACAACTTCATTGATGAGGAGCTAGTGGCCCAAAAAGGGCTGAAAATGTCAGATTTTCAAGGATTTAACGTCACAGTTGTGGATGGCTTTTCAATACCATGCACAAAGAGAGTCAAAAGCTTAGACATCACCCTTGGTAAGTACAAAGTATGTGATGATTTTCATGTGGTGAATATAAGAGAAACAAATTTGGTCTTAGGTGTGCAATGGTTACATTTCCTTGGAGAATTTACACAAAACTATAGGACTATGGAGCTGAAATTTAAATCTGATGGGAAAAAAGGTTGTACTTCATGATATGGCTGATGGGGCTCCAAGTATAGTTTCAGCAAAGAGCATGGAAAGATCTTTTCGCAAAGGCCAAAGAGCTTGGGCAGCCCATTGTTTGGTGAGCAATGCATCTCCAACTATGGATAAGAAGTCCCACCATCCAGACATTCAAATAATTCTAGAAAAACATGCAAAAGTTTTCAATGATTTACCCCCTGGGCTGCCACCTGATAGGGGATTTCAGCGTGTGATAGAGTTGGAACCAGGGTCAAAACCGGTTATGATTACTGCCTACCATCATCCTAGAGCCCTCAAGGAAGAAATTGAGAAGGCCAATAAAGAGTTGCTGAGAATGGAGCATATTAGACCAAGTTCTAGTCCATTTGCTTATTCAGTTGTCTTGGTGAAGAAGAAAGATGGAACTATGAGGATGTGCATTGACTACCATGCTCTAAATAAAAAAATTATCAATAACAGGTACCCTATTCCCAAGATTGATGAGTTGATTGATGAATTGCATGGTGCCGCATGTTTTTCAAAAATTGATTTGAAGTCCTTTACCATCAAATCAAGGTAAGGGATGCGGATGTGCATAAAACCATTTTCCGTTGTCACTTTGAGCACTTTGAATTCTTGGTTATGCCCTTCGAATTAACTAATGCTCCAACTACATTTCAATCATGCATGAACCATATTTTCCATGAAGCATTTAAGAAAATTTGTTCTAGTATTCTTTGATCACATCTTGGCATATAGCAAGACGTGAGAGCAACATTTAAAACACCTTGATAGAATGCTGGAAATTTTGAAGCAGCAAACTCTTTTTGCAAAAGAGTCCAAATATGAGTTTGGGTTGACCCAAATTTTATATTTGGGACATGTCGACTAAGAAAAGAATCAACACCATTCTAGAGTGGCCTCCTACTACTACCTTGACACAGTTAAGGGGATTTCTAGGCCTTTGCAGCTATTATAGAAGGTTTGTTAGAGGATTTTTGTAGCTAGTTGTCCCATTAACAGAATTGACGAAGAAATGAGCTTTTAGCTGGTCCGAAGCAACACAATCAGCGTTTGAAAAATTGAAAGAGGTAATGAGTTATTCTCCTGTACTTGTTGTTCTAGACATTTCTATTCCTTTTGTGCTGGAATGTAACGCATCAAGTGAAGGAATAGGGGTTGTTTTAATGCAAAAAGATCACTAAGAGAGTCGGAAATTGAAAGATACAAAGCGTGGGTTCTTTATTTATGACAAGGAAATGTTGGCAATCATGCATGTTTTAGCAAAGTTCAAATAGTATCTGGTTTGTGGCAGATTTGTGGTGAAGACAGATCACAACATCATGAAGTTCTTCCCTAACCAAAGGATTTGAATGATAGACAATAAAAATGGGTAAGTAAACTTCAAGCATATGACATTAATATAGAATATATGAAAGGCAAAAATAATGTTGTAGTCGATGCTTTATCACAAAAACCATTTATTTGTGCCATGTCTGAAATTTCTAATGATTGGAAGGCTGTAATAATCATTGAATATACAAAGAATGTTTTCACCAATGATGTTTTTGAATGTAAGGTGCAAGATGATAGGTACAAGGTGATGAAAGACCTTATCCTATACAAAGATAAAATCTATTTTATTCTGGAATCTAAGGTAAAAGGCAAGGTGTTGAGGGCTGTTCATGACATACCCTTGGCTGGTCATCCAGGAATCTCCAAGTCTTATAAACAAATATGAGACAAATTCTTTTGAAAAGGGCTTAGAGGAAAAGTTCTACAATATATTAGAGAATGTGTAACTTGCCAACAAAACGAAGCTTACGAGGATATTGGGAGTCTTCGAAAGGTGGTCATGACACTATTAGCTCATGAGGCAGCCTCCAAAATACAGATTTAACAAGTTGGGAATTCAAATTGGAGCTTCTTTTCAGTGGGAAGCAATTTCATTTGGTGAGTACATCATGAAGAATGTGGGGACAGCCCCATGGCTTTTGCAATTGCTTGAGAAAAAGCAATTTTGGGCAAGGGAGATTGTAATGTCCCCATTTTGAAATTAAAATAATATTATTACTAAAATAAAAATTATTTTTAAATACTTAAAATAAAATAATAATAATCTAAATTTTACTTAAGTTGAAGTCTTTTTAAGGGTCATGGACACTTAAGGCTTAAAGTGAAATTATGAGGAGGTTCTTTTAATATTTGAAAAAAATTGAGTTTCCCTCCTATTTTGAGCGCCACACTTGGGGCATGGATAGAACAAGAAGGTGAGATGTTCATTCGAAGGTTATGCATTTTTGTATACTGAAATTCTTGTGCAAGTATGTCAAACTTGAACAAGTGACTTGAAGACAAAAACCTTCAAGTGCACCAAAGAGTTTAAGGACGAAAACCTCCACTCTTCCACATAAGACAGCTCTATTCAAGGGTTGTAATTGTGCTTCAATTTTGCATAGTTGTATGCAAATGGATCTACAAAGGTGTTTTTGGACACCATCTTCATCAAAGAATTATTGCAAACCCTTCAGAGAGCTAGAAATTCATGATTTGCAAGTCAAAGAGGTGGGCGAACTTAGTTTGAAGAGTTTTGTTGATTTTTGGAAAAATCCAAGACTGACTGTAACTGAGATTTTTGTAACTTCAAAACTACTTTTGAGGGACTTCCATGTAGGAAAAATTTTGATTCTAATTTTGTTTGAAAACTATTATTTTTGTGATCATTTTGAATTAACATTTACATTGAATTTCCAACATTTCGGAAGATACAGATTTTTGAAGTTTCAGCTGATTAAGGCTAATAATAAATTATTGAGGGCTGGAAACAAGGAAATTAATTCAAAAAATTATTTGCATAATTTTTCCTAGTGGAACAATTCACTTGAACAGGGTGTTAAAGTGCTTTGGGCTTTAATATTGAAGGAAAATAATTTAGTTTATATTCAGAAATTATTTTAATATTTTTTCAAGTGAGGGGATTTCATTTGGAGAACTTGGAAGCCTTGTGGAAGGGAATAAAATACGGCTTTGAATTTCAGATTTGTTTCTCCTATTTTTCTAAGTGTGGCGACTTGTTTGGAGGGACTAAATTGATTATTGGCAACCCTAATTTGTTCTTTGGAAGCCCTAATAAATTGCAGGAATTTTTGACATATTTATTGTGAGTTTGTGCAAGGGTTTCAATGATGATTGGAAGCAAAAACGCAACGTAACAGGATCTTAAAAATCAGAATTATTGTAATGAAATTCCAACCACATCGCTATTCCATCTTACCACAAAAAGAGGTACTTTATTATAGTTGCATATTCAGTTATTATTGAAGTTATTGTGAAGTGTTGTTGCTTGGTATTTAGACATCTATTGTTGCTGGGGTTTGTTAATTTTTAGGGCAACATTCATATGATTTTTAGTTTGCATTAGGGTTTGTTGGAAAACTCCAATTTGTCTTAATTGTCCTATTTGGGGACATTACAATCATATCAGAGCCAATTTCTTAGCCAATTGTGGGATGGAAAGTTATTTGTCAAACAGTGAAGGGGCAGTGCTAAATTGACACGAATCACTCAATCCCAGAATTGATTGATGGGAACTATGGTTACACTCCTTCAAATGATGAAAGATATGAAATCGAATCATCCCCTTGAAATAGAGGACCAGCGTTTGTTCGTTGGAATCTAATGTAAGATTATGATGAATATTTGACACTTGCACCTCAATACAAAAAGGGAAGGAGCTTCAAGAAATGACCAGCTTTCAGACAAGGCAAAGGGCTCCATGGGCACATAGCTACACATGACAACTTGGGGTAGATTGCTCTTCCTACCTTTAATGGGGATATAGGTACATCAGTTACAGCGTGGGTAAACAAGGTTAATGACTATCTTGAATTGACACTTAGAAGTGAGAAGCAAGCTCTAAAATTTGTCATACAACACTTGGAAGGAACTGTCCATGATTGGTGGCATCTAAGATGTTAGTCAGAAGGGCATGACCTCATTAAAACTCATGAGGAACTTGGTGAAAGGCTCATCAAGCAATATGAAAAGGTGAAATCTTTGGGGCAGCAAAAGAAGGGTTTTCAATTATTGAAGGGGCAGCCAACAATTGAATCTTTTAAGTCACAAGAATCAGAAATTCAAGGGCAGCCAAATGTAAGTCTCCAAAATTTTGATAAACAAGGGTTGCAAGAAGAAG
The DNA here is from genome assembly GCA_037957365.1 of Torreya grandis. NCBI lineage: Eukaryota > Viridiplantae > Streptophyta > Pinopsida > Cupressales > Taxaceae > Torreya > Torreya grandis. The sequence goes on along the minus strand of JARHVA010000005.1, from coordinate 7,379,049 downwards.
ACAAAAAAGGTGGTTGAACCAAGGAAAGTAATCTCAAAGTACACCATGGAAAAAGGATTGAATGGGGCACCCATTTGTAATAAGGAACAAATCCTGCAAGAAGAAGGAAAAGAGAGTGGGACAAAACCCTCATGAGGGATCACATAAAGGAAGCTATGAAAATTTAGAGGTAAGCAAGGAAGGTGTACCATTCATGAAGACATTCTCTATGCCAAAGAAAAGTGAGCAAAATACTCTTAACCAAGGGGAAGAAAGCTATGCCCTCGTGCCAAGGACCCAAGGAAAGTGTGATGAGTGAATAAGAAGCGCAAAGATGATTGCCTTCCAAGCTAGGCAACACCTAAAGGAGTTCAAAAAGAAAGGTGAGTTCTTTAAACACCAATATGATAGTTTCAAAAACCAAGGAAAATCCATTTTGCACATTGATAAGGAGAAATGGGTAAACAAGATCAACACTACAAATGCTAATGCTCATTCCCAACTTGCTGTAATTTCCGAAACAGCACATAGAGGCAAGCAATTTAATGACTTCCATGGCAAGAAAGTATGGCATAACCCTCCTATGCTCCCACAACATTTCGGTCCTCATGAGGATCATACCAAGAAAAGAAACAAGGTGGAAGGCATGTTAAAAGGCATGCAAACAATCCATAAAAGTGGTAAGCATTGCAATTTATTTGTTGTATGTTATATGCTACATAAATTGTGGTGACTAAAGGAAAAATGCAAGGTGGGAAGGTACAACAAATGGCAAGGGTTGACGTATGTGTTATTTTCAATAATTCAACTTCAAAATTTGTAATCCAATTGCCATATAGAAAAACACACTCCAAGAGCCATGACATAAGATGGAATACATTGCTCTATGTTGGGGCGGTAATGCTTGTTGTGAAGGGTCACATGGTGCAAATTTTGCAAGGTATGAATCAATGTTTTGGAGGGATGAATAAGCAATTCATCGTTGTTACAGTCCTTATACAGCCCACCTATATTGTGTTTTATGTGGACTTACCAAAGGAACAACTTGGCTAATCATGAAGGTGGTGATAGGTGACGAGTGCTATGACCCATGGGTCATTGCAAGGGCTGTTGATAATTCATTGAATGCTGTTTTTCATATTTTCAGTTTGTTTTCCCGAAAGTTTCTTGTTGCCATAATGAGTATTGACCTTAGGAAGGTGTGTCTCACACACCCCAGCATCATGGAAGTGGTTTGCACATATATGAGTGGATTTCCAATCACTTTAAGGGGAAGGTTGAAGAGGGAAAAGGTTTGCCACAACCATGTCAAGGAGGACATGAACACACCTTTTGAAATTCGGGTGGTAGGGAGTTGCAAGAAAGAATCGAGGCATCAAGAAGGGATGCACTTCATGGTCCTTGAGCTTGATAAGGTGATAAAAAAGGTGTTACTAAACACCATTGTTTTTACTAAATTGTTTGTTCCATGTGTAGGAACATTAGGGAGATCAATTGCTATAGCCAAAAGCAATACAAAAAATGTGGTGATTTCCAAACCAGGGCAACCGATTGAGATGGCAAAGTGGTTGAGGGATACAAGTGTCATTTTTAGGCCATGGCAAGAGGCTACAAATTTTGATTATGGACAACCAATGGCTCCAAGAGAAATTCAGTTTCCTACCTCTTTGGTAAGTATGCATAATTCTGATTTTTGTGTTCCATGGAGAGGAGAGGAGGATAGAACACTTGATTTGCAAGGGCAGTCCTTAATTTACTTTGGACAGCCCCCTATGCCAAGGTATGTGCATGATTTTGGAGGCATAGATGAAGACTTGACACACCTTTTTTATTTGGGAAAGGGACCAAGTTGTGGACAATAGAGAAAGAGGTGAGTTGTTGGAGGATTTTTGGTCACAAGGACACTCACCACCTTCAACCCTCTTCAAATTCAATTTTATTGACATTTTTCAGCCTAAGGAAAATTCTGAAATCAATGGTATAAGGTCTGAATTTTTTCTCAGAAATTTCATAGTTTGGGGGTCATGTATAGCAGCCTATTGAGGACAAAAGAATGGAAAATTGGTGCCTTCTTCAGCTCATGATAGAAAAGATATGTGCATGGATGAATTCTGAATTTGATCACTCAGAAAATTCTGAGTTGAAGTGGCAGGTACAGCAACATGTAAGAGGTAAAAAATCTGATTTTTTTTATAAATTCCAACCTATGGTGTATTTTGAAAATGTTCATGATGAAGCACGCTTTTGGCTTGATAAAGAATGGGAGGCGCAATCTTATCTTGTAGATTGGTTGAGGCTTTTATTTGATCATTTTTAATGGTGCTTCCTATGCATGAAGGAAGTGATAAAAGGAAATCAAAGAGAAATGGCATGTCACATGTTTTGAGAGACACTCAAGACAGGTTGAATCTATGTTTTATTTTCACTCAAGGTATGTTTCAAGATGAGATTATTGTTACTTCTTTCCAAGTTTTGGGAACATCTTGTGATGGCACATTGATCACTATGAGAGTCTACATCAAAGTCACATTGATCACTTGATCACTATGAGAGTTGTGTTATTTTTGGGGGATATTGGGAGTCTTTGGAAGGTGGTCATGACACTTTTAGCTCATGGGAGCAGCCTCCAAGATACAAATTTAACAAGTTGGGAATTCAAATTGAATCTTCTTTTCAGTGGGAAGCAATTTCATTTGGTGAGTGCATCATGAAGAATGTGAGGACAGCGCCATGGCTTTTGCAATTGTTTGAGAACAAGCAATTTTGGGCAAAGAGAATTGTATTGTCCCTATTTTGAAATGAAAATAATATTATTACTAAAATAAAAAATATTTTTAAATACTTAAAATAAAGTAATAATAATTTAATTTTCACTTAAGTTGAAGTCTTTTTAAGAGTTATGGGCACTTAAGGCCTAAAATTAAATTATAAAGTGTTTTTAATATTTAAAAAAAATAGAGTTTCCCTCCTATTTTGGACACCACACTTGAGACATGGATATAAAAGGAAAGTGAGATGTTCATTCAAAAATTACACATTTTTTAATATTAAAATTCTTGTGCAAGTATGTCAAGCTTGAACAAATGACATGAAAACGAAAACCTTCAAGTCCACCAAAGAGTTTGGGGATGAAAACCTCCACTCTTCCACATAGGGCAACTCTATTCAAGGGATGTAATTGCGCTTCAATTTTGCATAGTTGTATGCAAGTGGATCTACAAATGTGTTTTTAGACACCACCTTCATCAAGGAATTATTGAAAACCCTTCGAAGAGCTGAAAATTCATGATTTGCAAATCAAAGAAGAAGGCGAACTTGGTTTGAAGAATTTTGTTGATTTTTAGAAGGATTTAAAGTTGTAACTAGGGTTTTTGTAACTTCAAAACTACTTTTGAGAGAATTCTCGTAGAGGGAAAATTTTGATTCTAATTTCGTTTGAAAGCTACTATTTTTGTGATTATTTTGAGCTAACATTTGCATTGAAATTCTCAATATTTCAGAAGATACAAATTTTTGAAGCTTCAGCTAATTAAGACAAATAATAAATTATTGAGGGTTGAAAATAAAACTATTTGGATAATTTTTCCTAGTGGGGCAATTCACTTGGGCAGGTTGTTAGAGTGTTTTTGGACTTTAATATTGAAGAAAAATAATTTAGTTTATATTCAAAAAATTATTTTAATATTTTGCCAAATGGGGCGATTTGATTTGGGGAACTTAAAACCTTGTGGAAGGGATAAAACAAGGTTTTGAATTTTAGATTTGTTCCTCCTATTTTTTTAAGTGTGACAACTTGTTTGAAGGGGTTAAATTGATTATTGGTAGCCCTAATTTGTTCTTTGGAAGCCCTAATAAACTGCAAGAATTTTTGGCATATTTATTATGAATTTGTGCAAAGATTTCAAGGTTGATTGAAAGGAAAAACGCAGCTGTAACAGGATCTTAAAAATCAGAATTATTGCAAAGAAATTTCAGCGACATCGCCATTCCATTTTGCCACAAAAAAGAGGTATTTTATTGTAGTTGCATATTCAATAACTATTGGGGTTATTGTGGAGTGTTATTGCTAGGAATTTGGACATCTATTATTGCTAGGCCCTAGGGTTTGCTAGTTTTTAAGGCAGCATTCATACTATTTTTAGTTTTGCATTAGAGTTTGTTAGAAAACCGCAATTTGTCCTAATTGTTTCATTTGGGGACATTACATAAAGGTAGCCCATAACCTCACCCAAGATATATATAGTTATAAATTGTAAATGTTTCTTGAATTTAAAAATAAATTCCATCGAAAACTCTTTTAAATTTATTTTTTTCCCATATTTATTTGGGGGGGCGGCTGGGGGGAGTTTGAATTCAGACTTTGTGACATAGCAGAGAAGCCATTAATAGCCTCAACCGCCAAAATATTATCCAATAATTTGCAGATAGGATAGAAAAGAAATAATATCAATGCATCAACAAAATCCCACAATCATAGAAACCACAGACTTTGTGACATAGCAGAGAAGCCATTAATAGCCTCAACCGCCCAAATATTATCCAATAATTTGCAGATAGGATAGAAAAGAAATAATATCAATGCATCAACAAAATCCCACAATCATAGAAACCACATTGGTCAGCAATGGACCATACAAAAGAGACCATGGGAGCACGAACATGTTATCATTGAAAGACGAGAAAATTCAAAGATGAACAGTGTCTTAGAATGTATAGCAAGGTACTAAACTCAATGAAGGTACAAATGTTCTATTACTGCAAGAATAGTTAAACACATTAATAGATTTGGCAGGCAAAAGTACCTTAAAGAACCTCACCAGTGACCTCACGGACAAAAAAAACCAATTTGTATACCTTATTAAATCTGATAACAGATGCTCTAGGCCAATCAATATGGGAAATTTAAAGAAGTCGTCCATTTATTCATTCAATTTATAGGCATACTTCACAACTAAGCGATAAAAAAAGAGTCTGATGATTATGTTACAAAAGAGACCTCCCAATCGATGCCGTTTAGAAAATAACAACAAAATAGAATTTGAGATGTGTTAAGAGCTATAAGGTGTGGAATTTCTCTTCTCAAGCAATGGCAGAAAAATAGTAGACTCATCCAATGAAGGAAAAACAAGGAATTAGAAAAGTACAGCTTATCAAACTAGAAAAATACATCACTAAAGAATTTTGGTTCTTATATAATTCATACAGATAATGAAGTTATCTTCACAGAATACAAAAACCAAAACTGATGGAACAACAGATGGCATTTTACCATGTCAGGTAAAAAATACAATGAAGAAGTTTTGTTCTTATCAATTTTGTAGAGAAATCAGATAAGGCTACAGCTAGCATTAATATTTGCAAACATGAAAAGAGAGCTGCATACATTATTCTGATAGAAGCATGCATAATGTGGACGAATAATATAGCAAAATAGAATAGAATAGTGAGCACCTGGAAGCCTGCTCATAGCTGTAAAATTTAACAGCCGAATTTGGGATTATTCTGGCACAATTAGTACCATTTCCTTTAAAAAGACCCCGGATTCCTTCTGTATTCCATATATAACGTATTCCTTGAACTGTACCATTGTACTTGCGGTTAAGAGGGTTTTGAACCTGTAGAATACAAAAAATGTGAATCGCTTAAGGATTAATGATGATGCTAAAACAAAATTTACCATCAATACATTAATACACTTTCCATAACATTTTGAAAAATATCAAAGAAAATCAACTTCAACTTTGTTAGTAAAGCAAACCCTTGTGTTTGGAACTATTATTACTCCTTTTGAATGCCAATGGAAATCAGCAATCATGGAGAAAAACATATTGATATGCAATCATGGCAAGATTGACCAATAATCCGTGTTGCAAAGCAATGCCATGTTACATATACACACATAAACCTATCAATAAAGATATACCAATTAAGATATCTGTAAAATATCTGTAATGCAATAATTGGGAAGCAGTTTAACTCCACCTAAGTTGACTGATAACAAAAAGGCAACACATACTGCCATCCAACAACTAGACCAACCTCAATTCTATACATTTAATAAGAAAAGCAAAGATTTCCCATCTCCATAGTCACTCAGCATTTTCCATATAAATTATATAGGTTTAAGCTCTATCTATCAAGATTATTTTATGGGTAGCATTCTCCTCTAGTTATATATCAGAACTAACATACCCTATTGATTTTTATGCGATTTTTATTTTCAGCTAACTCCTACATTCTTGCAGCAAATATTAACCTTTCGTACAGGCTAACTATTTCCATAATACAAAATATAGTGCACGATATTTAATCTACACATTTCTTCAAATGGGATTTATACTTCCATAATTTTGTATTCGAGTTAAAGATGTTTAGGAACTTAGGATGATGTTGTATATGATAAATTTTGCAGTCCCTGTGAACTTTGTTGTTAATTTATAAATATTTTAGAATTTATTTCCTTTACTGTTTAATATTCATATTTCAGGTTTGAATTATCAACTTGCCATGAAAAAAGTGCCAGAATTTAATTGCATCATTTTAAGCAGCTCAAGAATTAACATAAACAAAAGGAATAAACTTGCTTGATGCCCTCACAAAGTATGGTGAGTGTAATGGCAACCCTACTAAAAAATCTAAAGTTCAGTATAAAGTGGCACTAGGCATATAATTTCAACATATTTAACTAGATGCTCAACCTGAAGCAGAATTTTCAATCGCTCTAAGGGAGCCACAGCTGAGCGAGACCTGCACATAAAAACGTCTGAATCAGTCATATGAAGCATAAGCTAATCTTTCCAATAAGAAAGTATATACAGGAAAAAAAGCATCAGATTTAAACCCAAAATCACAAGAAAAGTTAGGAATGACAAGAAGAAAAGCATTGGTGGTTCTAAACTATATTGCGAAAAATGAGAAACAGAGAAACATGATGGAACCAAAAACGTAACAAGAAACAGGATTGGAAGAGGTTGTGTATAAGAAATGGGATTGGAATACACACATAAAAAATTTATTTTTATTTTTAACCATAGTTACCTAAGACTCCAGGACAAGAGGACGGCGAGACAGCTGGACAGGGTTTCCAGGATAGCAAAAAATAACAATTTTTGGGCACGGCTAGGGGATGCCTATTAAAAAATATTCAAATATTAAAAATATACAAATAAACTAAAATACCCTGAAATTTGAATAAAAAATTTAAAGCTAAACAATATGAATAAATTACTAAATAAAACCATTATGAATCATGATTAATCATCAATTGGAAATCATAAATGATAGAAATATAAGATACATCAATAATAACATACTAAGTTGAGATGTCAATAAAAATGGCCGATCTTAAATTTCACGTCTATTTGATCATCTTACAGGAGTTTTTATTCTTGCTTGGATAAGGTGATCAAAAAATTGTGATATCTTGGACATACGGTGGAGTTTGGAGACCGTTCTTTTAGTCCCCAAAAGATTTTTCCGACCCTATGGTGTAGCTAGATTGAGACCATCTATTATCAATTAGCAGAAAATTTGTGCAAGAATGTAATGGAGTCTTTAATCAGGTAGGTTGGCGTATTTTCAGATAAAATATATTTAAGATATTTGTACAAGTATTTAAATATTAAATAACCAAAAAAATATAAAATAAAATAAGAGGAAATTAAAACCAAAAAAAAAATGAAAAAGAGAATGGGGTTGTCAAGACGTCACCAAAATGTCCCCAGATTCTCTATTCTCTACGACCCCACCTTGTCCTGCCCTAAAATACATAGAGACGGGAGGCAGTCCAGGTCCCAAAAATAACTCTATATTGGGGGGTTGCCACCAAATAGATAAGATATATGGGGGCGAGGGTTCTATTTATAGGGCAACCAATCGTCTGCCATATCCCATATCTATTTATATGGCGAAGAACATTATGAAACTGTGCAAGGGGTTAAACAAACTTTGCAACTCCATCTCCTCGGCCAGATAAAAATATTTCTTCCTATCCATGATTTGGGGACATCCTGACAACCCTATTTATTTTTTATTTATTTTTTGGTTTTAATTTCCTTTTATTTTTTAAAATTTATTTGTTATTTAAATTTTTAAATAACTAGTACAGTATCTTAAATATAGTTATCTGAAAATACGCCTACGTACCTGATTAATGACTCCATTACTTTCTCACACAAATTTTCTGCTAATTGGTGATAGATGGTCTTAATGAGGCCATTTCAGGGGCGTCCTTGAAGTTCAAGGGACATCCCCCCAACAATTTGGAAAAAGGGAATCATGGGGGGAACATTTCCCCCGCATCCCCAAGTCCTCGAAGCATTTCAGACATTCGAGATAGCAGGAAAATGGGGGTGATGCATCCTCATGTAACACTATTTTTAATCCATAAACTTATCAATATTTTAATTTTAACTTCTTAGTTCTTTTATGGCTGATATTTTAATTTTAATGCATTTTAAGTATATTAATATTTAAAATATTACAAGTATAAACTTTTGTAAAATATGAAAAATAAAAAATAAAAACCATAGAAATGATTCTAAACTGTCGTTTCAGTCGTGTTGGCATTTCAGGAAGTAGAACACATAATAGCCTATTGCCATGGAGTTCCTTGCTACAAAAATTACAACTGATTATTAATTATTTTTAAGATATTATTATATTAATAAATCAAAATTTCAAATTTAAACGAATAAAATATATACCATATATAAATTGTATATCCAACAATAATGTGATTTTTTCTTTAAACTATAATAACACACGTAATAGATTTATATTAAAGGAACTTAAGACTACATAGAATACCCATGCGGAGAGTATATATTCCATATAAACCGCACAACACACTGATTACATCAACACACCCCAAGAGTTCTTTCTATAAACACAACTTTCTTCTCAAAAGAGTGATGACAATTGATAACAAATACACCATCTTCCAGCATTGAAAAATATCCACATAGCACACACAACCACACAAATGCATAGAAGACTAATAACAACTAACAATAAGGAAAGAGCTGTGAAGATAAATTGTTTTTACCACCAGCACTAGCATTGTTGAAGAACTATGTTACCGAATATGCCCCTACGCCCCCTGGGTATGGGTACGCAACGTACTGGTACGGTTACAAAAATAAAAAATGTTTTTTTTTTGCAGTATGCCAAGCCTACGCCCAAGGTACACCCCTAGGCATAGGCTTGGCATACTGCCAAAAAAAACATTTTTTATTTTTTTCCCCTTATTTCACCAATCAACATCAAATATGGACCTCAAAAAACATTTTAAAGTGCATATAGAACCCTAAAAGCAACAATCACACTCATTATATCAAAAGATAACACATTTACCTTTCATTTCCCCCCCCCCTTTTTTTTCAATTTCACCCAATGAAAAGTCAAACATAGATTTCAAAATACAATTTGAATTAAAAAGCAAACTAAAGTGGATTCCCAACCCTAAAAGCTGCATTCGCACTCATTTTATCAACAGTAGTGTGAATTTTTTTCAGAGGCAGAAGGGGGTGGGTTAAACAATCCCCCTACAACCACCCTCATGCCATATGACTTGTCGTACCGCAAAAAATATTGCCAAGGGAATTACAAGACATCACATCATTACAATTGTTGTAGGTCTAGATATTCACTTCACCTCCTAACACATTGCACATTTGTTCACTCTTGGACTTCAAAATACATTGTAACTTTTGTAAATGCACCATGTACCTATTATAAAACTAATCCAATTTCGACCATTGAATATTATAATATTTGGCATTGAAATTAGAAATATGTTTTGTGGTTATTTAACTTATTTTGTTTCCTCTATGCATATTATGTGGTTAATTTTGTTTATATGGCTATATTTTTATATTTTTAATTTTTTATATATATTTTTGTACGGCCGTACCCAGCCATACCCAAAAAAAAATCCCCGTATCCACGTACCTGATACTTGTACCCGTACCCGTATCGGCTACTTAGAAGAAAAGAGAGTTAAAATAAAGTAAGCCCTCATGGCCCACTTGGTAATAAAATCCACTCCCACAAACGTTTACGAAATAACCTTTAGGGCATATATGAAAAGTGCATAGGTTTACTGGATGCTCGCAAAGCATCTGAGAAAATGACAAAATGAAGCATCTTCTTATGGAATATCCTACAGAAGACATGGATATCCTCTTTAAAAAAAATCCTCTACTCTGCCCCTGCCATTTATAGGATATGTACAGAATGGGTTTGTTGAAAAGGCCTTGGAAAATTCTAAGCAAATACACTGGCAAGTCTAAAGCCACAATCTATGTTGCCCCCAACACTTTCATTGCATGCATATGAAGCACCAAACACAGTGGATAATCCTTTTTGAGTTTCATTTAAGCACTATAAATCCCTCACCTTTGGATTAATTTCTCATCAACCATGGATGGATCCCACTCAAACTAATCACAATAGAATAAAATTGTACGCCCTCAGTTAAGCTACTTAAGTTCTCTAAAATACTATGTTGCAAGAAATGAGAAAGGAAGAAACGTGACAAAAAATGGGATTGGGAGAGGTTGTGCTTAAGAAATAGAATTTTTATACATATAATGTTTTTAAGAAAATAATTGGAATTCAGCCATATACATTGTTTAAACATTTACATTTTCTCAGCAAACCAAAGATAGTTTATATTTAGGCAAAAATAAAGGTACATCAAATGTTTGTGTCATTATTATGATCTAATGAATGTAAAAATGTTTAAAATACAAGAGTACAATATTAATATGTCTATGACGAAATCAAATATCATCAAATGAACTTAGTTGTGCCTCCATAGGTCTTGAAACGCTTAAAGTTGAAGGAGTACTAGTGCTTCTATTCCCTTGCCCCTAATCCGTAGATGATTGGCATTTGGCTCTAAATAACAGGGCCTCCACATCATCCTCTAACACCTCAATTGGAAACTCATGGTCGCCATCATCCATAGAGATAACTTTTATGTATGGTTTAATATATTTTTATTTTTAGTTTTAATATTTTAATATTGTTTCACATATTAGTTCTAATCTTTTTAGATTGATTTTTTTAATAATAAATTGAATTTTTTAATTAAATTGTTTTAATCTTTATTTAAAGTATAATTTTTTTAAGCTTTAATTTTAATATTCAAGTTTAATTTTTAATGTTTAGATTTAAGCTTTTTAAAAATTTAATGTTTTTTAGGTTTCAATTTTAATGTTTCGATTTAATATTTTAATATAAACTTGAATGTATTTGTCAGTGTTAAATGAATAAAGTTTTAGTTTTGACTTTTAACATATATGTTGCGGCTTTGTCAGAGTTTTTAATGATGAGCAATGTGAAGCGGGCAGTCTTAGGTACTTTGAATTGCCAGTAGTATGTGAAGCCTGTGGAAATTTCTCCCAACATTAAGATTGTTCTCTACGGGATGTACTTCTGAGTTATTCCTGAATGTTGGATTTTTTTATGATGCTTTAAAATAGGTAGACACTAGATTACCGGATATTGTTGTACAAGGTCTCGGATACGCATACAATACGGATCCGATACGAATACGGGTTCAATAAGTAGGGGATACAGGTAGGATATGTCCTGCCCTCTGTGGATATGCCCGGATACATCCCCGTATCCCCTGCCCCCCGTGGATACGCCCGGATACATCCCAAGATGTATCCGGGCATATCCACAGGGGAAAGGACGCATCCTACCTATATCCCCTGCTACAGGATGTATCCAGGCGTATCCACAGGGGGCAGGACGTATCCTACCCGTATCCCTTGCTATCCAGCAGTTTTTTTTTTTGTTTTTTTTTCAATTTTGCCTAATAAAAAGTCAAACACGAACTTCAAAAAACAATAAAATGAAAATAAAGTATGAAAACCTATCTGCAATTTCAATGGTTGGTTGTGTTTTCAAAACGTGAACCTCAATCAATTCATCTGTATCTTCTTTATTAGGGCTGTATACAACAACTATGAAGGTTGCCAGAGCAAGTCAGCAAGTCTTCCAGTTATTGAATCATGTTTTAGCCTTGCCAAAATAAAGGAAATAAATGTTTGTAACATGATCAAGATGAGGGAGAGGTTGAAATCAATAATGACTTTATTTTGCTTATCTTTTATGTCCCAAAAATATGGTTCTCCAGGACTCTTTTTGAGCAGAAAATACAGTAAGATCATTTGCCCAAGGATAATACAAAAGCTCAACTCGTGAATAAGCTCAAAGAAGAGAACAAGCCATAGTCTTAAGTTGATTTAACACCAGGTCATCTCATTGTAATCTTCACCAAACTACAGACAGTGCATTTTCTTGTCTTTATTTTTGTCCATACATTGTAACATTTGCACTATGTACTTGCAATAACTAATAAGACTAATCTAAGTTCGACAATTGAATAATATGATATTTGGCATTGAATTATTAGTATGTTTTGTGGTTATTAAACTTATTATGTTTCCTCTGCATATTATATGGTTAATTTTGCTTATATGGCTATATTTTTTATTTTTTATATATATTTTTGTACAACCATATCCAAAAACATATCCAAGGCTAAAAAAAAAAATCCTCGTATCCATGTATCCGATTCTTGTACCCGTATCCGTATCGGCTACTTAGGGTAGACACAATTAAGAATTCCCACCCCATGGTGAATATGGCAGCCATGTAACCTCCCTTCGTGTTTGTGTTTAAGTATTTGGCCATAATTTTTTGACACTGTGAGGTCCTTGTCGATGTCAACGCACAATCAAAACCTAGAAAAACATTTACTCACTATTAGAGATTTGTGCAACCCAGGTTTTTAGCATAACTATTGGTTTCTACATGGAAACCTACAACAGCTAGCATTTCAGCATGGTTCCAACAGCTACAATGACCCTAAAACAAGGTTGATACAACTACAGTTGCAGCCAAACAAGACAAAAAAAGGCCGTTTGAACACAGGTCACCATTCCATCACCATTTCTACAAGATTTAACACAAAACGAACATTGTACATTATGTATTGTTCTTGCAACAAGGGTTCTAAATCTAAAGCCAAAACTTCAATAGGCACATATCATGACATTAATTCCATTCATAAAGACATCAAATAGGCATTGCAAATTGATTCCCACATCGTATCATGTTTTCTAGCACTTCATATAAACAAATTTAACAAAGCATGAATGATATAGAGCTTGGGCTTTGGTTTTCAAAAAATAGCATGAGGGGGAACCGAAACAGCATGTATCAATGATCACAAACCACATTTCAAGGGCAGAAGAAACAAAGGATAGTAAAGCAAATCTCTCTAGATCCTAAAGCACAGATTTACCCTAAACGATGTTCATAAACGACTTCAGAGTTAATCTCATGTGACCTATGAAGAATGTGGTTTTTCATGATGAATTAAACATAAAACTACCATATCTTGGTAAAACCAACCCAAATACGCTTTAAAACCCACACTTTCATGACTGCCACATATGTTTGCCCTATATAATATAGGAAAGTAGGTTTTGCAATGATTATGCCGAGAGGCATCCTATAATGGCATCCGGAGGGGGGTAGTGGGTTGTAATGTAATGAGTGTGTTCACTTTTAATTTCAACCTTAAATTTGACGTCTATTTGACCGTCCCCGACCAACATTATCACAACATATTAAATTTTATTAAAAGATATAATTTTATGAACATAAACTATTCCAAGTTAAAACCCAACAAACATTATTATACCATATTATTTTTTTATTAAAAATATAATTTTATAAGCGAAAATAATTACAAGTTACAAACTTAAAACACATATTTTTTTAATTTCAACCCACCCTCCACCATCACACATTAATTTTCTCTTATTTGGCACGTTAAGGTTGTAAACTTATAAAGTTATACTATTATGATTATCCATAATAACAAATTTCATTCCCATTTGCTCCATGCAGTGTCAAGTCCAGTCAAGAAATTTATTTTTTAATCTGTGCAATGAAACTAGTTGTTTTTATTTAAGTTTCAATGTCTGTGTGTGTTTGTGAGGAATCATTTATGTTTCCATCTAAGACTCCAAAGTGCATTTTGAGTCGCGTTGCAGCCAGGGTCTCCAAATCTATTAAATGGTATTTATAAAACTAAGTTCAATTCCATAATTAAAAAATAAAAAAAATCTGATGGATTAATAATTGCACTGTTATTTTTTCTTAGGTGACCTTACAGCTGGAGTTTGAGAGAATAAACAATATTTTTTGGAGACGTCAATTACGTTGTAGCAGCCCCAGGTGAAAAAAATCAAATTTAATTATCTACTAGCATACATATCTTATAGATAAATCTATGTAAAAGATGAATCTATGTAAAAGATGCCGAGAGATAACATTCTCGAGATGCTTATATGATTTTGAATTTGAGATGCTTATATGGTTTTGATTGAGAAATAGATGGAATAGGGCACCTCGAGAATGATATCTCTCGGCATCTTTTACATAGATTTATCTAAGATATGTATGCTAGTCCTAATCCCAATGGCAAGAAAAAGTAACTTTTTCTTTCAACCTAGAGATCCAGGTGATTTAGAAGGTCCATCGTAGAGAAGCTAACTATTTGTCTCCTTTGATTATCAATAGCAAATTGAAGCATTGTTCAGTGATTCTAACCAACCGAAAACCAATGGTAAGTCGTATAACTTCCACAAGGTAATAAAATGAAGGATAGTTGCACATTTTTATTAAATTCAGCCATTTACTTATAAAATTTAAATTTAGCCAAGAAAATGCAATAGGCATTGAAAAGATAATGGGACATTAATGATATCATGCTCCCACAGTCCATAATATTGGAAATAACAATTTTCAAGAACTACTATGTAAAAAAATATATTCACGACATTTCTGACCACTCAAGTGGTCCATCCTCAGGTAGGATTGTTGTCAACAGCGAAAAAAATGGGACTCGCACAAACAGGAAAAAATAAAAGCACATGAACCACACAATTGACCCTTTGGAGGTCATTTAGAAGGTCCATCACAGAGGAGCTAACTGTTTGTCTCCTTTGATTATCAATAGCGAATCGAAGCATTGTTCTCTAATTCTCACCACCGGAAACCAATGGTGAAGTCAAATAACTTCCACATGGTAATAAAATGAAGGATAGTTACACATGTTTATTGCAATCGGCCATTTACTTATAATATGAAAATAAAGCCAAAAAAAAGCAATAGGCATTGAAAATATATTGTGACATTAATGATGTCATGTTCCCTCGGTCCATAATATTGGAATAACACTTTTCTAGAACAACTGCATAATTTTTTTTATTCTTAACATTTATGACCACTCAAGTGGTCCATCCTCAGATAGGACTGCTGTCAAGCGTCAACAGTGAAAAAAATTGGGACCCACACAAACAGGAAAAATTAAAAGCACATGAACCGTGCATTTGACCCTCTGGAGGTGATTTAGAAGGTCCACCACAGAGGAGCTAACTGTTTGTCTCCTTTGATTATCAATAGTGAATCGAAGCATTGTTCTGTGATTCTCACCAACCAGAAACCAATGGTGAAGTCATATAACTTCCACATGGTAATAATGAAGGATAGTTGCACATTATTATTGCATTCAGCCATTTGTTTATAAAAAGAAAATTTAGCCAAGAAAATGCAATAGGCATTTAAAATATAATGGGACATTAATGATATCATGCTCCCACAGTCCCTAATATTGGAAATAACAAGAACAACTATGTTAAAAAAATTATTCGCGACATTTCTGACCTCTCAAGTGGTCCATCCTCAGGTAGGATTATTGTCAACATTGAAAAAAATTGGGACTCGCACAAACAGAAAAAATTAAAAGCATATGAGCCACGCATTTAACCCTATTGAAGTGGTGGGGGGCATGGAAAATAGCATAAGGAACAACGATCCACATGATCAATCTGTTGCAGGACTGGAAAAAGGAACGAACGAACGAGAGTCAAATAAATAAATATTACTGAGGGAGGGAGAGAGCGAGCTTACAAGCCTCCTGCCACGCCGCCTGCTATGAGAGATTTAGAGACGGTGAGAATAGCATGGCCGGGGGCCTTCACCCCTTCGCTCGCTAACTTGGCCTCCTCCGCAAGGTTTACAAACGTAGACACCGCCGCTTCTTTGCTCTCTGACATTGAATATCATAAAACCCTCGCCTGATCGATCCGCTGATCTCCCTCCACTGGAAATTTGAGAGCATAGACCCACAAACTCCCCTCCCCTGGAAATTTGTGAGTATTAACCCACAAACCCCTTCCCTTCAACCTCCGACAAATACCGCACAGAAATATTTTATACACTGACAGGATTCAGAAAATCCATCGCTGTCAGCGCCCTCTCCGTCAAATGACGTCCGTCTCGGCAAGGCAGTGTTAGAAGTAGACCGAAAAGAATCTGCAATCTTGACGGGGACCCCAACGACGGCAATTAAACCCCCGTTAAACCCGAGATGTAGCCGTCATAGTAAGGTTTTAGTTACAAGGCGATGGTAATAAATACAATTGTCTCAAAGGTGCCATTTACATTGGAAGGGATGTGATTTTTTGTTTTGGTAAGGAAGGGTTTTGTAAAGTGAAATAGTATAATATGATAGTTGTACCTAACTCAAAATTTATCAGTGGTTGTACCTAACACTAAATATATGATCAATGACTTCATTGAAGTTTTGGTGCATAAAGTGTTAAGCAACAATAATTTTATGTTTTCGATGGAGTTGACAATGGAAAATGAGGTGGTGTGTTCCTTTATATGATATGATAATGTGCTTTGTCGAGAAGAAACATACTATTTCAGAGTGAAGTTGAATATTGATACCAAGTTATACGGAACATAAAAGTAATGAAACATTTCAACGTGAGTCGAGTGGTGATAGTGAGGGGCGATGACAAGGTATTATAGAGGATGGACTAAAAGAAGTCCGACCAAATACACATGCAACGATCAATGGCATGTCACATATCTCAATGTAATCAATGGTTTCCACTTAAGTGTTTTAGTAACCCAATACATGAATGAAATAGGGGTCATCTCAATGAAAATAAGATTCTCTTTGACATATTTAGTTAACCACATATTATCATGGCCAACATATGTTTGAAAATGTTTTGTAAAGCGATATTTTTTAATGGAAATGTTGATGAATCGGTTCGAAAAAACTTTTCTTTTTCCAAGTGAGAATTGAAGCATTATGATGTAGTGGTTAGAAAATGTTGTGAAGTGTATGGCGAAGAAAGGCATTGGGGAGTGAAACTATGAGTTGGGGATGCATATTAGACGATAATAAATGATAAAATCATTGTTGATCATATTAGACAAAAAACTTGGCAATCATATTAAATGAAAAAAATAGTGGCATAGATTATGGGTGATGAACAGTGATCACAAGATGTTTTTTATAGTAAAAATGGCTACCAGCATAATAAATCAATGACACGTAATTTTTCTCATAGTAAAAATGGCTACTGGCATAATAAATCAATGACATAATTTATCTCACCAACGTTGTTCTTAGAGCTCGTTTGAGCACTATACAAGTTGCAAAGAGATCCATCTCCACCAATTTCATCAACCTCTTGTCAACGAGACTATTGCACCATTGAAGGTAATTACTAGTATTACGTTTATATATAATATTATAATATAATTATATATATTATTATGATAGTGGTATTATTATAATATTTTATTATATTATTATTAATATAATATATATTTATATATTATATTTCAATATTCTATATATTATAATATTATTTATTGTATATATAATATTACAATATAATATAGTGTTATAATATATTATATTATTATTAATATAATGATATCTAATTGTATAATATTATAATAATATGTAATATATAATAGATATAGTATTTTATTTTATTTTTATAGATAATTGAGGGTTAAAGGGTCCCTTGCCTACAATAAAGGTTGAACTCAAACAACTCCCGTAAGTCTCAAATGAAAATCTATGAGGGAACGGTGTCGCCAAACCTACTTTAAATTAGCCCAGAACCACCAAAGGAAAAACCAACTCCTAAAAGAATATAGGATAGCTACAGCAAAAACCACCCAAAAAAGATCAGACTGTCCACAACCCCAGCGCACCAAGGAAGCCTAACATCCTTTGAAAATGGAAACACCATCCAAATCATCATAGTATTGCATTTTTTTTTAATGCAAATGAATATTTCTAGAGAGCAGGATCGGGGCACCCCATCCTTTTTTCTTCTTTTGAACCACCGTCCACTCATCTAAACTTGAGTTGCCAAGATCCAAAATGAAAGATGAGGGGTTGCCATCTAGGAATCCCCTATCAATGATATCTTTACCAGTAGGAATCAAATTAGCCTTATCCCCAACCCTCTTTGCCACACTGCAATGCTCAATAATAATTGAATAAGACAGCCTTCACTCTATGTCAGAACCTGAGGATCCATTTCAAGAGATCCAACACCAACCAAACTCATAGGGAGAGGAGGAGGGAGCAGAGGTGAAATTGTAGGGTGGTCAACAATAGCATATCTCCACCAAGAAGAGTCCACTTTATGCTTGTAAAATAGCAAGAAGAGGCCAAATGCCTGTGTGTGAAGCATTTGCAACATTTGAAGGGCAATCCCTCATGTAGTCAAGGGTTTGATATTAGCTCCGATCTTTGACCCTTAATTCAATGGAAGCATGAAGATCCTGAGATAAATCCAGATTGACCAAAATCCGAGCAAATGTGGTGTGGGAGAAGCTATAAGTAGAGGCGTTAATAGTCAGCATCTTGCCAAGAGAACCACTAGTGGCCGACAAGCAAGAATCTACCCAAAATTGAAGAGGGAGATAGAGCAGATGAACCCAAACCGGCCTAATAACAAGGTTTTCTAATAGAAAATTAAAGGAAGGGATTCAGGGTTTTAAGATGAGAAGATGATGATCCCAAGACCAAGGTTTAGCCAGAGCCACCTTCTTGTGATCAACGAAGTAGTCAAAGACAACAATAAAGAAGCCCCTGGTATAGGGGCAAATCTCCAAGTTGTCTTTTAGGAGAGGTTGTCAAGATTCTAAAATCCATCGATGTAAAGCAAGAAGGCTTGACCAAAAACTATTAAATATGCATATTAATCCCTGCTTACATAACCAAGCTTCATTTTAGAGCACCTCCTCTAGAGTGTCATCCTCAAAAGAGATTGCTAGGATGTTATTTGCAACTACTAAGCTCTTCAAAATAGGAGGCAATGTCTAATTGCTATGAGAAACCACCTAGACTTTGGACAACTCTTTGGAATGCCCTTTTATTTCTTGATAAATGTGGCCTCTAGTCCCCAGTGAGGGGAGACAAACCGACACCCTAGGAGACCTGACATTGGGCTGAGATACAGTCACCTGCTCTCAAAGAAACCCTAAACCAAGTCTAAGTTACCCTCAAAGCTCAAACAACGATGACAATTCAAAAATCAACTACAGACGGGGAGTAGTAGAGAGAGGATCCATCATCCCATAAGGATTAGCCAAAAGAGAGAGTAAAGCACTAGAGGAATCCAAGAGGAGGGGATCACACTGAATGGTTGACGCCACAATCCAGACATTTTCGCTAATTTCCCAAAGTTAAAATGACAGGTCCATTTTTTTCCTCCTGATTCACTCACTTTTTTTGTAATATTATGTTATTATTATAATAATTTAATATAATATATTATAATACTATATTATACTATAATTTATATTATATTAATATACATTATATAATATAATATTTATATATTCTATAATAGTAACTATATCAATTGTATATAGAAATGTATATTATTATATATAATATATTATTAACATAACATAAAAGTTTTGTATCTATATATATATATATATATATATATATATATATATATATATATATATATATATATATATATATACATATACATATACATATACATATACATATACATACATATACATATACATATACATATACATATACATATATATACATATACATATATACATATACATATACATATACATATACATATACATATATACATATATACATAGACATATACATATACATATACATATATACATATATACATAGACATATACATATACATATACATATACATATACATATATACATATACATATACATATACATATATATATACATATACATATATATACATATACATATACATATACATATACATATACATATACATATACATATATATATATATATATATATACATATACATATACATATACATATACATATACATATACATATACATATACATATACATATACATATATATATATATATATATATATATATATATATATATATATATTACGTGGAATTCCCAGAGCTCTTGGTATTGGGTGTAATATTCAGGATTGCATTGTGTCTTTCATCCATGTTTTATTTGCAAGTCTCCAAGATGGAACAAACAATGAAGTTGAAGCCCGAGCTATTGTTTTAGGCATTCAGTCAGCTAGTCAATATTGTATTGAGCACCTGGTGATAGAAGGAGATTCTAAAATCATTATGGAGGCTATTAAGAATTGGTGTGCCTTGGCATGGTGCCTCAACAATGTTCTCAAATTGGCTTGGTCCCTCTTTGATGATTTGGAGTCTTGGTCCATTTCACATTACTTTAGGGAGGCTAACAAGTAGGTGAATTTCCTAGCCAATTGGGGAGTGGACCAATGGGAACAAGTTGTGGTGGACAATGTTTTTGAAACGTGGTTGGGTCTCAATTTAATTGATATTTGACTCCTTAATATTTCAATTCATTTCATCACCTTTCGTACATACTCCGCACTTTGTTGATTTGGCATGAGTCTCCTTGATCCTCATTCTTAATTGGGACTTTATGATCTCGGGTGTGTGGCTTTTTGACCATGTGATGACATACACATTTATATCAGGTTTTAAATATTATGAAAGATGGTGATTTTGGTTTGGTTCCCTTTACTTGTTTGGAACTTATGGTGTTATCGATAATGAATCATGCAACCATCAACATTGCAGTCATTCTGCCTATCCTTTCCCTTAAAGCTAATAAATGCGAAATGACATTTCAGGATAACATTTCTTATTGTAAATTTCAATTGATTTTTTGGATGCCAAATGTGGAAGTAATGGAAGTTATCAAGGTTATTATTGGGGAAGACTATATGCATGATGTTTGGAGGAGCAAAACAAATGCCAATGTGGCATCCATTTTCACTAGCAATCTACTGTGTGTGGTCAAGAATTTTGAGATGGTTAAGACCATTGTGGAGACTTTGGTCTAGAAGGAGTTGTAAGGCGGCTTGGTTGGTTGGCTAAATCATTTCCTGGAGGTAATTGGCCTGACCCTTCCTTTCTTTGGTTCCCAATGTCTGGGTACTATCCCCTATCTATTTTGGGGGATTTAGAATTATGTTTTCAAAGTACACGTGTCTTTCAATTCATTATTGGCAAGCTATTCCAACATCACCCCTCTAATGTTCTCTTTGAATGAGTGTCTCGATCCTTTATCATCTCGCTCCTTTCATTGACATATTCAACTCCATGCCTTTAACTTCTGTTACGCAACTCCTTATGGAATTCTGCTCTAGTAGGGGAGCAGTGACAACCATGAAGGAGAAATTAGCCAGATTCCCTGGAGGTGAACGTTCAAAGAACTCAAGGGTCATGGTTTCACATCTAATGCATAACCGCTTACAGTCAATGGTAAATGTAGTTAGTTTGGGTGGAGTTGTCATCCTCGACAAACATAATAGAGGGGATGATAGGAATCTGGGCCCTTCCCATAAATCTAATCATTTGAAAACTTTTCCACCCTTATAGGTGGCTCTCCCAACTTTGTTTTGTTGTATCCTCTATGAATTTTTACTTTTTTTTATTCTCGGGTTTGTTCCTTGATGTTTTGTAGCTCTCCCCTTGAGACTTACTCCTAGTTGGTTGTCTCCATCCTTATTGAAATACCACATGTTTTTATGTTTTGTGTTTCCTTCCTTATACAGGTGAGGGCCCTTACCCTTTATCTATGTATTTATGTATGCGTGCGTGTGTGTGTACACATACATACATACGTAATATACCATATAATGATATTATTATATAATAATTATATACAATAGTATAATATTATTATATATTAATTAGTATATATAAACATTGTATATTATATATTATTATATAATTATAATATCTTAGATTTATATTATTGTTAATTTTTTATACACCGTAATATAAATATATTATATATCATTATGTTATATTATATTAAGTATATAATATATGATATTATATATTAATATTTACTATTAATTTATATAATAATAATTTTTATATTAATATTATTATATATTTTTTTAACTAAAAGAGGGGTAAAAATTTATTGAAAAAACCGAAACAGTACACACGAGCATTACAAAGATTTGTCCTGGTCCACAAGTTGGGCCAATTTACCAGAAAGCTCCAAAGGAAGCATAGACAGGTCAGAAATGTTCCAATCCGGGCCGTGTTTCGAGGCCCATTTAGCTAAGGTGTCTGCAGCCCCGTTCCATTCTTGGGGGATATGCCTGACTAATATTATTATATATTATAATATATAAAATATTGTAATATATTAGTAGTATATATAAGACATTTAATAATATATATTATATAATATAATAAATTAATAATAATATTTATCTGTAACTTATAAATTATAAATTGTAATGGCCTCCAAAGATAATTGTGTGTAATTATTGTTTGTTTATTGCTATTTTCTTCATTTTAAAACCCCATTATCACATTGTATGAAAGTTCTAAGAACACACAATACTTATACACTAGTAATACTCTATTTATATTGCACGTTAATTGGAAAAAAAATATAATTTCATGTAATATTGTACAATAGAGAGCCCATATCATACATAAGACCCAGATGTTGGGAAGCTATTGGATTTACATGACTTACACACATTGCAAAGGGGTTCACAACTTTTAGGGTGGGGACATCTTTGATCGACCATTTTCTATTGTCAAAGGTGGAAAAGGATGTCACGAGAGATGATTTGATTGTGGCAAGGCTCCATGTCCAATGGGTAGCTCAAATCAGCATTACAATGTCGTTGATGTGGGAAGACATTGAGGTTGTTAATATTATCTTGTGGCATTCGTTCATCCATGTTGTAAATATATTGACACCTGGAGAATTACATAAAACACGAGAACATACATAAACTCCATACTTAAACCCTTGGAAGAAAAGGTGGCCACAATTGGACTATGTCTTTGTAAGAATCTTATTTATCCCTACTGGAAAAAAAAAAACACAAACTCTAAGGGAACACTGGTTAAGAAAAAAATGTTTTGGAAATTTTATTCAAATGAATCTCATATTATTGTTTTTTAATGCTTCATGCACAAAAGGTGAGATGATTATAAGTCATGGGTTTCAAGTGAGATACAATTATTGTTTTACACTCTTTCACTTTAGAAAACCTCATTTTATGAAAACATAAAATTACATCCATTTCGATGTAACTCACTCTTTATGCTCAGGATGGTGCCTAATTTGAGATACACCAAAATACCCTGACACTGGTGGGGATTTGAACCTGGGTCCAATAAACTACCAAAAATTAGAAGTAGTTGTGGTATAATCAATAGTTTTGCCTTTCCTATATTCATCTAATAAATAGAATGATATCTATTAGTATATTTTATACAGATTTATCTAAGATATGCATGCTAGTAACACTTACTACCACTTAAGGTAAATGTAAATACTTATTATTCATAAAAATATATTTAATATAAATGTTGGATGCAATATTAAAATGGGAAATAAAGAGCAACACTTATGTGTGTGTGTGTGCGCGCGCGTGTGTTATAGCAATAAGTTTATGATACTCAATTTATATACATGTGATCCTCTAGCAATTGAAATCTATGTTCTTCCTAATTTCTTTTGTCTACTCCTTTTCCATTCTTCAATATCTTAAACGGGTCATATGTGAAAGGTCGTGCGATCCTCAATCTATGTAACGACACATGATATAGCAATAAATGTTATACCTTATCTTTCTATAAGTCGTATATCAATTGTGACTTTGTCACGTGTTAAGCCCTGTGATTTGTGGATTGTCAATCCCCATGGCAAATTCAAAGGTAACTACCACATGCGACCTTTTTGTATAGGGGTGATTAAAATTGTAGTTGGAGTTACATCAATAAAATGAATCCTTATGTATTTATCAAATTAATCCATTACATATATAGGTAATTCAAGGGGTGCCAACCCTAGTTTTATAAATACTTTAAACATATCAAAGTGCACCATTGACAAGCCCTAATTTTTTATATATGTTTGTAGTGAGTATCACCCTTACACTAGCAATCAATAATTCAACTTCCAGTTGTTCATCATCTAATCCCACAACATTATTGTTTTGTCCTTTAGTTATAATGCTTCGAACAATAGATTAATTCAATGCTCACAATTTTCTCTTATTATGTTGATGCACATTCTCATTATTGCAAATAAATGCGTATGTTTGTTAAAATCCTTGTTTTCAACTAAATCATTAGTTCTAGTCAATAACAACTACCAATATTTAATGATTGGATTGGCATTTCTTAGATTTATTAGTTCCTCAAACTGTTGTTGTTATTCAGTTTGACCTTAATTTCTAAAAACCTTATCAAGTGTAACAATAATTATAAAGTTTTACCATAATAACCGTGCTTGTCTTTTTCTTTCATATGGAGGTCTATCCGTTACTCGAGGCAATTGACCCAAATCCTTAACAAAAATCATAGTCCTTCCACCAAAGCACCTATCAACATTTTTTGAAAATGCTCGGTGTAGTTGAGAATCTATATTTTCAAGCATCTTTTGACCTATAAACTTCATCTCATCAATCAAAATATACCTAGCATGTCTAATTTCTTCTTGAAATCTTGTTAACTTTTGTCCTTTTAATCTTTTAAAATATGAGATAAGCATTTACAAGGTTGTATGTATTGTTTATGCACCAATGTTAAATGTTGTAAATTCAATTAGAGAAATTAGTAAAATGGGACAACTTCATTTTAATATTAACACCTAATTATTTATAATTTAATTATAGATAGTTATGACATAATATATAATAATAAATTATATTTATCATAATATGTGTACAAAACCTTATATTATATAATGTTATACATTAGATATCTAAAGATTAAAAATAATCATATGAATAATGATAAAGTGAGAACGAAAAATCCAATTCAACATTGTTACCATATGAGACTATAAAAAACTCTAATAAAAGCTAAGTATGAAATAATAAATATTTTTTTAGATAAATACCAGGGCTCTATGGGTCCCTTGCCCTATATTAAAAACATAAAGTTTTTACAATAATACTTGACCTCTAAGAATTTCATAACGGAATTGAGTTCCCAAACAAAATCATAGCCAACCAAGTGGCGACACATCCAAAAAGACAAAATACTAGAACTAACATTTTGACCCTAACAAAAGAGCCAATAGAACTGTATTGATACCAAAACATCGACTACCAGCATACCAAATAGAACCAAAGCACTTCGACCTACATCTTCTTCTAGCTTCACCTCAGAGACCAAGACACTCTCCCCACTAGATGCAGCTCAATGTAGCCTACCCTTTAGACCACCAATTGACGTCGCTCCATAGTTGCTCTCCAACAAACCACATATTGTCATCATGATTGCACGATGAGGAACATGGGCAATCCATGGTGGAGTTTTTCATCAAGGATTATCTACCAAATGACACAGAAAGGACACTGCTTCCACCCTTTCTTTGCACTAATGGGATTCTTTCCAGTATTCCAACTCAGCTATGGGACTTTATATCAATACCCAAGGAGGGGGAGATATAAATTGACCACTCACCAAGGGGGATGATGAAGCTTGCCCTATAATTCTTTTACATAACCCAACATGGCAACAAACCATATTTTAAGGGCCTTGAAAATAGATAATGGGATAAACCCAAAACCATTTTAAGGGCTAGCATTGAAATTATCTAGGCTTTCTATCAATCCTTTCCTATGCATCGAGTCCATATAGAAACACAAAACCCTAGCCACCTTGTCCTTATCCTAAACCTGCACTAACACATTTGTTAGAAATACAACAACAATCTCAGAATTCACCCTACTCAAGAAAAAATTCATTAGGTATTCCTCCCCCAGGGTAAAGAAGATGGCTTGCATAATTTCTTCCATCTGATCTTAGAAAATCTTCTTAATGCATGTTTTAGAGGCTCCACTATAAAATACCATCTCCCAAACTTTACTTCCTCCACCCACTACTGGAATCCCAAGGGCCATGGTAATGGACCGATCCATCTCTTTCACTATTGTTATTGAAAACCTAAGAACACAACCCACCATCTAGAAGGGATTGATAGATATAAAAAGTCAGGAGGGAAGCCACATGATAATCTAGTCATTAATGGGGATAATCACGCCTCATTAATCGACCTCTACCGCCACCTTCTAGCCACACGAGGGAGAGTAAAATAGAAGGGCCAATTATTAAACATCTCCCCCATTATGCACCTAGATTAATATTAGAGATTCCTTCAAACTTATTCGACACCTCTCTATGATTGTCGACTATAAGAGATGCTCTTTGATTAACATCATAATTAGAAAGAAATTTCATTGTAGAATTTGTTGCCCTGAAATAATACATTCCTTCCCAAACTTCAAACCCATATAAACTCTCCCAAGCCATGGAGAGAATATTTTACAAGTTTCATGAAGAAGCTGAAGTCTTTTGCAAAGAAGAGATAATTATATCCTAATCCCCTTCCACTTGAAGCTTATCAATACCACACTGGGATGCTAGATCCAAACAAAGCACCAAGGCCTAAGCCTCTATTTTATTGTTAGTACCATCATTTAATTTCTTGGATGCAGCCCTAATAAGGGATCCACTACAATCTCTAATGACGCATCCTGCCCCAAAAGCTCCAGGATTGCCCTTAGAATCCCCATCAAAATTCAATTTGAACCAACTAGTAGGAAGAGGACACTGCTCTGCATTCTTTTTACTTTTCTCTTTTTTTATAACTACCAATGACCCATTAACGAGAGTGGCTAACATCAATTTCTATTTAGTACACATCCTCATATCCCTGGCTGATAGATTGCCTTTTCTGCACTTGCATCTATCGAGATGACTTCTAAAATTGCTACTTTAATCTCTCTTATTAGAACTATTAGATGTTTTTATTTTCCTTCAAAAATCCTTTGATTTCTTTCTTTCCAAATATACCAAATCAAAATTTCTAGGCTGACCTTCCAAAGACCAAAAAGAACATTTTTGACATCCCCAATCAACCAATAAGCAAAGGCATTAAATAACGACAAAGTTCATGCCCAAGACCATTCTAATTTGCTATACAACCAAGCCCAACACCAAACTGCAAAGGGATAATCAAATAGCAAATGGCCAATAGTCTCTTCCACCAACTTACACATGACACACTTGAAAGGACCTAAAATACCAATTTTACATAGCCAATCATGAGTAAGAATATGATCTTTAACAACCAACTAGGTAAAAGCACTAGCTTTTTGAAGACCCTCTTTGCTCCATCACAAAAACTTAGCCCAACTCATGACTGAACTGGAGATTTCTGCCATTTAATAACCTAAACTAACAATATAAGAGCCATATTTGGCCCCAATCCAATATAGTGAATCCTCTTTGTTGTTGATTAAAACCTTGTGCTAAGCCAAACCCTCACCAAGATGCTCTAACTGAACTTCCAGAACCCCTAAAGCATCAAAACTTTTCCAAGACCAAACATTAAAACCAAACTCATGAGATTATTCTAAATAATCGATCATAAATTGTCCCCAGGCCTTGGTGAGAAGAGTCTGAGCTTTTGCTAAGTCAGGTAACTCTGCCAATGGCTTGTGACCATTCCAAGAGTCCTCACAAAACTTATCTTGATGACCATTATTGATTATCGATGAAACATGCTCCGAAATCAGAGGTCTGCATTTGAGTAAAAAGTTCCAAACATGGGAGCCCTTTGGGGGATTTGAGATGGAAACCACACTCCAAGGATTCTATAATTCCAAATATTTACATTTGAGTAACCTACTTCATAGGGAATGAGGTTTGGTGAGTAAACCCCAAATCAATTTTGCACAAAGAGCTTGATTTTGAAGGCTGAAACTTTTAATGCCGACACCTCCCATCTTTTTGACTTGACAAATCCTTTCCCATTTAAGCAATGGAATCTTATTTTTCTCCTAAGAACCTTGCCAAAGAAAATCCTTCATAATTTTATTAAGAGAATTGACCACCTAACTTGGTATTTAAAGCACTAACATGTAATAGATTAGAAGAACGCTCAAAACATATTTAGTAAGGGTTAATATACCTACCAGAGTGAGCTAATTTCCTTGCTAGGAAACGAACTTTGAAAGAGGACACCAAACTTTCCCAATGAATTTTCCTACTAGCACCCAAAAAGAGGGGAACACCAAGATGTTTTTAAGGAAGCTTCCCAATATTGAAACCTAACACAAAAGAAATTACGTGTTGAACTTATTCCTAACAATTTATAAAAGTAGATTTCTGATTTTCTCACATTCACCAATTGACCAGATGCCTCCTCATAAATGGACAAAATTTCCTTGAAAATCTGAGCCTCTCTAATCAAAGCTTGACCAAAGAGAAAAGTGTCATCAGCGAATTGTTGATGATTAAGATGTTCCAAACCTTCTGCCACCTTAATACCTTGTAATTGAGAAACTGCCTTAGCCTATTTAATGGCCCACCCTAGAACTTCTGCCAATACAATAAAGAGGAAGGGGGAAAGTGGATCCCTTTGATTAACACCCATGGAGGATTCAAAAAAACCTTTTGTACTGCCATTAACAAGGACATAGAACTTGGCTTCGGAGATGCAGCCAAAAACCCATTCATACCAATCTTTACTAAAATTGAACTTTTACGAAACTTTGATAAAAAAATGTCAGTTGACCTGATCACAAGCTTTACCGATGTTAAGCTTAAGCAAGATACCTTTCTAATGCGACTAAGACAATAAGTGGACAATTTCTTGAGCTATAATTATTCCTTCCCGAATGTTCCTACCAGGAACAAACCTGACTTGTTCTTTTGAGATCAAGGAATCTAACATAGGTCTAAGCCTTACAGCCATAGCTTTCGTAATGATTTTATAGGTCGTATTACAAAGTGAGATGGGACAAAAGTCACCGAAGGAGTCTTGATTTTCCCCTTTGGGAAAAAGAAAAATGAAAGTAACATTCAAATCAGGAATGATTTTCCTCCTCTACCTTGAATCTTCCACCATTCTAAGCACGTCTTCACTTACAATCTCCCAAAAATCTTTATAAAAGGCCGTAGGAAACTCGTCAAGACCAGGCGATTTATTTTTTGCCGTTTAGAATACCACAGTCTGAACTTCTTCTAAAGAAAAAGGAGCTAGAAGTTTTTTTTCATTTCGACCATTAGTGAAAAGTCTTGGAATATACCTTAAGTTTGCAACTTGAGACTAAAGATTTAAAGAAGAGGCTTCATTTAACAGATTTTGGAAATATGAAATTGCCTCTCTACGATTCTTTGATTGATTTTTTAGCATAACTCCTTCATTAGACCAAATTTTTGAAATGCAAGAGAAGCTTCTTTTCATTTTCACTGATTTGTGAAAATAAGCTAAATTTTAATCACCTTTTTGCAACCATTATATTCTTGATTTTTGTTTCCAATGAATTTCTTCCTATAACATCAATTCTTCATATTCTATTAATAACCTTTTTTCAGTCCAATAGGAAGTTTGGTCCATATCATTTCAGATTATTGAAATTTTTAGGATCTCCATTTATGCTTCCACACGAGCTTTTTACTAAAAGATATTTTTGAAGACAATAGAATTTCATTAACGAAGACAACCTTTTATGTACTTCAAATTTTGAGCCACCCTAAACATTGGAGACTCATATATGATTGGACTATTCTTCCACCATAAGCTAACTTTTCAAAGAGAGAGGGATCCTGAAGCCACATAGTCTTAAATTTAAAAGGACAAAAAGTTGACGGACTATCAATAGAGATACTCCTATCTACTATAAAATGATTTGAACTAGCATAAGGAAAAATAGAACTCTCATAGATCTAATTTTGAGAGAACCAATTTGAAGAAACTAGGAAATGATATAATCTTTCCATAATGTTCTGGGCCTCAAATCTTTTGTTGTTCTAAGTATAAGAACCTTGCTTGGGTCTTACATCCACCAACTCATTCTACACTACAAACCCTTCAAAAGCTGATATGGTTGAGGCCAGTGGAGCCCTACCTCCTAGTTTCTCCTCTAATGAAAGCATAACATTAAAATCACCACCCAACACAATCTTTGAGCCTAGAAGGATTCCAAGATGTTGGAAAGATCATTCCAAAACTGTAAATTTTGACCCTAATCATTAGGACCATACAAATTACACAGGAGAAAACTCATATCCACTAAAAACTTGAAATTCTACATAGTTGCCAATTTGAACCCTTATCGAGTGTCTCCATTACTACCTTAGCGAAGACCACAAAATCGCCAAACCACCTGAGGCCATAGACGCTTCAACAAAGGAACTATTCTATCTTTTCCAACTTATATTCATTAAAACATAAGCTCCAAAAAGATTTAATTTAGATTCTTGAATCAATATAACATTTGACTATTTAGCCAAAATTATACGCTTAACCAAGCACCTCTTATTAGGGGCATTCAGGCCCCTAACATTCCAAGAGATGAACTTCATAATGTGGGAGAGGGGATTTCCACCCCCTACTTTCCAACATCCAAGAAATTTTCCAAGGTTCCTTACTTGCTAATTGATACTTCTCCAGCTACTTTCTCCTTGGTTGATTTCCTACCATCCTTCTTAGCATCCCCATAATTCGTTTGTTTGAGAGAGCTCTATGATTGTGAAATAGAAAGAACCACCCCTGAATATAGTTCTTCCTCTGAATCTTCCTCCTCCTCTTTCACCTCGAGTTCCCCATTAGGTGTATATTGAACCAAACGAAGTAACTTAGGAGATGAACTCTTCTCTTTAAGAAAATTTTTAGACAATTAAGAAGTGTTATGAATATACTCTTTTAAAACCTGAGACTATTCATTGATTAATTCACAACCTTTCAACATTGAAGCCGGAGACATGTCTTTCCCTTTGTCTAACTTATGCGATAGTTCCTTCATTTCTTTGATGTTGATTGAAAAAGCCTTTGAGACTATCAAATTTGGGCTTACTTCCTCCACTTCTTATGGGATTGTCTGTTCAAGGTGATTTTCCTTTAACCTAGCATTGTTTGATAGTTGTCCTTTCAATTTGGCCTTCTCCACTTGTACCAATCGTCTCTCTCTTTGCAAAGACTAAAACTTCCACCGTTGTGCTCCCTGCCTACACTTGTAGCACCTAAAAGGGATGTTTTCTACATCAAACATTTGAGTCCAGATTCGACCCTAAGACTTGATGGAAATGAGTTCAAGAATCTCCTTGTCAAAATTCATCAAAACCCTAATTCTAGCATAGGTGGCCTGAACTCTCCTTTTCGTTATCAGATCAATTTCTAAACATGTCCCAAGTAAATTGTCGAGGGCAGTCAAACAAGCCTTATCCCAATACTCAAAGGAAGACCATACAAATGAATCCAAACTGGATAACAACCATGTTGAGCCAAAGCAGGATCAAAATCAGGTTGCCATTTTTGTAACCAAAGGCCAACTTCTCGTAAAGACTAGAAGGGGTGATTAAAAACCTTCTCTTTGGCTTCCAGATTGGGGAAAATAGTTAGGAAAAAACCCTTTGGCAAAAATTTCACCTCAACATCTTTTCCCCAAAGTTCCTCCACCCAATATTTGATTTCCCAAATAGCGGGCCATTTACTGATAAATTTACCAATTAACACTCGCTACTCAAGGATTAAAATATCTTGTAAAAAACCATCCAAATCCCACAAAAATTATTTTTCTCTACCAAACCTAACACCTAAAATAATTTTTGGTTGTTGAAGAATGTAAAGCCTCCTCAAGAGATGAAAACCCTTCCTGTTTCTCAAGAGAAACATCCCCAAGAGGAAGTGCATTAACACCAGACGTGACCATTCCTATCGGGACCAAATGCCAACGTCTTTCTTCCATCACCTCCCATTCCTCATCCTACCTAATTTCTGGACCATCCTCAAAACATTATCTAGTTGGAGACACTATCCATTCCCTTGACTCCCGAATCTCCTCTTCTAAAGCTCAGCTAACAAATTTTGAGGATATGCGACCCTAGCCCTTCGTAGGGCAATATGCTACTTTCTACCCTTTCCTCCGATCACGTGTCATCCTCCCACTTTCACCTAATAATTTTCAATAATAAATAATGTTACCATTTAAATCTTTTTATATTTTTTATTTGTAAGGAAAATTCAAATAGACATAAATACATAGATATGTAAGTATAGATAATATTTAATAAAGATATAATATAAGAGTATTACATGATTTATGGTAAAAATAAATATTTATGATACATACATAAATACTATGGTTAATCTTATATATTATGATGAATCTATATCTACATATTGCTAGTAAATCTATAATTATTATGTCTATTATTATATCTAAATTATTTAGATTTTTTTATTGATAACTGTTTCTTATAAAAATGTAGATCGATCTGGGACATAATCAGGAACCCAGATTTCGATGTAATTTATTAACCACATGAATACCATTTGTATATCAGATATTATCATAAGTATACCAACTATTATCATAAGTATACCAACTATTACCAACAATAATCATTTCTGGTCTAGAGGATAATCAAAGGCCATTAACGGCCTCGAGAATATAATCAATGGCCACAACCAGTGTCATATACATTTCTAGATATTTTAGCTTGGATGGGACTCGAAACAACCAAATTACTTAACCAACTCGTCCACATCTCATTGACGATCTAAATCATATATATATATATATATATATATATATATATATATATATATATATATATATATATAACTATTAATTAAGATATTATTATATCTAAACTATTTAGATTTAATATATATATCTAAATCTATTAATCAAGATAAACTTATTGATGGTAGAAGTCTAAATATACACAAACTAAATATTTTATGCATTGAAAATTGCATGTACATTTATAATTAACTATCATAAATATCAAGATATTTTATTTATAATGTAAAAAATTGTTAAAACTCTGACAAAAGTTAAAGCAAGAAATGGTATACAATTTTACTTTTTTTATTTTCTTGTATTTTTCTTTCCAAAAAAAATTTCAAATAGACACAAATACATTAATATGTAGGTATAAATAATATGAAACAAAGACTAAATAATTATGATCCATACATAGCTAATTTTGTATATTATGGTTAATCCTGATAAATCTATAATTATAATATCGAAATTATTTAAATTTAATGTGTATTTAAATCTATTAATAAAATAGAAAATAATTTTCATTAAAACCAAAATAACAAAAAGGTGAGAAGAGGAGCGATGGCTGTGCGCAAGGAAGGGCACGGGGAAGGGCATGGAGGAGACCAGCGGCTAAGCGACCCGCCTACAGCTCCCAGCTTGGGTGGAGAGGGCGTGGGAGGGCGAGATGCAGCGAAGACTGCTTTCTATTCTAGCGAAAGGGTAAAATTGAATAAGGTAAATGGCTGTTTGCTCAGAAGGCAGGATAGACCAGTTTTAATTATTCCACAGGAAACAATTCAGGAGGATATTGAATATCTCTCCTCACATACTTTAATTTGCAAGTTTTTGGGAATTAGAATCCCCCAGCCAGCCTTGGAAGCTTGGATCAGGCGCTCCTGGGCAGTTGAGGGAGATTTCGACATTATGTTGGCAGCAAACAACTACTTTCTGGTGAGTTTCTCCTCTGTAGCGGATCGTAATCAGATTTTCGAAGGAGGGCCTTATTTCTATGAACGGGTAGGCCTCTTTCTTAAGCCTTGGCATGTGGGTTTCAACACGGCTGAGGAAATCCCAGCGTGTGTCCCGGTTTGGGTGATGCTACCCCGGCTGCCGTTGGAATTCTGGCGGGAAGACATTCTCAAACAAATAGCAGCTCTGCTGGGAACCCCAACAGCAATAGCCCATCAATCCCTTGACAAGAAAGTTATCACATATGCTCGGGTGTGTGTGGACATGGATTTATCAAAACCTCTTCCTGACTCCCTGGAGATTTGTTTGGGTTCCCTGACATGGATTCAACAGATTGACTATGAGTCCATTCCTTTCAGGTGCAGAATATGTCATGTTTACGGACACCTCCATAGACAATGCCCTCTGGCTGCCAAAGATAAAGGACCAATGACAGAGAGCTCAAAGCCTTCTTCAGTACCTGCTGATAAGTTTCCTGGGAGTGCGGCTCAGCTTCAAAAAACAAAATCTCTTCAGGACAGCATGAGTAAAGGTAAAAATCTTGTTGCTGGATTTGGGGCGCAGGACTCTGCTGATCCCTTTAATAGTGGAGTGGAGGAGTTTACTCCAGTCAGAAAGCGGGCTAGAGGCCGTGGAACTAGGAGAGGGGCTGTGGATAGGCATTTGGAGCAGAGTTTTAACAAATTCGACGCCCTGGATAATATGGTTGAGGAAGAGGGGTTTCCCTCTCAGGCCCTTGGGGAAGCTTCAGGGCAGCAACTGCATTGTCCTGAACCTATGGAAGACCAAGATAGTATGGATCAAACACTCCCAGCTGGACCTCTAGGTCTAGAGGAAGGACAACTGATGCATGACATTGAGAATAAGGAGAAAGAAGTCAAATGGGCTGATTTGGTGAAGGAGGGCGATGCTTGGAAAAAAGACAAAAATTATGTTCTGGCACTTGGGCTAAGTCAAAAACTTTTCAAAAAAGCCACATCCTCTGGTGCTCCCAAGGCTGGAAGGAGGAAAGACCAGGATAAACTCAAAATTACAGGTGATCATTTGGTGGAATCTGGGGCGGTTAAGACCATGGAAGAGCACTTCCCCCAAACCACCCAATGATAGTGCTATCTTGGAATGTTCGGGGTTTGAATAGCTACCCCAGGCAAAAAGCTATTCGCAGTTTGGTTTGGGATCACTCTCCAGACATTTTTTGTATCCAAGAGACGAAACTTTCTGTTGACTCGTTTATTGCTTGTATGCCAAATTTTTGGCAGAATGGGCAATGGCAATGTGTGGGAGCTAAAGGCAGCTCGGGAGGGCTTGCTATGGGATGGGACCAAAGGAAAATTTTGCCACAACACTGGATCTCTTGTCTCTCGGCCTTGTCAATGGTGGCATCTTCTCTGGAGACCGGGGAGTTATGCTTGGTTACCTCCGTCTACGCCCCTGTTGACATTGTTGGGCAGCAGCAGCTTTGGGCACATATCCGGTACATCAGGCAATGTTTTCCCTTTCTACCATGGATACTAACTAGGGACTTTAATGCGGTTATTAGCCTGGAGGAGAAGCGTGGGGGACTAAGCCGCTTAGGCTCCTCTTCTGAGTGCCTGCGCCATCATATGGAGATGCTTCGTATTTCCGATGTGAAACCGTCCAATGGACTTTTTACTTGGAGTAACCGAAGAACAGGTAATGAGGCAATTTCTGAACGTCTTGATAGATTTTTAGTCTCCTCTTTCTGGCAATCCAGTGCTTTCACTCTCACTTGTGAGATCTTAGATTGGAGGGGCTCGGACCATTGGCCTATTAAACTTTCCATAGGCCAGATTGGGGGTCCTAAAAAACCTCCTTTCAAATTCCAGTTGATGTGGTTGCGGGATCCTTCCCTTTATGATCTCATAGGTCAATGGTGGAGACAGGGAAGCCCGCCTTATGGCACTGCCATGTTCTCTTTCATGAAAAAGCTTCAGTTTGTTAAAAGGAAATTACAGATTTGGAACAAGACTTGTTTTGGAAATCTGCAGAGTCAGAAGAAGCTTGCACAAGACCAGTTGGACGGCATAACCAGGCAGATAAGAGAGTTTGGACTCTCGGAAGACCTTCGCCTCCGCGAAGGTAGAGTGGCCTCTTTGCTGGCGGAATGGGATCTTAGGGAGGAGATCTATTGGAAGCAAAAGGCGAGAATTGATTGGCTTCAGGAAGGAGATAAGAATACGGCCTTTTTTCATAAATCTGTACAAGGGAGGCGCAACGGTAATTTTATTACTTCTCTTATCACTCAGGATGGAACTCACCTCTCCTCCTCTCAGGATATTAGCAGAGAAGCTGTCCGGTATTTCTCCGATCTTTTTGATAGTAACACATTGATAGATGAAGGGGCAGAAAATGAAGTGCTGTCCTGTATTCCGTCCTTGGTGGATGATAGAATGAATGAAGATCTTTTGCATCCGATTGGTATAGCTGAAGTGGAGGAAGCTTTGTTTAGTATGAAGAGAGGTAAAGCCCCTGGTCCGGATGGATTTCTTGCTGATTTTTTCCAAGACTTCTGGGATATTATTAAGCATGACCTGGTAAGTGTTATACAGGAGTCCTATGCTAACAAAGAAATGTTGCGGGCTTTGAATGCTACCTTCCTGGTGTTAATACCAAAGAAGGAGCAGGCAAATAAGCTGGATATGTACAGACCT
Source organism: Torreya grandis (assembly GCA_037957365.1). Lineage (NCBI taxonomy): Eukaryota > Viridiplantae > Streptophyta > Pinopsida > Cupressales > Taxaceae > Torreya > Torreya grandis. Next base: position 7,342,417 of record JARHVA010000005.1, on the reverse strand, counting down.
ATTGCGCTTTGTAATGTTGTCTATAAAGTGATTACTAAGCTCATAGCGCAAAGGCTGAAAGGGCTCCTCCCCAATCTTATTTCGGAGGAACAAGGAGGCTTTGTGGCAGGTAAGCAAATTATTGACGGAGTTGTGATAGCTTCGGAGGCTATTCATTCCATGAAAAGATCTCATGAGAAGGCTATGTTTATCAAGCTTGATCTTGCTAAAGCCTATGACAGGGTTAGCTGGAGGTTGGTGCAGAAGGTTCTTTCTGCTTTTGGGTTCAAACAGGATTGGATTAGGTGGGTGTTAAGCTGTATCACTACGCCTTCCTTTTCTGTTCTTGTCAATGGAGCGCCAACGGAGCTTTTTGGAGCTTCTAGAGGGCTTCGGCAAGGGGACCCAATTTCTCCTTACTTGTTTATCCTTATGGCGGAAGGGCTGGGCAGGTTCTTCAAATACAGAGTCTCTCAGAATGCTATTCAGGGATGGAAGTGGGAGGGCAGAATATCCACCTTATCCCACCTTCAATTTGTTGATGACACTATCTTGGTTGGTGAAGCTAGGATCAAAGAAGCCAAGGCTGTCCGCATCACTCTTGATAAGTATTTGGCGGCTTCTGGACAGCAGATCAATGAGCATAAATCTTCTATTTACTTTTTCAACACGCCGGAATCTATCCAGGCAAGAATAGCTACTATTCTTTGTTTTCAGATTCAGACCCTCCCTGTGATTTATCTAGGCGTTCCTATTGTTGTGGGACGCCAACCTAGGCTATTTTGGCAGAACATTCTGGACAAGCTGAGACAGAAGGTAAGCCACTGGACTTATAGATGGTTATCTACTGCAGGTAGGGTGATTTTGTTACAATCGGTTATTCAGGCTTTACCAATATATAGGAGCATGGTTCAGTGTTTCCCAGCCTACTTTCTTGAAGAATATGATGCTCTGTCCAGGAAATTTTTGTGGAATGGTAATCTGCAATCTTCTAAATGGAGTCTCGTCAATTGGGACTTGGTGTGTAGACCTAAGCAGGAAGGTGGACTGGGCCTTCGCTCGGCTAGTGTGGCTAGCATTGCTCTTGCTGCCAAGCTTTATTGGAGGTGGTGCACTAATCATTCGGCCTGGTGGGCTCGTATTCTGACAGCCAAGTACTTTCCGGACATTCATATTCATGATATTGCCAGATTTCCTCTTGAGGGGAGAGGGTCTATGATATGGGAGACCCTCAAGCGTGGTGCGCATTTGGTTAAGCAAGGCTTATTCTGGATGTGCCGCAGTGGTTTTGAGGCTCTATTCTGGATGGACTCATGGGATGGGTTTCCCCCACTTTTACAGTCCCACCCGCACCTCCAAACCATGGCGAACTCTTTTCATCAGGTTGGGTGGAGTGAGGTGAAGCATTACAAAGAACCTTATAACATAGGAGTTACTATTGGTTTCAGGTGGAAACACTCCTCGGATTGGCCGCCTGGAGGCTCGCAGGAGGAGAGAGAAGAATTAGCCCTTATCCTGAAGAATAGAAGGTGTGGAGCGTTGCATGGATGTGATGAATTGGCCTGGAGTGGGGACTCAACAGGAAGGTACTCTGTTGCTGCTGGCTACAAAACTTTGCTTAAGCAAACAAGAGAGTTTGGGCAGTTTCAATGGGGAACGAAAGTGTGGAATCGAATGGCATGGCCCAAATGTAATTTTTTCCTCTGGCTCCTCACGCACAATAGATGTCTCACCTGGGATAATCTGTGTCGGAGAGGATTTCAGGGACCGTCTATTTGTGTGCTGTGTTTTAGCAATGAGGAGACAGTGGCCCATATGTTCTTTCAGTGTTCGTTTGCTCAACAGGTTTGGCACCTGTGGTGGAGCGCGTGGAGAACCCCTTGTAGACATGTCTCCTCTGTTAATGAATTTTGGGCCCGATTGGGCCAGGCTCCTCTTAAAAATTCCTTGCTACAGGCGGCTTGGGCGGTGGGGCCATCCTTCATATTTTGGAATTTATGGCTGGAGAGGAATAGGCGCATCTTCAGGGGAGCGTGGATGGATTTCAGGCAGCTGTGGAACAAGATTGCTGTTTCACTGCAGGAAACGTGCTTGGCCAAGTCTGCGCCTGAAGTCAATGTGGAACAAGCTGCTGCGGATTTGCTTGGACGCCTGGGAATTGATGTCCCCAGCGATGGCGTGGGAAGGAAACACTCTGGTCTGCCAAAGGGAAGGCGCCAGGTGGCGCGACCAGTCAACAGAGCTGGGCATTGGATGCCCCCAGACAAAGATTGCATCAAAATTAACACAGATGGGTCTTCCCGTGGGAACCCAGGAGCTGCGGGTATTGGGGGAATTGCTCGGGACAGTCTTGGTAACATTAAATTTTTGTTTTCTATTTACAGAGGCTGTTATACTAACAACCAGATGGAAGCTGAAGCCATTCTTGAGGCGGTTGAAAGTTGTTGTCGGGAGCGCCATCGCAATGTCATCTGTGAATCGGATTCACAAGTTGTTGTTAATTTGCTAAATAACAGCAATTCTGGTAATACTGATTGGAGTTTACAAGTTATTATCCAGCATATTAAATTTTTTAGTTCGTCTCTGAATGAGATTTCTTTTCAACACATTCCGCGGGAATGGAATGAGGTTGCAGATTGCTTAGCTAAGTGGGCCTCGGAGAATGGGGCAGATTGGAGAATTACGGAGGAGAATCTCCTTCCGCTGAATTTGTATCAAAAGCTGGTCCATTTGGTGGATCAGGAGAAAAACTTGTAATTGGCTTTGCCTGGTTTACTCAATAAATTTTTACCCCCGTCTTAGTTAAAAAAAAATCTATTAATAAAATAAATTTATTAATGGTAGAAGTTTAAATATATATTAATTAAATATTTTATGCCTACAAAATTATATGTATTAGATATTTATGTAATTTATAGCTAACTATCATAAATGTCAAGATATGCTATAAATGATAAATTATCGTTGTATAAATAATAACTAAATAGATAAATTTAAAATATATTTTAGATAGAAATGATAAATAATACTAAATAAAGATCATATATAAAATATAAAAGTACTGCATTATTTATGGTAAAGGTAAATATTAATGATACATACATATCTACTATGGTTAATCTTATATATTATAGTTAAGAAATATTATACATAAACTAAATATTTTATATCTTGAGAATTATATGCATTCTAGGTACGTATTATATATCTATGTAAATTTAAATATATAATTGTAATAGATAATTTATAAAAATGTAATAAAAATTTAAATATAAAATATTATTATATAATTATAATATCTTAGATTTATATTATTGTTAAATTTTTATATAATATAATGTAATATAGATAAATTATATATTATTATATTATATTGAATTAAATATACAATACTATATATTAATATTTACTATGCTGGTTCCATTCTGGAAAAGGGGTTTCAGTGGTGATGTTAATAGGCATCAACAGTTCGAGCCTTGGAATGCTTTCCAAACTCTTGTTCGAATCACACATATGGAGTGATGGCAATCCATCCCACAAAATATCATCACAACCATAGCCTTCTTCAACAGTGAGTGGTTATTTTTATTGTTCCAACTATACCTTTTTTGGGTTGTTTGCTTTCATTTGATATTCATCCAAAGATCTGATAACTATCTCTTCATACAGTGCAAAAGTGCACCTCTATCAAAAACACGTATTTCTCCAACCATTCAAACAGTTATTCACCATTAGAAGTAATGATTTCCAGCTGAAGAAGATAGATTTGCATGTCGATAAACCCTGAGGTTACCAATGCATCTTTATAGTGGTGAATTTTTAGGGTTTGGTTGTAGTAGAGCAAAAGATCATAGGTGTGACCTAGGGATTTGATTTTCATGTTTTCTACTATGAGGAGGTCATTTGGGAAGTATTGGTAAAAAGCATCGATGCCTACTTCTGAAGGATCTCCAATGTTGTAGATGATGGAGCTACAGTAGCCCTGAGCGTGCCTGTTATTATAATTAGTGGTGATGAGGGGATCCATCTTTGTAATGGATTTGCAGGCGTACTATTTTATATCTTTGGGCTCTTTGTCTTACTTTACTTCTTTTGGTCGACAAAGTAATGCTACCTTGGAACCCCACTTTGGTCAAACTTTCGAGGTTTTTGATTTACTTTGCTTGGTTTTTTTTGTGAAGTAAAGTAGCATCAAAAACCCAATTTGGTCTTGGGTATGAAGACTTTGGGTTTCTCCTGTTACTCAGCTAGTCATTAGTGGTATTGAGAAGTTGAGTGAAATAAAGTAACATCATAAACCCAATTTGGTCTTGGATGTGAAGACTATGGGTTTTTCATGTTACTTAGATGGTCTTTAGTGGTTTGTGAAGTAAAGCTACTCTATGAATCTAGGTTGGTCTAGAAAGGAGGAAACTTCTAGTTTAAGTTATGGTGTGCCAAAAGTCTGGGTTATCTTATGTAATGTCACTCGAGCTTTTCAAATTACGTTGGTGGGTTTGTTTTGTGAAGTAAAGTTTCTTCTTAACCCTGATTGGGTCTTAGCTTTTGAAGACTTTGGGATTTCTGCTTTACTCTACTTGATTTGGCCTACAAATTAAAGCAACTTTGTAACCTCAATTTGGTCTTGGCATATGTAGACTTTCAAGTTTTCACAATTAACTTTCTTGACTTTATTGTATGAAGTCACGAGCCTTCATAACTCTAATTTGGTATGAACTTTGTAGTTATCGGGTTTTACATATTACTTTGTTTGTGTTTTGAGTAGTAAAGTAGCCCAGTGAATCTGGTTTGGTCTAACATTTTAAAAATTTCTTAGTGGAATTTTTTGGGGTGCCTCGTTCAAAGGAATAACTTGTGATATTTGTTTTTCTCTTGTTAGAGAAGAAGGTCTTGTTAGCAGAACCATAAGGATGGAGATTGATCAAGTTGACTATTCAGATGACCCTGATGAGGGTGCTCAAATTTGGAACATAAAGTATAATAGTTCTAATGGTGTTGTTGATCCAAAAGGACAATCTCCTAATGTTGGTAACAGGAGGGATCTATGGGCTCCAACTTTTTTTACTAATCCAGGGAAGGTGGATTGGAAGACTCAACATTACATTGTTTTAGAGACATGTGTTGGAGCTTCTATTTGGTCTGATTTACAGAGGATTAGAGGTAAAGTCAATCAGATTAACAATTTTTTTGAATAGTTAGGTGACTTCTCTATATATGTAGTTTTGAAACAAATTTGAGTTCTAAAGGGGTTAGAGGAAAATATCACTAAAACTCAATGATTTGTGAACAAATCTCATATGAATTATGCTAGGAATGAGGTGGATGACCCTCAAGTATCAAAGGATAAAACTAAGGTGGCCACTATTGGGACATATAGAGACATGAGGCATTCAAAAGAGTTGTTTTTTGTGGATTATATCAGTAATAAGTAGTCTCTATATAAGGAAAAATTTATGAAACATGTCACTAAGCCAATTAACAATAATAAGAAATACCAGGATGAGGGAAGGGAAAATTTCACTCATGTAGGGAAGGACCCTAGCACAATGAAGAAGCCAAAAAAGAAATGTGTAAAATATCATATTTCTCTAGTTAAAATTGTGTTAGGGGAGGATATTCAGATGAATGAGGTGGTTTCCATGGCTAATAAAACTTTGATTGGAAGATTTTATGGCCGAAGAAGGGGGGAGAGGACCCTCCAAGAATGGATACTGAATAATTGGGAAATCTTTCTTGGCACTTGCCGTCATTTTTTTGTTATCAAGGGGCTGGATTGGTTTCTATTTTTAGGGAGTAGACGATGTGGAAAACATTTTAAAACATTGTTGGCAATGAGATTCGATGCCTTTATTTCTCAAACATTGGTCCCCCTTTTTTGATGCTAGAACAGAAAGTGTAGACTCGATGCTTATCTGGGTAAATTACCTGGTCTCCTAGTTAATTTATAGTTTTTGGATGTATTCAAAGCTATTAGGAACACACTTGGAAAATTCGTGGATATTGATATGAGTTTTATTGAATCTAGTTTTATGATAGTTGCAAAAATACTCATTGGTATAGATCTTCATGAAGGTTTGTTAGGGGAATTTACCCTTAAAAAAGTAAATCATTTATGGGTTCAACAACTTGATTATCAAGGGATACCTTTTATATGTTTAAGATGCCATCAATAGGGTCATCTAGTGGCCAAATGTAGCTTGCCCTTCAAAAATTAATATCGATAGCGAAAAGAGTTTGTTCTGCAAGATAAATTTGAGGCTCATGAGGGTTCATAGGTTATTAAAAGATGGGTATTACAGAACATGTTCAGATAGAAAAAGTACTGAATGAGTATATGATTAATGAGTTACCTTCTAGTACTCCATGGGGTGAAATACAAAGGATGATGAGACTATTACTGGAAATACACATGTTGGCTCTTTGAAGGAAGGTTTTGTAAACTCTACATTAGGTTATGTGACATACTCTGTGGTATCAAATGATTGTAGGAAAGCCAATACCAAGGTGGGAGATATTGAGGCGTGAATGTATATGAGGATAGGTCTATTACTAGCTTGAATGTGAGTTTTAGAAGAGAAGTGGGAGACACTATTCATGACTCACCCTTTGATTATAGGGATGAATATAGGAACAACTCTACAGATTTGCCTATTGTAATCGAAGGGGAGAATTTTCTTGATAAATCAGAGACTAGTAATATGGAAGGGATGGAAAAAGGTCATTATAACTTAAGGAAAAAAGTACCTAAAATGTTTGTTGGAGAGAAATCCATCAAGGGACTAGGTGAAAATCCAAGATGGGATAGATATCTAAAGGGGAGAGGAAGAAAGTCTCACATATTTCTTGCAAAAGAGAAGGCTGCCATAGAAGTAGTTGAAGGGAAACAATCTCACATTAAAGGGGTTCTTAGAGCACATTCAACCCCCATACAAGTTTCAAAATGATTTGCATTTTTATTAATATAAGAGGGCTGGGACATCCCTCCAAAAAATTGGCCCTAAAAAGATTGATTCAAGTTCACAAACCTGATATCTTATTGTTACAAGAGACTATGTGTGAAGGGAGAAAGCTTTGTACTGAACTGGAAAAGTATTTAGGTGGTTGGGAATTCATCTATCTAGATGCTATGGGTCTATTAGGGGGACTAATCATTGGGTGGTGAGCTAGGACTTATTTTTTTACAAAGTCTTGGGCTTTCGAGTCTGGTTTAGGTATTGAGCTTTTCTGTAGAGAGATTGGTAAAGAGGTGACTATTTTGAACATCTATGGTCCTTATATTGAGAAAGTTATATATTGGGAGAGATTTTTTGTCATGGATATGTTGAAATAAAACAAAGTTATATTAGGCGGAGATTTAAATCTTACTTTAGGTAGAGCTGAAGTTTGGGGTCTACATGCTCATGTTGATCCATTATCTAATTTTTTTATTCAAAGATTTAAAGAGGTTGGGTTAATTGATGTTGCTCCTATTAAAATGTATCCTACTTGGAGGAACAATAGGGTTGGTGATGATAGGATTACTAAGAGATTGGATAGAGTTCTTATATCTAAAAACTTCTCCTTCAAACATATCAGAATTAGACAATGGGTTGGAACTGGAGGTGATTATGATCACTTCCTAGTTTTTTGGAGTTGAATTCAGAGGAGAAAAAACCACCTAGTCCTTCAAACTTAACTCATAATGGTTTAAAGATGCATATTTTTTTTTCTAATATCAATGACACCAGGATTCCATATCAGGAGGATTCAAACTTATCTAGAACAATTCAATTTGAAACTAACTTGAAGTTGATTAAAAAAGTGGCTTCTTGTTGGGCCACTGAGAAAAGGAAAAAGGACAAGGAGTTAAGGGAGGTTGAACTTTTATTAAACAATGGAGTCAAAAAGATTTGTTGGGTTTTGAAAATCACGAGAAAAAGGTTGAGGTTTTTCAAATGGAATAAAGGAAAAGGAGGTTTTTAAATGCTAAAGAAGCTGACTGGAGGTTAAAAAGCAAAGCTATCTGGTTAGCTTGTGGGGATGAAAATATGATTTTTTTTTTTAGCAATTTGTGAATCACTAGAAAAATGTCAACACTATTTGGTATTTGACTAACAATGAGGGTAATGAGGCATCAAACTTTACTAGCATTGGAAATTTAGGTAAGGATCATTTTGGATAAATCTATAAGGAAGAGAGTAGGGTCATTATTGCTGAGGTGATCAAAATGACTACTTTCTTTCCCAGTTTTGTGAACGAAGGGGCTAATGAAAGTCTTATGGCTGAAGTATCTAAGGAGGAACTACAAGAGGTTATTCATAGTTATAAGAAGGATAAAAGTCCTAGGCTAGATGCACTACATGTTGAGTTTTTTATTAGTTTTTATGAGCTTATCGAAGGATATTTTCTAAAAATTATTGATGAATCTAAATCTCAAGGAAGAATGCTTGATGCCTTCAATTTGACCTTCATTGCTTTGATACGTAAATCAGATAACCCCAAAACCTTTGAGGAGTATAGACCTATTTCCTTGTGTAATTGTATCTACAAAATTATTGTGAAGATCATTGTAAAAAGGATGAAATCACTTTTGTCGAACACCATATCACAGGAACAATTTGGTTTCTTATCTACATGCCAGATACATGATGTTGTTGGGGTGGCACAAGAGGATTTACACTTGATAAAATCTAAGTGACTTACTATTATGGTTGTTAAAATTTACCTCTCAAAGGCTTATGATAAAGTGAGTTGGTTATGTCTTCAGCTTATGATGTTGCATCCTGGCTTTTGTTTACAATTTGTCAACTGGATGATGAATTGTTTAACAACTATTTCTTTCTCCATACTGATCGATGAGGCTAATAATGATTTTTTTAGTCCTGGTTGAAGACTAAGGCAAGGTTGTCCTTTGTCTCCTTTACTCTTTCTTCTCGTGGTAGAAGGTTTGAGTAGGGCTATTATTGAAGCTAAAAATATTGGCAATTTCAAGGGCATTAAGATAAAAGACACTTTATTTTTGACTCACTTATTATTTGTTGATTATATTTTGTTACTTTATGATGGATTGAGAAGGGATGCTTGCATGTTAAAATAAAATTTTGATCTTTATTGCTTGGCTACTGGGATGAATGTTAACACTGACAAATCTATTGTATCTTTTTGTGGTATTAATGAGTTGGATAAAGGATTTTTATCACAACTTTTTTCCTTTTAGTAGGTGGATCTTCAAAGTGGTCTTAAGTATCTTGGGTTTTTTTTATTAAACCTAATGATTATGGTCAGAAGGATTGGCATTGGCTCAATTAAAAATTTGAGAAGCGGTTATCTGCATGGTATTTTAGGTGGATCTCCAAGGGTGGAAGACTCACTTTGGTCAAAACTATTTTGGAAGCTATTCTGATGTACTAGATGTCTTTGGCCTTTATTCCTAAAGGGATTTTAGAAAAGCTTAGACAAATTATTTTTAGGTTCTTATGGTTAGGTAGTAAAGACAATAATGGCATACCCCTTGTGAAATGGGAAGGGATTTCTTTACCTAAGGAAAATGGTGGGTAGGCACTAAAAAATCCACATTTGTTTGCTAGTGCTTTGGTAAGGAAAAATATCTGGAGGCTTATTACTAGAAGAGGGCTTTAGTGTGAGGTTATCTTATAAATATATATCAAACCTGGTACTTTGATTGATTGGATTCATAATCTAGAAAAGTCATATAGGAATGGCTCTATCATTTAGAAGGTTACGGTCTCAACTTTCCAAATTATAGGCAGATGGTTAGTATGGAAGGTGGGTGACAGAGGGAAAATCAGAGTAGGGGAAGACCCTTGGGTTGGATTTGATGAGGTTTATAGACTTCCAAACACACTTATTGAACATCTTAGAGGGAAAGGCATATTCTACCTTTCTCATGGAGATAATACAAATCTTACTACTATATGGAGTCACAAGAATGGAAATCAATTGAGCTATTGGGTCTAGTAGATGTTGAGAAAGAGGCTTGGGTGGATTATATTAGAAGCCTAAAAATTTGTCATGTTAGATTAAAAAAATTTCTTGATGAACTAATTTGGTCAAAAAATAAAACTAATGGCATATACACACTAAAGTTGGGGTATAAATCTATATGTAATGTTGATCATGTAATTGTACAGGTTTGGTGGTGGAAAATTTTGTGGACGCTGAGGTGCCCTCTAAAAGGGGGTATATTCTTGTGGTTGGTTCTCAATAATAAGATTCTAACTTGGGAAAACTTCAAAAATAAGGGATAAATTTGTCCAAATTGATGCCCTTTATGTAAGGTTTGTGATGCAAATGTAAATCACTTATTTCTCACTTGTGATTATATAGGTCATGTCTAGAGGGAGATTGGGGTATTTATTGGTAAGTGAATTGTATAAAATGGTGATAATATAGATGAAGCTCTCTTTGACTGGATGGGGAATCTTAATTATAAGGATTTCAAAGCTTTACATGTCCTTGTTCTCTAGGGAGTTTGGCTATCCAAAAATGCCTGCATTTTTAATGATAAAATCATTTCTCCTTACCAGTCGGCTTCCCAAAGTTTCAACATTTTACTCAACTAAAAAGAGACAAAGATACTAAACATATTGTTGATGAGGTCATCAACAAAACTAGGGCTTGGATTTATTTTGATGGGGTGGCACACGGTAAACCTTGAGTATGTGGTGCTAGAGGTATAATGTTCTTTAAAGAGGATCACTGGGTAAAGTTTAGAGCAAGATTGGGGAGAGGTACAAAAAACTTTGTAAAACTTATGGCACTAAAATTATCTTTGAGGCTTGCTACTGAGAGGGGTGTTAACCGTTTGCAGGTGTTTGGTGACTCCTAATTTGTGATAAATTGTGTGAATGACATGTTTTGAATGGACAATATATGACTCTAGCCTGTTTTAGAAGAGATTAACTCTATAAAATATCTTTTTACTAATGTGACCTTCTAGCATATCTACAAATAGAGAAATAGGATTTTTGGTGAACTATCAAAAGTTGGGATTTAGTTGGTACCTGGTTGATGGTTGTTATCAAAACATCTTGATGGTCACATGGGTTATTATGAACACGCACCTTTTTTCTAAATGTGTCTGCTCACTTTGGCAGTATTGTTTTTATGTTTTCTCCTAATTTTTTTAGCATTTATGTTGTGGTTTATTTTCTATACAATGTGGTTATATTTTAACTACATTGGTTGGTTTGGGCTCATTTGAGCCACTGTTGCTATACTTTCTTTATTTGGAACTTTTTCTAGAATGCTTTTGTTAGCATTTGCAAAATTTTATCTCATTTTATTAATGAATTATGATATATTTTTCTCTGGAAAAAAATATTAATATTTACTATTAATTTATATATTAATATTATTATAAATTATAATATATTAGAATTATATATATTATATATTTATAATTAATATTTAATAATATATATTATATTATATGATATAATATAATAAAATTAATGTTATACATATTATATATTAATATTGATTTGTAACTTATAAATTGTAAATTGTAATAGCCTCCAAATGTAAATGTGTGTGATTATTATTTTTCTATTGCTATTTTCCTTGTTTCAAAACCCCACTATCATATTGTATAAAAGTTGTAAGAATACACAATATTTACACACTAGTGAAACTCTATTTACATTACACGTCAAACTAGAAAAAAATGTTAATTTCATGCAATATTGTATAATAGAGGGCATGTATCATACATAAGACCCAAATGTTGGGAAGCTATTAGATTTACATGACATGCACACATTGTTACAGGTTTCACAACTTATAGGGTGGGGACATCTCTAATCAACCATTTTGTATTGTCAAAGGTGAACAAGGATGTCATGAGAGATGATTTGATTGTGGTAGGACTCCGTGTCAAATGGGTGGCTCAAATCAGCATTGCAATATCGTTGATGTGGGGATAAGACATTGAGGTCATTAATTTTATCTTGTATCTTTCGTCCATCCATGTTGTAAATATATTGACATATGGAGAATTACATAAAACACAAAAAACATGCAAAAACTCTATACTTGAAACCTTGGAAGAAAACGTGGCCACAATTATACCATGTCTTTGTAGGCATCTTATTTAGCCCTGATAGCAAAAAAACATAAAATCTAAGGGAACACTAGTTAAGAAAAAAATGTTTTGGAAATATTATTAAAATTAATCTCATATTATTGTTTCTTAATTCTTTATGCACAAAAGGTGAGACATGGTTAGAGGTCATGAGTTTCAAGTGAGATACAACTGTTGTTTTTCATTTTTTCACTTTAGAAAACCTCACTTTATGAAAACATAAAATAACATCCATTTCAATGTAACTCACTCTTTATAGTTAGGATGATGCTTAATTTGAGAGACATCAAAGTATGCAGACACTGTTGGTGATTTGAAATAGGTCCAATAGACTACCAAAAATTGCAATAGTTTTGGCACTATCAACAATTTTACATTTTTTTAATTTATCGAATAAAGAGAAGTGAACAATATTATTATGAACATAATGGCTTCTATTAGCTTGTTACTAAGAATGAGAATGGAAAAAAATTTGGAATATTTGTATCCATACCTATTTGCATATGACATCCTACATCGATCTATTAGATTTTGTGGGAGGCATATTTCATTGAAGAACCCTTTTTCATTTTTTGTCTAATTGGTTTTACAATCATCTAATCAGGGTTTAAATAGTTAAATTTGCCTTAATTTTCATCTAATTGGTTTTAGACTCATCTAAATTTACATGTGGTACATTCTCTACATTTTTAGAGGAGTCGATGGATATTGAACACCTATTTTAATTGAGATTACACCTATTTTAATCATGTATTGGGTAATTAAAACACTCCAGTGGAAGTTACAAATTGTATTAACAAATGTAACATGACACTAAACTTTACACATGTATCTACTTGGGCTTATTCGATCCACTCCCTTGAAATAATTTGTCATTATCCCTCACCATCACCACCTAACTAACCTTAAAATACTTCATTTGTTTCATGTTTTGTATGGCCTTGCCCTTTCCCATCACTTTTCCATTACTCAAGCTCACCATGAAACAAAATGTCTCTTATCCACACAACTCATGGCCATATGAAAGAACACACGACTTCATTTTCCACCATCACTTTTACCATAAATATTAGATTATGGTTGCTTAACACTTCTTACACAAAAGGTGAGATGTGATCAATGACCATAATATTTGAGTGAAGTACACTTTTTGGTTTACACTCTTTCATTTTAAAAAATCTCACTTTACCAAAACAAAAATTAACATCCCTTCTGACATAATTTACATATTTGGGTTAATTGCTAGTTTAACACCTGCTACCCAAAAGTAGGATATACCTTTGCATTAGATCTTGGAATTGTTCCTCTGACTCTAATTTAATTTGTTGGTAATTTTGGTGGCCACATATGACATGTACTTAGAAATAACATTCTTTGGATTACTAAACTTTTATTAAACATTTAGAGTAAGAACCAATAAAATCTATGTTTTCTAATAATCTCCTAATAAAAGCTATACAGAAATAAGGTATCAAAATGTAACACAAAAATCAAAATTCAAAGTCTAGATGGCATATAGAATGTCTAACAATAAGAGTATAAAAATAGAAACATAGAAGATTCTCTATCCATTTGGCCACTACAATGAGTTAAAATAAGCTTTTAAGTTTGTCATGGTTGTACAAGATCTATCATCTTTCTAGAGACATGGAAGTCAAAGCATCTATGTTGTTGTGACTGTGATATGAGGCAGACTTGCATGTTCTACTTGGTTCACTCATGTGCAAATAAAATGGAGCATCAATACTTGATATGGAAGGTAATTCTTCTTCAAAATTTTATAACACTTGTCTCATACCAAACATCTCTTCTGCTTGAGGATTAGAACATAACAACCCCAATTTTAACACTTTATCCATCTCATTTATAGTGTACTCACCACTAAGACACAAATCAACAACATCTATGAGGCTTTGGGTGGCTTACAACTCTCTCAAACGGTCTAGCATAAACTATTTGAATAAGATTGCAAGAACAAATTATAGGTATCCTATCACATGTAACCTACAACATTAAAACATTAAAGTTGCATACATATGTGGTGGTGGTGACCTTTTATGTGTGTATGATCTCCAATGTAATGTACCCAAGTGTTCCCAACACATAAGTAGTGTGTGGTTTTTATTTATGCTCTTACAAAAAGGTAAGCTTGAAATCCCCCAACTTTCCATTCATATTTGTATCCAGCACGATGTTACTCAACTTGAAGTCTCTTCAAACCACTCTATGTTCCCATTCTTCGTGAAGATATAACAATTGAGTAGTTACATATGTCACAATTTTGTACCTCTAACCCCATCCTATCACTCTCTTTAACTTCCCATATATTATCTTACACAGACTTCCATTTGTAATGTAGTCATAGTTTATGAATAATTATTTTCCATGCCCATAATAAGCTCTTATTTGTACGAGATTCAAGAGCTATAAATGACATAGACTTGAAATCTTTGCAATGAATCCCTTCAGTCCTTTTTTGGTTTATTTAAGGATGCATTTTATGGCAACTTTGAGGCCACTTGTAGGAATAACTCCTCCATTAACTTGAATGTAACCTATGGAATCCAAAATTCCTTCATCTTGGAAGCCAATGGTTACAATATGGAGTTATTTGTAATTAAATCTATAAAGGCTAGTACTCCATCTCCCGTTCTTCAAAAACATATCTATTTTTTTTCTTTCAGACTAAAAATTTGTTGCCGCAACCAAAGTTGTAGTAATGTTGGTTATAAGTCATGAGTAGGAATTCTTGTGTATAAAAGAAGAAGATGAGATATATTTATGATTGGGGCATATCTATTTTTGTTTAAACTCCAAAAAATAATATAATGGTCTTCAAGAACAATGCTTGTAGTTGTAGATAAACCAATGTACATCTCATCTTAAGTAATGTTTGCACGTGTCATATTGTTAGGGATATAAGAGGCTTTGGTAGTCAAAATGAACCAACATGTACCAATGTAACATTCAGCTAATTTTCCATATGTGACTGACTACTAAAATTGTGAATGATTACCATGCCTCAAAATCACTCTTATCTACTAGAATATATTATCCATGAAATTGTCCTTCTCTGTCGAGATATGCAGAGACAAATATTTTCTATGGCCTTATTAGTGAAGGCACCTCTGACATAACTAGTTATCTTAAATAAATTTATCTCTAAAATGTGAATAGATAAATATCAATTAAATTTCATCATTTTATTCACATAAAAAAATGTTGACTAGTCATATATAGCTCCAAACTAGCTACATCACTATGTTGGACTTGAAAAAAGGGGGCTATAAATTCTACCATGTTTTTAAGATATTACAATTTTTTTGTGAAATTATCTTATGGTGATCAAATGGACATAAATTTTAAGATCATCCATTAATTTTATGCAGTCATAGTGGCACCTATATTTATATATATACATACATTCTATTTTTTTCACTTTAATATTATTATACATTGATTTTTGAGCCCAGAGAAAATTAAAAAGTGTTTTATAGTTTGTAATATTTCTTTATGCATGTTAATGAGATGTAGGTGGGTTCATTAATTGTGTTGAGTGTGCCAAGTCCTACCCAAGTTCAAATCTAATTTAGTGTTTGATGCCAGTTGTGAGTGTTTATGTAAAATGTAGGCCGATTATGGCCATTTAGTAGAATTGAGGTTGGTTATGGCCATCTATGTAGAATTGAGTTGGGTATGGCTATTTTAATACCAATTCATAGATTCGTTCAAAAGTGTTCATTGATAAAAAATATCTTATACATATGGAATTGATAAATTGAGTTGAATAAGCTTAGGGCAACCCGAGTTTGAATCTCAAAAGGTGATGGTTAGTTATAGTCTTTTGGCTTGCAGTTGGTTATGATTAATTGACTAGCAATGTTGATAGTTGCAAACGTTTGGCTGGGTATGATTTTGGTTATTTCAAACTAGCCACTATTGGTTATGGGGCCATTAAAACCCGTGTTTAATTGACTAAAAAATTTATTCTCTTACACAATTCAATTTAAATATCTAACTTGTATGTGTGTACACTATTTTTGAATTATATAGCACCTCATTCTTATACACTTAGAAAATACATATCATAAATGTACCTTCAACTTCTAGACCTTTATGGCTACCATAAGGCTCGTATACACTATCTATCTAAGCCTAATTACTTATCTCTTAGTCTGACTTGTGATTTTATGATGACTCTAATCTTATATCTTTATCAAAATATTATAAACTCGATTATCTTCCATCTTTGCAAGCTCTTGACCTACACCTGTTTTCCAACTGTCTAGACACTTGCATCCTAGTTAGATGCTTGCATCGATGCATGTGTCTTACCCTAACACAATTTTCCAGTGCCCTAATGTCATCCAATTTGTAAATGAAATGTATTACTATGGTTAACTTAAATGATTTAATGTAAGATATTCTCCAAGAGGAATGGTATAAATATAAGAACAACCCTCATTCATTCCTTGCCTAGAAACTTATTTCCTGCCCACAAGGCAACTTACCAAAAGCATTCTCTCAAGATCTCAAGTGAACAAAGCTTCCATATTTTTTTCTATTTCCATATCTGTCATAGGGATAACACATCTACAAGTTTGAAGTATTGAAGGAGTATCCCAAGAGCTATATTTACCAAGTTATAAGCTAGGTCACCATTGTACTTGTTTATCACACATTGCATGATTCACAAACAATCCAATACATAAGGGAAAACTACATAAGTATGAGGTCCTCTTCAGAGTATTTTCTATGTAGGAAATGCTCATTAATAGAGGGGTCTTTGGGAAGCTCATAACTATTTTCCCAATAACCCATTTTTTCCACAACCAATATAAAGATGAAGAACAAGGGTTTTGCCTATTTGACAAGGAGTGACAATCCATGACCTAAATATGAACATGCCCATAATACAGAATCCAAAATCATCTAGGTGGTTGCATGTAGTTTTAGTAAGTATTCTATAATGGACACCTACATTTAAGTTAGACAATATCATCGATGGAATTATCCTGAGTTCATGCAAGTGTCTGTAATTATATAGGCACTATTTTTAAAATTAAGCGACCATTCTAGAATCGATATCTAGTCCACATTCTACCTGTGCAAGATCTAGATCTACATTAGCATCAAAATTAACTATCTTATTTTCATTGTTATTGTAGATTATATTTATGAATTATATAACACGTTAGTCTTGTACACTTAGAAAAATTAGACCTTGGATGTTCCTCTCAGTTTTGGACCTTTCCCAATTTTGGAAGTCTTGCATCCACTCTATATTGTGCCCCTTGGACTATAATTTTTTCTAACCAGTCTTATGTTGATGATCCAAACCTTCTATCTTACCCAAAATGCTTATCTTATGCCCTTGTAAGTTATGAGCCTATACCTATTTTCTAACTGTCAAGTCATAAGCATCAGTCCTAGACCCCTGTGTTGACGTAGGTGTCCTACCCTAACACAAGTGTTCAATGCCCTAAAGTCATCTAATTTATAAATGAAATATATCCTAATGGTTGTATTAAGAGATTCAATGCAAGATATTTCTTGATAGTGGTGGTGTATATTCATAATCACTCCTAATTCATTCTTCACTTAGCATTCATACCAAAAAACATTCAAATAGCATTCAATTGAGCAAATCTTCTCTATTTATTACCATTTCCATATCAGTCATAGGGATTGAATATCTATGGGTATGAATTATTGAAGGAGTAACCCAAGAGCTTGATTTACAAAGTTACAAGCTAGGTCACTATTGTACTTGCTTTCCACATATTGCACCTTTTTGCACACACAAACCAACACATTAGGGGAGAATTACATCAGTTTGAGTCCCTATTCACAAGAGTGGATATGTAGACAACACCCATTGATGGAGGGGCCTTTAGGGTTAGCTTGGCACTATGAGCCCACCAACCCATTTTTTCCAAGGTCACTATGAAGATGAAGAACTAGGGTTTTGCCTTTTTATGAGGAGTGACAGTCCATGACCTAAATTTGAATGCACCAGAGTGAAGGTAAATATAAACCCAAAAGCATCCATGTGGTTGAATCATTTTCTAGTAGGTATTCCATACAAGAAACCTATGTCCATTTTAGATGGTAGTGTCGATGCCAACATCCAAGGTTGATGTTAGTATCTATGGCTTCAAAGGCACTTGATCCAAGATTTGGAGATTATTCTAGAATCCTCCTCTAGTTTGTTTCCTACGTGTTTTATATCTAGAATCGTGTTAGCATCATAACCAACAAATTACATTATTTATTTGTCATTTCCATATATATTATAGTTATACTTTATCTTTTGAGCTTCTCCTAGTTTAATAAATTCAACATATGTTGTATATGAGTTTAGCATTTAATTAACCTATTGTAGATTTGATTATCACCTTTGTGCATTATCATTTCTATATTCTTAACCCTATCCACCCAAGTATGATCCACGTCCAAATTAGGGATAAACATTTAGTGAACCCAATATCCAAGCATAATTATTGCATAGACATTCTCTTTTAAATGATTATCTCTTGCCTTGTCCTTGTTTGTGTGTTTTTATCTCTCTCATTATGGATGATATCGATTGCTTTGATGACTATGATTATGAAACTCTACAACTCTACCTCAAGGAAGGAATCAAAATTGATTACTCTTACATTCTTCCAAGTTCTAAATCATATAATATTAAAGATTTGAATGGTGGTAGCTTTTATCCTTATAATCAGGTCCATGATTCCACCATCTCATGAAATAAATTGATTCCTCTTAAGGAAGATCAAAAACCTTTGCCTTTACCTTATACATCAAAATTGGTTTCACATGGAAAAAGTGTTCCTTCATTTAATCCTCATAGTTTTCACCAACTCCATAAGAATATCATGGAGTATTTACAAACTAATTATAAATGGGATGTTACTTCAAGTTCATTGATCAAAGCCCCTCATGTTCCATCATTTCCAAACAATATCCCCCTAGTCAAAGGTGATGACTTTTTCCTACCTTTATTTGATATTGATTTTTTTTTAAAGGTTAACCAAGAGATCATGGCCTCTTTATTGAGTAACACTATTCCATCAAGAAGAAGAAAGCATTGCAAACCTAAAGAGCAAAGGGCTCTCAATGTTCCAAATATGGAATTGTTACTAATGACAACCAAGGCATATAAATAAAAGTATCTTTATCTTCCAAAGAATGCATTTACCAAAGATTCCTTAAGCTTCAATTGTTATATCCTTACCAAAAGTGAATGAACCATATTCTTCAAATGGTCCAAGCTATTCATATAATATACCAAAAGTACCAAGATTCAAAGATCCAATATCACTACCAAAATATCTTAAATTTAGTGATCATGAACCTATACTTACTATACATGAGGATGATGATACTCATATGCCTAGATTCAGAAACGTTGATGGGTTGGAACCAATGATAACACCTATGACAAAAACCATTGTTCATATGGAATATCTTATTTCTATGATGACCACTATTGGGGATCTTCAAAAATAGGTTTTTATACACCAAATGCAAATGGCTTTCCATAATACTAATGTGAATGTGACTTCATTTAACAATCAACCTCTTGCACAATGTATACTTAAATGTCCTTATCCACAAGATTTTGAACTACTAGATTTACCTCTATTTTTGAGTCATAGGGACCCATTCGACCACATGATGAACTATGTACATTATTTTGGCGAATGGGCAAAAGATGACAAAATTTTACTAAAATTATTCCACACAAGCATTTTTTACGAGGCTCAAAATTGGTTCTATAACCTATTAAAAGTTTTCGTAACCACTTTTTCACAATTATAAGATGTTTTCTTCATGGCTTTAAATATCCACAAGGTGCCAAAACTTACATTAGCACATTTGCACAATTTCAAGCAACATGATGATAAATCCCTTCAAGCTCACACTATTCAATTCAAAGGTACATCATATGAGCTAGTATTTAGACCCTCATATTTGGAATTACAATTTATTTTTTGTAAAGGGCTTCTTTCCCCATTAAAGGAAAGAGCATTGCATAAACAATATGAGTCATTTACCCATTTATATAATGATGTGCATATATATGTTTCCTTCATAATTACTCATCCAAAGGAACTTAGCATACCTCCCTCCAAATATAAAAGTCTTATCCCTCACACAGAGTAAGGAGATAAATTACCTAAGGAACATTATGAACAAAAATGTGGTATTCCTAATCTTTATATGAGAAGTTTGTAAATGTTGCTTAACACGGGGCCAATCTAGGTCCATGTCTCATGCAAGAATCCCAAGGGGAACAACATGATTCACATCACCAAGATTTAACAATTAATTTTTTTATGAGTGGTGCTTAATTTTGGCATAACCATATTTATACTATGAAATTAGAAAACTATTGTAGTGAAAGAAGTTTTCACAACTTGGGTACCATGTTAAAGATCTACGTGATTAGGGGCAACAAAAAGATTCATTGGGTTTCTTTGTTATTCTTATCATTTGTGGGCCTCATGTTATCCTTAAAAAAATATGGGTCTTACCCCATGCTTTGTTACACTCATTTACATTGGGTAGATTTGGATTATATGGAATGGATGCTAAAATTGATCCAAATTAACAAGAAAATTTTTTCCCTCATGAAGGCTAATTAATACATATTTCAAATTTTAGCATTAATCCTTATAATACAAATCTAAAATATGAGGAGGAACATGTTATACCTTTTCAACTTATCTAATAACGATGCAGACAATGTCAAATATCCAACTTAAGGTTGAAAAGCTTTATATCTTCCAAAAATTCCAAAAAAATCAAAAACATTAAAAATGCCAAAAATATTTTTAGCATAAACGTGTTTTATTATCACCTTTACATCTATGTGTTAGTTTCATGTTTATGGATGGCATATCAGTTACTTATACATGTCAGATTTCTCCAAGACCTCTCAACAAGATTGAATGAACACACGAAAGCTATGGAGTAAGTGAGAGAGATTACCAAAAATCAAAGAGCATAAAATGATATTCCTTATTAACTCTAGATTATGAATACAAAGGGAGAGAGGTACATATATAGGTGGGAGAGAGAGTGAAACCCCACATTCTAGTGAATGTGGGACTAATCTTCCCAAATGACCCAAATGGACTTTAAGACCCTAAGTAAGCATAATGAACCGTGTAGACAAAACCCATATGATAAAAGCATACATCAACACCTCCCTTTAAGCATAACTTAGGTGGGTTGGAAAATTGGGTCCTAACAATGAGGCCTGATGAGGTACCCAATACATAAAAATCTATCATAAAGTAGAGAAAAGGAGAAAACCCCCACAAAAAGAGAGAGGATAAAATCCCCCCAAGACGATGATGTTAAAGCAATCAACACTCCAAGTACATAGCAATGATCCTAATATCCTACAAAATATGAAGGATGTGTGCCTCCACAAAGAAGAGAGAGAAGGTAAGCGTATAATGTCGCATGATGGATGTTGTAGTAGGTCCCTCAAGAATAAATTATATCTCTTCCTTTCAAAAGAAAGAAACCCCAAGCTGTCAAACTACTGAATTCCCACTCAAGTGGAATGTGTGTAGGAGTCAAGATGTAGATATCTTGAAAATACTCAAATGTCTCCCTATTAGTTCTCAAATGTGCCAAAGTTTGATCAAGTACCATAAGATTGATAATAAAAGATGGAAAATAAGAAGCATATAACTAAGGGTAGAGAACAACCAGAGAAGAGGTTAGACATGGAACATTCAATGAAAGAATGTCCGTGGGAAGATGAGAGCAAAGCTAAAAAACTATCAAAACTGAAGATTAGTATGTAAATGAAGCACTAAGATCTGTAGGATGAATGTCCACAAGAACATATGAGTCATCGATACTCTCAATGTAGATACTCTTACTAGAATCAATAAAGTCCTTTGAAATATAAGCCTATGCAGGCTCTGGAAGAGCAATAATTTGCACAAGAATGGATGTAGAATCTATAATGAGACAACTAAGGTTGGTTGCATCTTGTCTTATAGTGGGGGTTTGATAAAAAGAATAACACTATCCACCATGGATATACCATCATCAAAAATAAAAATATGAGGAGAGAGTATAACAATATCAAAAGAGATAATATGAAGAGGTAGAGGAGGTGTGACATAACTCATAGTAGGATCCACAAAAAGACTCTGAAGAGTGCTTCAAATAGTGGAGGGACACTTTGTGTGTTCTACATGGTGGTGTAGATCCCATGAAACATGCAATATCAAATGACCATAGACACAGTCACAAGAGTTGGCCCAGTCATCATATTGACCTAGGTTACTAGGAACAAGAATTGGTCCATATAAGAATGGAATAAGGTTCTGATCCATGAGTTAATGTTCCATGTACACATGCCATGAAGCATAATTTGTCTTCCCAAGAAGGACCACTTACATAGACTCAACCTTCCTCCTATGGTATCTCTCAAGTGGAGTTGACATGACCAAAACTAAGAGTATAAGTGCACACTCTAAAGATAGACTTTAGACTACATAAAAAATGAGTCCAGTGAAATGAGAGCAATTGGTGCACAAGTGACAATGCACACTCAAATTGATGTTAGGACGAGCTGACAATGTATCAGGAATACTAGAGAAATTTGTGCAATTGACACTAAATAGGCACATGTAACATTTAAAAAAAACTAAGAGTGCATAAGAGAGAATGTAAGGTAAACAACAAACTCCCAAGAGAATCAATAATGACCCCCCTATGTTTGTAATTACAAATCACACTCATGAATGGGACGTTAGGCACAATCGATAATGCATCTTAGTAATCAGTGCTAGAGTGAGGGATAATGCATGCTTTAAGTATGGTCATCAATATAAATCAAAATAGGTCCACATAAGTAAGAGAAATTAGTGCACAAGTGAAAAACATGTCTTAATGAATGGACATCAGACTCATCTAACAATGCATCCATAAACATGAGTAATTAGTGTAATATCCACTAAATTAACATAAATGAAAAATACAAGTAGGCCAAGCAGGAGGACATCAAACTCTACCGATAATGTGCCCATGTATAAAAATCAACAAGACATAAAATATTGTTATGAGGGGATCTAACTGCCTATCATATCAGACCTCACTCACTGGTCTTTGACACTTGAGAGAAAGTACACCTGAAGTAAAAAATGCCCTCGAAATAGATGTCAATTCGAGAAAAAACCTTAGTTTTGGAACTTTATAATTTTAATGCAATTATAATATAAATTAAACTAATAGATCAGAAATGAAACAAAATTAACTTTTAAAAAATACAGTACTCGATTCTGAGTTACTAATCAAAAGTTATCACAATATCAAGTTCTTGTCATCATGGTCTATTTTAACTAAATTTGCACCAAATTTTTATGCACTAAAGCTGATAAAAGAAATATAGCCTTATAACTAGGTGATGTAACTAGAATCAAACTAGTGACCTCTCCTTAGAAATTATAATTCTTAACCAATCCTTCCACTCACCCCAATGTGCACCCTAGTGGAAAAAAGGCTCTTAAAGTGATAGAAAATTGAGCTCTTTAAAAAACAATAAACATGCATAAATTTTTTTAGGGTTTGATTGAGTTTTGAAATTATTATTTATATTTTAGGCTTGCTGGAAAATATAGGGTGCTACCAATGTGCTTATATAGGCTTACAACAAATAAGTAACATAAGTTTGAAATGCCATTTGGAAGGTGGGAGGATGCCACGAATGAAGGTGGAGGTAGCCAATGAGTCTTATATTATAAAAAAACTTTAGAATCTAAATTTTTTGCTTCCAAAGTCTACCATTATCCTTGTACAGGTCTGAGTTAGGATGACAAGGATCATAAGGAGGTCTTCTATCATCCATATGCCTAGACTGTGCATGATATCCTGGTATTTTGATGACATGGAGGTTGGAGGTGAACTATCCATAAGGATGTTTCAGGTTGTGATAATAATTTTGAAATCTTTGTAGGCCATAAAAGCTCAAAATGCCATCAATGGAGGTGTATCTGTTGAAAATAATAGTGGGCCATTGAGAGGCCATGTATGAGGATCCAGCCATGGGATGACAACATAGGGCTATTCAACCCAAAAGTGAGCAGGTCATGCTCAGATGCGAGATCTTGTTTGAATGCCTTGAATGCCTTAGATTAGATAGTTAAATATTTAAATAGGTTGTAGAGCCAAGGAAGGATCCTTCTATGTCATCACGCCCCCTTATGAATCATAAAGAACCCAACCAAACAAAATAATATCAAAATTGACTTTTTAGATTTTCCCAAAAACCTTGCAAACAATAGCCATCAATTTAATGTAATCCAAGAAGAAATGAGCCATGTTTGAAAAAATCATGTGAGAGACTGTTGTAATCAACAACCAAGTTATATAAACTCCAAACCAGTCGTTTGATCTCTATAACACATCAAAATAATAATAATTCCACCACCAAAAATAGTATAACCCCTAGATTTTGTTTAAAAAAAATCATAAACCCTCTAAAAATTTGAAGATAGACCCCTGTACTTTACCTATAAAAACTATAATGCCACTGCAACACAAACCAATCAAAAACCTGGTCAGGGCTCAAAGAAATTAAGGAATCTCACCAATAATTTGAAAAAAGGTGAATGAACATTAAGTGAGGCTCTGATACCATGTCAAAATTATCCAAGACCTCTCAAAAAGATCAAATTCACACACAAAATCTATGGAGTAGGCGAGAGAGATTATCAAAAAGCAAAGAGCATAAAATGATATTCCTCATTAACTTTGGATTATGAATACAAAGGGAGAGAGGTACATATATAAGTGGGAGAGAAAGTGAAACCCCAAATTCTAGTGAATGTGGGATGAATCTTCCCAAATGACCCAAATGGCCTCTAAGACCCTAAGCAAGCATAATGAACTATGTAAACAAAACTCATAGGACAATAGTCTACACCAACACTACATATAGATGTGTGTCAGTCTTTTATTTGAGTGTGATTTAGGTATACATAAATACATGATCTATTCCTATTTCAGATGTTGGGCTTTCCTCTATTCATGTCATGTGGACATTAAGGTCATCCGCTTCATTGATATTTGATAAAAACATGTTATATGGTTTGATGATCATCTTTTATTATCATGTTTGAGCTATATAGACTTACACATGCCTTTATCCATGATTATCTTTTTCACAGGGTACTTGATATGCTATGCACTTGAAAATTTCTATTAACACACTTAATCCATGGAATACTATGATATGTTTATGCTAGTTGCTTATGCTTTCTTTTATGCACTTACTTACGTGTCTTGCCTTCCTATTGTCTTGCTTGTTCGAGCATTTGAAAATGCTCCTTTGATTATGGCCCATGTGCCTTTGCTTGCTTTATTTGAGATTTGCATATGATATTGCTTGTTGTATGGACATTTGAACATGTTATTCTTGATTTTATGGACATTTGACTAAGTCATGTCCCTTTGGTTGTGTATAATTTGAACATGCCCCTTGTTTGAAGTGTCCTTGGACCATTGTCTTTTGATTTGCTTTTGATTGCTCTTATGTGTGTGATTATTCACTTGTTGATATTTAGATGTTGCCATGATCTCTATCATGCATCTTAGGCCTTCATGTGATCACATTGTTCTATGTGCTTCAATGCTACATTTACCTAGACATGCTACATGGCTCCATTAACAAATTATTCAATTGTATTCTCATTTTGAGGTGAGGTAAATACCAATTCCTATCTTCCTTGACCTCAAAAGGGGGCATATCAGTGATGACATGTCATAGAGGCATGTTTTCCACTTTTGGCACAATTTTGTGTGGGGATGCTTTGGAAGCATGTCTCAATATTCAACACACCTATATTTAGTGGGGGCATGCTTTAGAAACATGTCCTCCACATTGGAACTTATATCAGTTTTCATATTTCTCCATATATAGTGGGGACATGTTATGGTATCATACTACCCACACTTGTGCAAAATTCTAAATTGGTCTAAACACACAGTCATATGATTTATATACACATTTGTGTTATAAGTTTATACATTGGTACCATTGTTATACATAGTTTTAACATGAGACATATCTAAGGTGCATATGCTATGCAATTTACACATAATATTACAAAATAAAAATTAGTTTTAGATTTCAAAACTCTAATATGGACTGTCATCACCCATGAGGTTAGACTATTATGAATTGGATTGAGCTAATCTATTGCAGTAGTTGGTTCGATTTTGGTATGGTTGAGGTGATTAAATCACTCAATCTTGCCATGTTTATATGTTAAACTTGATTACATCATCCCGACTCACTAAATATATGCCATGGGTTGACTTTGTTCACTCATGCTTACTAGGTTATAAGTATGATTGGGTTTTTATGTTTGAGCTAATATTAATTGTTGGGTGGAAACTCACCTTTTTTCCAAGGTTGGGGGTATGTTACTTGCAATATCTATTTATATATTCACTTTATAGATTTATCTATGGTTTTTCTAATCTCATTTTCAAAGATTTACAATGATACATCTTTTCAAATCAACTTGCTAATAGGCAAGGCAGTTGCATCGATACACAAGTGTACTCCTAAATCTTTCAATTTCAATTTCAATGTTTTAAATGTTTTCAATTTTATATTAAGTACACTGATGATATACCATAACATGCTCTTAGTTTTAGGTCAATCACAAGTTGGGCTCACGTAAAGTCAAGGTGTGTTATACACACCCAAATACACATTTCTTGTCCTTTAAACAAATATTTTCATTACTATATTATAGGTGGGAAAATGTAGATGATATTTTTGAATTATATAGCACCTCAATATTTTACACTTGGCAAACTCAGACCTTGGTTATTCCTCTCAGTTCTAGATATTTCTCACTTTTGAAAGTCTTGCCTCTACTCTATCTTGTGCCCCTTGGCCTATCTCTTGGTCTGACTAGTCTTATGTTGATGACCCAGACCTTTTATATTCTTAGAATGCTTAAAATATGCTTATCTTATGTCCCTACAAGTTATGAGTTTGTACTTATTTAAATAACTAGTACCAGGACACAAACATTAATCCTAGACCCCTGCATCGATGCTAATGTCCTACCATGACATAGGTATCTAGTGTCCTAAAGTCATATAATTTGTAAATAAAACATATCTTAATGGTTGACCTGAATGATTTAAGTGAGATATTTCTTGATAGGAGTGGTATATATTCATAATTACTATACATTCATTCATCACCTAGCATTCATACCAAAAGGCATTCAATTGAGTAAAGCTTCCTTATTTATTTCTATTTCCATATCAGTCATAGGGACTGCACATCTACATGTATGAAGTACTGAAGGAACAACCCAAAAGATTGATTTGCCAAGTTACAAGCTAGGTCACTATTGTACTTGATTTCCACATATTGCACCTTTGTGCACACACAAACCAACATATTAGGGGAGAACTAAATCAGTTTGAGGCCCTCTTTAGAGTAATGGCTATGTAGGCAATCTCCATTGATAAAGGGGTATTTGGTGTTAGCTCAACATCATTAGACCACCCAACTATTTTTCCCAAGGTCACTATAAAGATGAAGAACAAGGGTTTTGCCATTTCACGAGGAGTGACAATCCATGACCTAGATCTAAATGCACCAGAGTGAAGGTGAAGACAAACCCATAAACAACAATGTGGTCAGATCCTTTTCAATAGGTATTATATATAGGACACTTGCATCCAGTTCAGACAATAACATCAACACTATCTACAAGGCTAATGCTAGTATCCACAACTATAGAGACACTCAATCCAAAATTTGATGACTGTTCCAAAAACATTTTCCAATTTACTTCTTGCATGTTCTAGATCCAAAACTGTATTAATATTAGAACAAATGAAGTACATTGCTTCTTTATCATTTCTATATCTAGCATAATTATACTTTCTATTTTTAGCCTATCTTAGTTTAATAAATTCAACATATGTTATATCCAAGTTTAACATTTACTTGGCTTGGTGTAGATCTGATTATCACTCTTGTGCATTGTCATTTCTATATTATTAACCTTATCTACCCAAGTAGGATGCACATCCAAATTAGGGTTAAATTATTATGTCTAACATATATGTACTTTCTATTTTTAGCATATCTCATCATAATTAATTTAGTATGTGTTTTATCTAATGTTCATAAATAATTGGCCCAAACTAGAGATAATCTACTATCCTTGCGCCCTAGGCTATCTCCTACCCCTTTACCCTAGATTCTCCAATCTATATTTTAGGGTTAAAAATTTGTTGAACTTGATATTTGAACACCATTTTTTCCTAAGCATACCATATAATATGTTTCTTACCAATCACGTCCTAATATTTATATTTTATATCTCCTTTATCAAGGGTGATGATTCTCTTTTCCCTTTATTTAACATTGATTTTTTTAAAAAGGTTAAACAAATCATCATGGCATCTTTGCCAACACTACCTTTAATACCAATTGTTATATATATACAAAAAGTGATGAACCAAGCTCTTCAAATTATATACCAAAGGTACCACAATTCAGAGATCCAATACCATTACCAAAGTATCCTAAATTTAGTGATTCTTAACTTGCACTTGTTATCCATGAGGATGATGATACTCATATACCTAGATTTAGGAGAGGTGGTGGATTATAATCAACGATAAAACTTATGTCAAACACCACCATTCCCATGGAATATCTTATTTCTATGATGAGTACTATTAGGGATCTTCAAAAAAAGGTTTTTATACTTAAAATGCAAATGACTTTCCACAATACTATGCAAATATTACCTCATTCAACAATCAACCTTTTGCACAATATTTACTTGAATATCCTTATCCATAAGATTTTTAACTACCAAATTCACCTCTATTTTTTAGTCACAAGGATCTATTCGACCACATGATTTACTATGTACATTATTTTTGTCAATGGACAAAAGATGACAGACTATTGCTAAAAGTATTTCATATGAGCATTTTTGATGAGGCTCATAATTGGTTACACAGCCTACCAAAAGGTTCCTTAACCACTTTTTCATGATTATAAGATGATTTATTCATGGATTTTAATATCCATAAGGTTATAAAACTTACATTATAACATTTTCATAATTTTAAACAACGTGATGAATATTTTCAAGATTATACTATTTAATTCAAAAGTATATGACATGAGTTAACATCTATACCTTTATATTGGGAGTTAAAATTCATTTTTAGTAGAGGTATTGTTTCTCCATTGAAATAAAGAGTATTGTATAAAAAATATGATTCATTTACCCATTTATAAGTGGATGTGCATAAATATGCTTCATTCATCCTTTCTCATCCAAAGGAGCTTAACTTATCCCCTTTTAAGTACCAACATTTTATTCCTCACTTAAAGGATGGAGATGAATTACCAAATGAACATTATGAATAAAAATGTGGAGTTCTTAATCTTTATATGGGAGCTCTAAAAGGTTTACTCAATATAGGACCAATCCAAGGTCTACATCATATGCAAAAACCATGAGGTGAACAACACAAAAAACAACATGCCATAAATATTTAACAATCACATTATTCATGGGTGGTGCTTATTTTTGACATCACCATATTGATCCTACACAAACAAATAATACTTTCAATATAAGATGCTTACAACAGATTGGTTTAGATCTAAAAAACTTACAAAACAAAGGAGGTTGGAAAGACTCCTTGGGAAACATAAAAT
This sequence comes from Torreya grandis, assembly GCA_037957365.1. Taxonomy (NCBI): domain Eukaryota; kingdom Viridiplantae; phylum Streptophyta; class Pinopsida; order Cupressales; family Taxaceae; genus Torreya; species Torreya grandis. Next base: position 7,312,595 of record JARHVA010000005.1, on the reverse strand, counting down.
TACCAATTGCTTGTGGTCATAAATTAATTCAAACAAGGGTTTGGATTATGCCTGCCAAATCTCCATATGCATTTACACTAGGCATTATTTGGTTATACCAAATGGAAGCACAAATTGACCAAATTTTTCAAGGTATTTCCTTTTCTCATGAAGGAAAATTGATCCATATTCCAAATGATAGCATTTGTTCTTCTACTGCACATGAAAAATGTTAGGAGGAACATGACATGTGTTATTTACACTTATAACCATGATCCAAACACTTTAAAATATCATACTTAAGGTTGCAAGGTCTCACAGATTCCAAAAATAACAAAAAAAAAAAAAACTTCAAAAATCTAAAAATGTTTTCAGTATTTACATATCCTATTAGGTCCTTGGCACATATATTGTCGATTCCATGTTGGTATATTTTATATAAATATTTTCTATATACATGTGTTTCACACATTTTGAGTATGATTTAGGCATACATAGATACATGATCTATGCACTTTTGTATGTTGCGCTTTCCCTCTAGCCATGTCACCAGAACGTTGGGGGCATCCACTTTTACGATCATGATATATCTTGGTTATTTCATTCTATGGTTATTTTACACTATCATGTTTTAGCTCATATATATACTTACACATGCTTTTATCCATGCTTATATCTTTCGTAGTGTACTTTATATGCTATGTACTTATTATTTTTTACTAACACATATATCCATGGACTAGTATGACATATTTATGTTGGTTGTTTATGATTTCATTTATGCACTTCTTTGATTGTCTTGCTTGTTTGAGCATTTGAATATGCTTCATTGTTTGTGGACCACATGCCTTTGTTTACCTCTTTGACATTTAAATATGTCATTGCTTGTTGTGTGTTGACATTTGAATATGTCATTTCTTACTTTATGTACATTCGACTAAGTCGTGTCCCTTTAATTATGTGGAATTTCAACATGCCCCGTGTTTAAGGTCTCTTTGGACCATTGTCTTTTATTTACTTTTAAGTGCTCTTGTGTGTGTGCTTGATTGTTTTTTGAGCTCATATTGTTACTATCTAGATGTCACCATGATCTAAATCACGCATCTTAGGACCTGGTGTGATCATGTTATTTGTGCTTTAATGATATGTCTATTTGGACATGTTCTCTCTATATGCTACGTGGTACTTTAACAACTTACATGGTTATAATATCCTTTTGAGGTAAGGTAACTACCAATTTCTATTTCCCTCACCTCAAAAGGGGGCATATCAGTGGGGGCATGCCATAGAAGCATGACTTTCACATTGCTTCACAAATTTAGATTATAGTGGGGGGAATGTTTTTGAAACATGTTCTCTACATTGGAACTTAGACTAGTTCTCAAATTCAGATTCAGTGGGGGCATGTTTTTAAAACTTGTTCTCCATACTTATTCAATATTCAACATACCCATATTATAGTGGAGGCATGTTTTGGAAACATGTTCTCCACATTGGCACTTATATCAGTTGTCAAATTTGTCCATATATAGTGGGGGCATGCTTTGGAATCATGTTATCCACACTTGCATAGTTTTGAATTAGCTATATTGCACAGTTATATGATTCAGATACATATTTATGGTAGAATTATATACATTGGTACCATTATTATACAAAGTTTCAACATGAGACACATCTAAGGTGAATATGCTATGTAATGTGCACTTGATATTTCAAAATCAAATCAGTTTTAGATTCTAAACACTTTTAGGGACTGCCACCACCCACAAGGTTGGAAATTTATGAACTATATTGAGCCAATCTACTACAGTAGTTGTTTCACTTTTTGGTATGGTTGAGGTGATTAAATCATTCAATCTTGCCAAGTTTATAGGTTGGACTTGATTGCGTCATTTAGCCTCATCTATTTTATAGTGTGAGTTGACTTAGTTCACTCACAGTCACCAAGTTATAAGTATGATTGTGTTTGCATGGTTGAGCTAATCTTAATTACTAGGTGGCAACTCATCTTTACTCCAAGGTTAGGGGCATGTGTCATCTAATCTCTCTTTATCTCTTTAGATATATGCACTTTCTAGATTTATACTTGTCATAATATCAATTTTAGAGTTCCATAAAATGCAAGATGGTTGCATCAATACACAAGTGTACTCTTAAATCTTGTTCTCTTTCAATTTCAATCATTTCAATGCTTTCAATTTTAGATTATATACACTGATTATATACTATAACATACTTTTGGTTTCAGGTCAATCACCAACAAAGCACTCAAGTTGGACTCAATCAAAGACAAGGTGTGTTACACACACCCAAGTACACATTTCTTTCATTTAAGCTAGCAATTTCATTACTAGATTAAAGGGGAGGTGTAAATGTAGACATTATTTATGAATTACATAGCACCTCAGTCTTGTACACTTATAAAATACATATCATGGATGTACCTTCAATGTATAGACCTTTCCCACTACCAAAAGACTTGGATACACTATCTCTTTGTGATTAATACTTATTTCTTAGTCCAACCTATGTTTTTGTGATGACTCGAGCCTTCTATCTTGCCCAAATTGCTACAACCTACTTATCTTCCATCTCTACAAGTTTTAAACCTGCACCTATTTTTCAACTACCTAAGAACTTGCGTCCTAGATAGATGTTTGTGTCAACACAACTATCCTACCCTAATTCAAATGTCTTATACCCTAAAGTCATCTAATTTTCAAATGAAACATATTTGTATGCTTAGCCTAAGTGTTTTAATATGAGATATTCTCCAGGAGGATTGATATACATAGAAGATAAACCCTCATTCATTCCTTACCTATAATATTCTTACCTCCTCACAAGGAAACTTATTGAAAGCATTTAATCAAGCACACAAGTGAGCAAAGCTTCCCTATTTTATCCCATTTCCATATAAATCATAGGGACAACACATCTACAAGTTTGAAGTACCAAAAGAGGAGCCCAAAAGCTATAATTTTTCAAGTTACAAGTGAGATCACTTTTGTACTTGCTTATCACACATTACATGATTCACACACAAACCAACACATAGGGGTGAACTACATAAATATGAGGCCCTCTTTAGAGTATTGGCTATGTAGGCAACACTCATTAACAGAGGGGTCTTTGGGGCAACTCAACATTGTGTGCCCACTAATCCATTTTTACCATAACCAATATGAAGATGAAGAACTAGGTTTTTTCCTATTTGATAAGGAGAGACATTCCATGACCTAAATCTAAATGCACAAAAGTGAAGATGACACAAAATCTAGAAGCATAGAGGCAGTCATATCCAGTTTTAGTAGGTATTTTATATTAGAAACCTGCATCCAAATTAGATAGTAGAATCAACATAATCATCCCAGGTCAACATAAGTGTCTACAGTTATAGAGGCATAATTTATAGAATCAAGCAATTATTCCAAAATCCAAATCCAAATGCAATCCACTTCCTACTTGTTCCAGATCTAAATCTTTATTAGCATCAAAGTTAGCTAAGTATATTATTTTCATTGTTATATATATCATAGTTGTACTTTCCATTTTTAACATATCTCAACATAATAAGTTCAATATGTATTTTATCTAAGTTTCATAAATAATTGACCAGCTCTATGGATAATCTACCATCCTTGTGCTCTACACTGTCTATTACCCTTTTAACCTTAGATTCCCCAATCTAGATTTTAGGGATAAACATTATTATTGTTCCCCTCAGTTGTAAAGTCATTGCATGGGTGATTTATAGATGAATACATGGTACATGTGCTACCTTGATCATCCCATGCATTGACAACATTAGTTATCAAGAAAAAAATGTGAAAATTATACTAAAAATTTAAAACATACGCAAAATGGAGAATAAATAACAACCATAAGGTATTATAATACATTAACTACAAGTAACACACAAATAAGATGCAAATTTCAAATATTATATAATAATTCATTTGTTTTTTAATCTTATATTCATATTTATGATGGTGATATTTAACAAGAAAGTGACAATGACAATGAGGGTGTTATCACTATGAATGAACTTTGTGAAAGCCTGATAAAAAAGCACTTGATGGTTATGAAGAGGTAAATGTAGAGGACGAGGGCAATATATATTAAAAAACTAACACAAAATCCATTCTTCAAAGTTGGGTAGAATTTAACAACAATGTTGAATGCCACTTTAGCATTGATGGACTTGAAAGTTAGATTTGGATGGTCAAATGTCAGTGTCACACCACTGTTAAAGTAATAAGAAAATTATCTTTGTAAAATTATGATTGTCTTAAAAATGCTCTTCTTAATAGATACAACAATTCCAAAAAATGTGTAGGTTGTGAAAAAATGTTCTTATACACATGTAGGTTACTAAAAAATGTTCTTTTACCTAATGAAAGCATAAATTGTGAATCGTATATGACAATGCAACAAATATCATCTTCCTTCGGCATTTAAAATAACAAACATGATGCATGTGTCAACCACTGCATATTATTAAGAAAATAATATGTGAATGATATAATTTGTCCCAAACCTCAATGCTATGAACATCATTTCAATGTTGGTGTTAGTGGATATCAAATTTCAAGGAAGGTTTTACAACATCTCCTATAAATTAGTACACTACAATATCTTTATTGATTTAAGTCACTTACAAAGCTAATGACATGAATTAAAATAATAAAAGCATTGATGGGCTAATTTGTGTGTCAAGTGATTTCCAAGCTATGAAATAGACTGAGAAAAATTAGTTGGCCAAATTCAAATAAAATGCAAGGTGTGCTAGGTTAGGTCTTGTAATGGATGGGGTTAATCCATATTCTAATGTCAAAAACATATTAAACTAGTCAAAAACATATTGAGTTAGGTATGCTATTTTGATAAATTATAACATTCCTTTGTGGCTTATATCACATAAATAACATCTATATTTTTAATAATAGTCCTTGGAAAGAATCAGGTGAAAAACATGGATGTTCATCTTGAACATCGTATGGATGAGTTGTAGACTGTGTAGAATGAAGTGCATATATATGATGTTTCAAGACCACTTAACAACATATTTTTAAAATGACATGGAATTCTTTATGGGACAATTCATGAATAATCAATTATATCTGTTTGTTTAGGTTAGACTACAAAGGTAGAGCACACACGCCCAAGTTGTGACAACTAACTATGTTTAGGTACTCCCATTATTTGAGAAAACTTTTTAAAGAAGGTCACAAATATTTTTAAGAATGGACAAATAATATCATAGTGAAAAATAAAATAAATTCAGTTGTTAGATGGAAATGAGAGAACCACCAAAGTCAATGTCTCTTGGAGATCAGTTGTAGCGATGTAATGATGCTTGTTGATTTGGGGCCCAAGAGGAGACCGAGTGGACAACCTACTTAAACATATTTAGAAGGTTATGAATGTAAACAAATTTATGAATGACATATATTATGAAAGTGTAGTGCATTTAATGAATAAGAAAACATGGAAAATGTGACAAACAATGTAGAACTATAATAACAAAGTTGTATTATGCCAAGTTTTATGCAATATCTCAAGGATCAGATGTTTGGTGTCTATGTACTTCCTAGCTTAATTCTTATATATGACTCTATCCTATGAAAGTGAACAATATTATACAATGAATGAAGATGAAGCATCACTTGAATTATTATAATAGTTGGTAACAACTGCTTCATAATTAAAAAGTGTGGTGATGTCACTAACTATCATTACTAACGAGTTAAGTGTTATAATACTGACACTATAATTATTGTGAAGTAATGTAGAAGTTAAATTAGATTGAACAATTTGGGACATAATTATGGGATATACTGCTCATGTTTTTTATGTTATCATAAGCCTTGATGTGTAACAATGATAATTTTCTATAAATCTAGTGACCCAGATCTAGGAGTTACTCTCCATGAAGAGCAATGGTCCCCATTGCATGTAGTTGTGTAAGAAGATGTTGAAATAAATTGGAAACCTTTACCTCTATAAACCATTTTCCTTAGGAATGAACTCAATCTATTTTGATGATTTGGAAAAGAGGGAACTCTTGTCGACGTGTCTATTTGACTTAAGCATCAATTACTTGATTTGATTCTATTGAGATGCTACAATTTAGATTGATCTTTATTTGTTGTAGATTCTCTGCATTATTTAAAGTATCCAGTAGGGATGGTGTTATCACATAGATTTTGCACCCATCATTGTGTTGTAGTGTGTTATGAAGAAATCTAATGATACAATGGGATCACCTCCAAGCTATAAGATCTTGATGAATTGAGGTGAACCTCTAAAAAAGTCTAGATTCCTCTCACTAAATTTGGTGTAACTGACAAAATACCAGCTAATGTGGAAATTCCACTTCTTAGTGAACTTGTTTCTAAACTAGCATTTGACTGTGAGAAAAGAGTTTTAAACATGAATTTGCAAAGCTAAAAATGGTTATTACACCAAATATTTGTAGTGGATTTTAATGCTTTCTTTAAATGAACACAAAAAAATAATAAATATATTGAAATTTATTGGAGCACAAACTCGTGCAAATGTGAAACCAATGGTACTATTAGGTATTTCACATATAAGGAACAAGATTCTTTATTTTTTGTCAAACAATATTTCAAAAGGGAAAAATAATACCACAACTAAAATTTTGTGACTAAAATAAGAATAAAGGATCCACAAATTTGATAAATAGCCTTGTATACACAAAGATAACACACACAAGAAAGGCAAATCTTCAATCTATTATGATTCTTCAGGTTACAACATGTAGATAAATTGTTCAAAATGTAGAATAGTTTCTCTTATAGGAAAAAGATAAGTGGGCTATGCCATAGTACCTATATTTATACAAAATATTCTCATGTAAGATATGTAGTTATCAAAAAGTCTACGCTTAGTTTAAGAGCAAGCAAAATCAGAAAAATCCATGCAAGGGGGCATGATCTTCAGTTGGAATGACATCCTTGGCAATATAAATGGCTGGAAAAGAAACATGCAACCACTAGGCATTCCAAAAAATAGTTTTGGCATGAAAAAACTTGATGAATCTTCATGTAATTCCTTCATAATCTTCAGTTGAGCTGTTATATATTCTCCATGCAATGAGACACCAAAAAATGAGCTTAAACTTAGAATAATAGAAAGCTTTTGGATAACTTAAGTTACTCTTTGCAAAACCTAACTTGTATTTTTCAATTGGGACTTTTACAACTTTTTAAGTCATCCAATTTTGAGAAAACTATAAATGCAATTTACAACATGAGTTTTTGCAATTAAGCAACTTAGACATGTCAAAAAAGAAAGTGCAATTTACAAGTTTGCTTTTCACAACTTTTCAACTTGTCAAAAAGGAACATGGAATTTATAAGTGGCTCTTTCTCAAAAATCACTGCCAAAATGATAGTTGTAATTTGCAACATGTAACTTTACAATATTTTTAACAATAAGGAAATACAATATATAGAATGTATTTTATTGAAATTATTAATCTACGACCATAACCTCTGAAGACTCTTTGTCCTTTTTGCCTATGTCTTCTCGATATAAGCATCAAAAATCTTGAAGATCTCTAGGATATGATCTTCATCAAGACCAAATGAATATAGGTGGATTATTTCACATTTTGCAATTATGTTAGAGAGTTCCCTTTGTGCAACCTTGTATACTTGAGTTTCTTTCCCCATTTGATCCAATGTATTATGGTACCTTATAAAATAGTGGATGGAGCTCATGCTGAATGTTGTGTCACATGTTGATTCTCCTTCGACCACTCCTTTGAATTTGTCTTGAACTTCTTGTACTAAAAGGATTTGGTCTTGATTATATGTTGCTTGACATGATAATATATTAAGCAAGTCTTCAATGTCAAATATCATATATGTGACCTTGTCATGTGTATCCTTAGCTTTATTAATACTCTTTGTGAGTATTCTTAATTTGAAATTAGCTACTCTATCCAATTCCTCATACTCTGCATAAATTTTCAATATATTTTCTGTAATGAGGGTATTAGTTTCAATCGTGTCCATAGCTTGCAAATTTTGGTAGAAAAGATTTAACCTTTCTATCTCTTCCTAATATTTGCTTATTTAATCCTTAAAAGTTGCTTGTCCATCCTTTAGAGATTTTTAGTAGTCCATTGCTAACTCAATGACTCTGTTTCCATTTGAAGTGATCTATTTTGCCTAGTCCTTTGTATCCCTTTCCATGTTTCCAATCTTTGTTACTGCATTAAGTGTTTCTCTATCTGTGATCTAAGTGATAGATTATGTTGGTTGGGCAATGAGCTCAATGAACTTCTTTAGTGTAGTCATCAATTGGTCAATTTGTCCTTTGTGACCTTATCACTACTCATTTTATTGAAAAGAGAGTTAAGGCTTGATTTCACATCATGTTTCAATCCTTCTCTTATAGGATGCCCAATGTGAACCTTTGATATTTGATAACCCCCCACCACTAGATCTTCTTTTAATTTATCTGGTGGAGGGATTGCAATCTCTACATACTTCTCCCCTGCTAAATCATATAGTATTATTGATATGGTTTTGGGAGTTGTCTTTGATCTATTCGATGCCTTTATAAGGCTAAAATCAAGTGTGCTAGGGGACACCATCTGCTTCTATTTCTTCCCCACTGATTGCACTATCCAACATGGAGTGGCATCATATTATCCTGACACTACAAACTGTGAATCTATAATTGAAGTTGTTACACTAGTGGTTATAATGATTAGTGTTGTATCCTTTACTGATATGGTTATTACATCTTCAACTAATGTTTTGGAAACCTTTTCCCCATCTATAGGTTGAATGGCCACATTTGTATTCATGATTTTCTCTATTTCTACCTCCTTTGTGGGAGTTATGGTTATTGTCGAAATGGGAGAAATGGGTGCAGTGGAAATGGATGTGCCTATCGAGGGTGTGGGAGATGGAAGTGGCACCAATAGAGGGGTAGGCATAGGGAGTTGAAAAAGGGGAACTTGTGGGAGTGTGGAATCCAAAGATGTGAATGAATCAATCAAAGTTATGGGGACACTTAGGGTTGATGAAATGAGAAAGGTAATACGAGATGAAAATGAAGTAGTAGTTATCCCAGTGGTTGGGATGGATAACAAGATTATAGTCAAGATGACTGAATCCTTAGCTATATATTTGTTATGTGGTGTTAGTGATTAACAGGGTGGTGGTGGTGATTAGGGATGATAGGGATGGAACTATGGAAGAGGGGAGTGAAATTTTAGAAGAGGGAGGAATTATGGAAGAGGGGAGTAGGTGTGAAACCTGATTGTCTAATTGAGTTGATTGAACTTTTAGAAATAAAGTTACTGTCATAGGTGAGCTAGTAGAAATGAAGGGGGTAATTGTTTGAGGTGATGGTGGAGTGAAGATAGGAGGAGGAGGTGTTGAAGCTAGTGGAATGACAAAGATAGGAGGATAAATTATGATAGAGATAGGAGTAGAAACTATCACAGAGATAGGAGTAGAAACTACTTGTGCTTCAGGGGTAGCTGTTTCTTCAACTCATATTACTATGGGATAATATTTAGCTACTCCTTGGCTAATAGATTGTCCTCTCTTAGATTTTTACTTCTATTTTCTCTTATGAGATACTATTGGCTTATCTGTATATTTTATTTGAGCTCCACTGTTAGAACCTTATGTTGTTGATGGCAATCCCTTCTACTTAAACTCTCTTAAATTCTCACTAATGCTCATTATTTCCTTGGTCACCTTGACCCCTTTGATTATAAGCCATTTGATTGTTCTATTTATTACATTGGTAGTTATATCCATTAATGAGGACTCAAGAATGGACCACCTAATTGTTGGAAGGGGTTAAGAAAATATCTTGTTATCATAGTAGACCTTTTCTACTATAAATTCATCATCTACCAAGTCCTCAAGGACTAATGCCATGTTAAAATCCTTGATTTGATCTAGGTTCATCCTAGAATAATCCTTCAGTCTAACTTATTCTTCATCTTATAGGTCCTCCCAATAGTCTTCATAGTAGGGAACATGGGAATATGTTGTGATCCCCAATGTACTAGTAATATTTCCATTTACATTATAAAATGGCCTTACCTCCAGAGCCCTCAAAGTCATCTGAGTCATTTCAATGTCTACATACTTGGCTTTAGATAAGGAAGGGCATGTATATCTCCCTATACTAATGGAGAAATAGATTCATACCTTGTGTTTGCTTGATAACAATTTGTGAGTTTCTACAAGTTGCCTCACAAGTTCCATTAAAGAGCATCTATCACTTACATACCTTGGGAGGGTGTAAGGACAATCACTGAAGCCTCCTACTTTGATGTATGATTATCTGTGGTATTTAATTATATAAGATCCCTAGTTTGTGATCTCTAAAGTAACAACATCAAAGAATCTCTTCTTTTCTAACTCTTTGTCAAACATGACTATGATGCAATATATGAATGCATCATTTACCCTCCTGAAATGTTGCCTACTTGCCTCAAGGGTGAGGTTAGGGTAATAATTGAAAACCTTGTTTACTTGGTCAACTACTGTATTCATTCTAGGGAAGGCTCTCCCCTTTGCTGATATGTATACTATATATGAAGTAATATAGAACTTCCCTGTATTCTAGACTTCCATCAACTACTTGTGGATGGATTCACTTATCAATTGGGCCCAATGGACATACTACTTATTTTGGTAGATTACCCATATGTATTAGTACATCTAGTCCTAAAAGTTTTTAGCATCAGAGTTTCCAGTGACTCTATTCAAGAGTATGATTAGATCAACCACTTCATCCTTAAAGTCTATCCTTGCTAGTGTTTTGGGTAGTATTGTAGAGGTAGTCTTAAAGACATTTAGCCATTATTCATTGATGACTCTAAGGCATCCAATGTTATTGTCCTGATAAAACTTCTTTGATGATTTGGGAGTTATATCAAGATAACTCTCATATTCATGGATTAGGAATACTTAGATTATGAAGTCAGGGTCCAGGTTCAGACTCCTTTCCCCCTTATCATTTAAAAGTTCTCTCTTTTTTGCATCATAGTGCTTCACCAATGTGAGCACCAGCTTAGGGCTCTACACTAATAAGGGAAAATTTGTTGCTTGAGGCATTCCACAATCATAAATGCTCTGAATCTGGTTATTTTTGAATTCAACATTCACCCTGGTCCAGAAATCACCTAGGTCAATGTGACCTAGGTCTGTGTCCATGATCTTCTTTATGTTGGAATCTAATCTGAGTGGGACACCAGATCCCTTGGATTTGAATTTCATCTCTTTTCTAAACATGGATTCTATGGAATATAATGTGGGAAAATAAACTACAAAGTTGGTAGGCTTTGGGGTTGAAAAAAATAGGTAAGAGTTCTGGTGGAGATTATAGTTACAAAATACACTTGCAAACTCTGATGAAAACTCCAGTGGGTTTCAGGATTGCAATTGCAAGTAATATCCCTAATGCGATTTAGAGTTGTAAAATGTAATAGGAAAGTCCATGGAGTTACGAGGTTGTAAATGTAGGTAGAAACTCCATGGGTTTTTTAATTACAATGCCAGGTGAATTTTTTGGGGGGACTGTGTAGGGAATTTTCAATAGAATATTCAACTGGTTATAGTGATTTTCAAAAACCCAAAATTTCTTGATAGTGAGAAAATATTTGGAAGGTTTCCATGAGAAATTGGGTAATCAAACAATGGGTAACTAGATGCTTTTGAGATGATACCAAGTGAACAAAATTAAACCCTAGTGACACTGAGCAAAGGAAAAAAATTCTAGATTTCTACTAGATGGGAGAAAACATGAAAAAAAACTAAGTAAGCTTTGATTGAGAAAAAGGTAGCTAATAAAACATAGGGGGATTTAGGAATACTGTACAGGGGGATCAATAGAGTTGTGGCTTGAGGCATGGTGTCACTCGGCATTGAGCAGGGTCGTGATTCTTGTGCAGAGATTTGATTTCCTAATTCATAATTTAAAAAATGATTTGTAATTAACCCAATTTTGATTTATGTAACCTCTATAATAAATGCCCTTAATTCAGTGGTTGGCATGAGGCTCGAAACTTTAGAGTCAAGGAGCAACATTGCAATTTTACAAATTTGTAATTTGCACTTTGACATCCACTTTCCGCTAGGTAGCTGGGTTCATTGGAAATGGGAAAGCATAACTCAGGGTACAATTTTTAACTTTGCAAGTTAAAAATTTCATTCTAATATCTAGTTTCCATTGGCTATGAGTAAAGTGGGAAGCAGAGGTCTGAATGCAATTTACAAGTTTGTAAGTTGTAAATTGCACCTAGATCTCTAGTTTGTGTCGAGATTCGGGAAATGAGTGTCTTGGGTCATTTTAAGGCCTTTTCCAAAAAATTAATGGGTCTCCCTTAGGTTAATAGATATTTTGACCTTTTTGGGATAAAAATATCAACATTTTTGGCAACCTCTATAGGATAATTGCCTACTAATTAGTTTCTTTTCAGTTACCTTCTAGTTCATTGGGTATGGATTCATTTTAAACTTAACACACTTTAACTAGAAAAGAACAACTATGATTTACCTAAACAAGAACAAAATAGGGGAAAACAAAACAAAGGAAACAAAAACTCCTAATGAGTTGACATTTGTGAAAGCACTTATTATAAAAAACAATTAATCGTAATATATACAATATTTTTGGAATGAATTCTAATCTCAAAAGTAAGATTTGAGATATATCCCATTGACTGGGATAGGTAGTTCCAATCTATCGAGATTGGATAGCTAGAATGCATTTTCTCCTTTGCACTGAGTTAAAATATATGGACCATTCCATATTGCATCAAACTTGGTATGCTTGCCTAGTTTAATTCTTTCAGTATCCCATTTGAGAACCATGTCTCCTTCTTTGAAGCTCTTGTTAGATGATTTTTTGTCAAAAGTTATCTTTGTTTGAGCCTGATTTTCTTCTAGAACTTTCATTGTCTGGTTCTTGACTTCTTCTAATTCCATGAGCTCTGCCAATCATACTATCATTTCATCATTATCAATCAATTCCAACTGATGATTGAGTTCTAGAGATGGTAACTCTATTAACAACAAAACTCTAGCTTCCCTTCCATATACCAACATGAATGGATAATTGCCAATGGATCTATTGGGAGTGATCCTATCATCCCATAATGTTGATTTCAACTTCATGTGCCATGTCCTTTGGTTGTCTTCCATTGTCCTTTTGATAATACTTATAATATTTTTGTTTGTAGACTCGGCCAAGCCATTACCCTTTGGGTAATAATTGGAAGAAGTAATTAGGTATCATTTATAGCCCCTTTAGTCACTCGAGTGACAAAAAAATCTTTGGCACTATCTAAGATAATGGTGTAAGGAACACCAAACCTTGTCACTATGCCATCCATGAATTCTAGGATGGATGCCTCCATGGCATCTTTCAATGCAACTACTTTGTCCATTTGGTGAAGTAGTGAGTTTCTGTAAGGACCCATCTATGGCCTACACTTGATGATGGATTGATCATGCCAATGAAATCTAATCCCCATTGAATAAATGGTTGGTCAGCTTGGATTGGTTTGAGAGGGAGAGCTGTTAATCTTTGTTTGCCTCTAAAATAAGCACACTTTTCACAATTCTTTACCCATTAATGGGCATCTTTGAATATGTCAGGCCAATAATAGCACCCTTTCATTATTTTGATGGCCATATTCTTGAAGATAAGTGTCCACTTGATGGACCATTATGAAATTCCTCGAGCACTTTAGGGACTTGACCATGCTCGATACACCTTAGCATGAATCTAATTTAGATCTTTCCTAAAAAATATTCCATCAACAAGAACATAAGGAATAGAGTGGAGTATGAAATACCTCTACTTAGACTACTAGAAATCATACAGGTACTTATCACTCTGTAGGAATATGGTCACGTCATAGATCCAGTTGTTGAATAGAGTTGGAACAGCTGGTTAAGATGTATTTTGAGCATACACTACATCAGATACTGCATCGATAGTCTTTATATTAGAGGCCAATTATTCACATAAACCCTTTTCTCTTACATTTTTTTATTTTTATGTTCATGTCATATTCCATGACTTTCATGATCCATCCTGCTCTTCTTTCATTTATTTCCTGGCTTAGCAGGAACTCTTTGACACTTTGGTGACTAACCATCTAATGAATTTTATTATTGGAGAGCATATGCCTAAATTATTTGAGAGATTTAATTATAACATATACCTACTTCTCTATGAAATTGTACTTTTATTCATAATCCTTGAAGGATTGACTGAAGAAAGATATTGGTTATTCCAATTATTCTTTATTATGTCATGTTAGAATCATTGATATGCTACCTTCCCCTTCAAAAGTGTAGAAAATGAAATATTTCTTGTAGTTGGGGTTCCCCAGAGTAGGAGTTTGAAAAACATCCTACTTGATGGCTTCAAAACTGTCTTTTCCTTCTTATTTCCAGCTAAAAATGATATCCTTCTTAAGCATAACAATAATTGGCTTGGCTATAAAGGCAAAATTTGGATCAAATATTCTTACAAAGTTGATCTTTCCTAGGAAACTTTGTAACCCTTTTTTATGGCTTGGTAGTGCCAATGCAAATATAACACTTATTATTCATAGGTCTATTGCAAGACCCTCTTTTGAATTAATGTGTCCTAGTAGTTTCCCTTTGTGAACAGAAAAAACACACTTTTTTGGATTGAGGGAAACTCTAAATTATCTACACCTTTAAAAAAATTTCCTAAGGTGATTCAGTTGTGCATCAACATGTTTTGAGTAAACAGTGATGTCATCTAGGTATACCAGGATCATCTTATTTATCAAACCTCTTAAATCCATATCCATGGCTCTTTGGAATGTAAGATCAATGTTAGTCAGAGCAAAAGGCATCTTTTTATATGCACATGTACTCCATTTTATGGTGAAGGTCTTAAACTGGTCTGATTCCTACACTGGGATTTGGTTATATTCAGAATAATCATCTAGAAGAGAAAACCTTTCAGATCCTGATACAGTTTGAATAATTTGTTCCATGGGTAGAAGGGGATAATGATCCTTTAGGGACACTTTGTTTAGGTCTCTAAAATCTACACAAAGTCTGATTTCACCATTCTTTTTCCTTATAGGGACCAAATTAGCAACCCAAGATGAATGTTTGATATGGAAAATGATATTAGCCTCTATCATTTTGGATAGCTCACTCTTCATCTAGGGTTCTATTTTTAGATTGATTGGTCTATGTTTCTATCTAACATGCTTGGTATTTAGGTCAAGCTCTATTGTGTGTTGGGCTAAGCTATGGTCAATCCCCCTTAGATATTGATAACTCTAAGCGATGTTACCATCAAACTCTTGACACAACTCAATAAAATTTTATTTTTTAGAATAATTACATACCTTTCCAATCTTAAATGTTTTACCCTCTAAAATAATTATTGGCTCGTAGTCTTATTCATTGACTATGATATTATTCTTTTCACCTTTCAGCTAATCATCCAAGTTGAAGATACTCTCTAAAGTTACAAGACCCGTAGGTAATGTGTTCATCTTCAACTAGATGATATGATCTCTGTATTGATCTTGGAGTCTTGATTGTTTTCTATCAAGGAATTTAGCTTCTTCTCTCAAAAAATTCACAATTTGTTGATCACTGTTAAAGACTTTCCAGTTGGTTGCATTATTGGGAATAGATGGCCTTACTATAAACTTTACATGCTAACTATTTTTCTTCTTTATCTCTTCAGGTAGGTTATACTAGGAGCCTATCAAGGTCATACGATTAACATCTTTGTTTTATGCCCTTGGTACCGCTTGAATGCTTAAAGTGATAACATCTTCTAACAGGTTGTAAACCTTGTGTTTATAAGATACCAACAAGTTATTCTTGGTTATGATTTTAGATATTACTTGGTGAACAATCAACTCATTGTCACCAAATACTTGAAGTGATCTTATCCCTATTTCATTTGCTAGTTAAAGACCTTGAATCAATGTTTCATATTTAGATACATTGTTAGTGTAGCTGGACTGAAGCCTGAAAGAATATAAATAACTCTGCTTTTGTGGAGAGATCAAAACAATACCTACATTTGCACCATTCCTATTTATCGAGCCATCGAAGAATAGTTGCCACATTCCTTGAAGATCTTTAGCTAATTTTACAAGATTCAGGATGATTGCATCATTTTCATGAATACAATATGTACCCAACCCAGTTTGTTGTACATAGTCACAAGGATCAAATTGGAGATTTGATCCCCATTCATCTAGATGAGTGTTTGGGATATCTTCCATAGGTGTTGAAACTTCATGATCAATCTCATCTTCTTGATCTTGCAATGTGCAATTCATAACCACCAAAATAGGAGTGTATGGCTCAATATGGTATTTATTGATTGGTTCAACTCTTATTGTTACTCTTATTCCATATCTCATCCTAAGCAATATGTGAGACCAGTCAATAGATAGATACCCTCCCATTATTGTAGTGAAGTTTTGTGAAAGGTAGATGGAAAAATAGGGGGAGATCAATAACTGAGATATCTTGGGAAATTGACAAGCTTAGACATGCATGGATGGTAAGGTTTAAACATTTTATAGTATCGACTATTTGATTAGCAATCCCATCCAATTGAACCATAACTTTTGAGATAGGTGTATACTTAATACCAAGAGTATCAACTATTTTCTTGGGCATAACCAAACTACTAGCCCCTAAGTCTACCATGAAATTATGAATGAGATGTTTCCCAACTATAAGTGAGAGATAGAAAGGGGGAGGCTTACAATTTTTTCTTGCTTTGGTGTTGATTTGTGGTTGACATAAATTAACTGTAGTATTAAGTCCCTTTGTCAGAACTTTGTCTATTATTTGGAAGTTTCTCAAAGCTTCTTGTATCAAGTCTCTTTGTGCTGAAGTGGACATTGCTTCCCACATAGTGACATTCAAATTAGTTTTATTCATCTATTAAATAATATTGAAAGGAATGCTACCAACCTTCATTGGTGCCTTTGTGAGAGTTATGTCTTCTTTCATGAGATTTAGGGTCAACACTTTTGATTTTGATTGACCCATTGGCACAAAGGGTGGCCTCTATAGTGTGTTGCCTTTTGAAAATTCTTTTACAACTTTAGAAGTTGTAGCTTTTTCCACCTTGGGAGTTGATAAATTTTTATTACCCTTTTATTTGAATGTGTATTTGATACCACCAAACCACCACCATTGAACAACACTTCATCCTAATTTGCACCTTAAAAGTCCTCCTCTTGCCATTCAAAAGAGTAGCTTAATTCTGAGCAGGTTCTTGTGTATCTTTCTACTAGGAAGTGGCTTCTTCTTGTTGTTATTGAATGTTTGATATGCTTTGCACCATCAAGGCTTGATTGATGATGCCATTAGGACAAGTATTCTGATTATGTGGTTGAACACAAGGATAACACCACTCATATTCCTGAGCTAGGTTGTTTTGAATAGGTACAATAGATTTGGAAGTACCAGTGCAGATAGAGCATAGATGTTTTGAGGTTTTGCTTGCATATTTTGACTTTTTGGCTGTGAATTGCCTTGATATGGCTATTTTTTGGGTTGGTATGTTTGGTTAGCTTATTGATAAGGCCTATAGTTCTGGGATTGTTGCCTTTTCATTGCTACCAACTCATTACCAAATATATTAAGCAATGATTTAACCTCATATAAATCATTAGTAGGAGCAAGAGTTAAAGTTGGTGTTTTGATTATGGTGGGAGTTGGAGTAATTACAGGTTGTGTAGGAGGTATTTATGGAAACAGAGGCATTGGTGGCCTTGGGGTGATTTTTTCAGCTTGAATTGGGCAATTTTCTGCTCTTATTGTAATTTCATAGGCATTAGGGAGTGTGGTACCACCCATTGACTGAATCATAATATCTATATCACTATTCAAAGATCTTAAGTAATATAGAAAAAAATTATTTTGGGTTGGCTTGACCAATACTGGAATTTTGTTCCATGGATTTTTAAAGCAAAAATTGAAATCACTCATGAGGAACTCATTAAATAGTAGTTAGTTGTTTAAATAGGGAGAGGTGATCACTCTTATCTTCAAATTATGCGCATATTGCAGTCCTTAAGTCATCCTAAACACAAATGGAATTGGGAGGTAGGTTTTTGTACCATTGTAAGGATTTACCCTTAAAAGAGGAGACTAGAAGTCTAATTATAACATTATCTTGTACTACATTGTGGACTGAATAAAGATTAGCAATGTTCTATATATGTTCTATAGGAGTGGTGGAAGTTTCCCTAGTAAAATACATAAGGCTTTTTAAATCTGATGTGGGCATATCATAATATTGGGCCAATTGAAGTGGGCTGCCTCTATTGAAGGCTACAAAATTTTGATTTCTCAAAGCCATAATGGGAGGTATGAAACTACTATGTGTATTTACAGAAGATGCAAACAGATTTATAGGATATACTCTAGTGTAAGGTACAATTGATCTTGATTTATTTTTATATGGAAATGACAATTCTTGTAAGTCAGCTTTTTTTCCTTTAGTTGATGATCTCATTTATATTTTTGGTATACATAGAGGTTGAATTATTGAATACGTAATCTAGTAGAGTCAGCAGGTGATTTTGAAATATGTATAAGGATTTTACAACACTTGCTGAGAATAAAACCAATATCTTTAATAATAATTTTTTTGTCCCATCGGGTATGCCAAAAATTGTTATCACATAGATTTTGCACCCGTATTTATGTTGTAGTGTGTTGTGCATAAATATAATGATATAATGGGATCACCTCCAAGTTTGAGGATCTTAACCAGTTGAGGTGAACTTCTAGATAAGGTTGGATTTATCTCCCTAAATTTGGTGTAAGTGATAAACTACCAACTCATGTGGAAATTCCACTTCTTAGTGAACTTGTTTCTAAACTACGGTTTGACTGTGAGAAAGGAGTTTTAGAAATGAATTTGCAAAACTGGAAATGGTGATTACACCAAATATTTGTAGTGGATTTTAATGCTTACTTTGAATGAACACAATAGAACAATAAATATATTGAAATTTATTGGAGCACAAATTCATGCAAATGTGAAACCAAAGGTACTATTGGGTATTTCTCATATAAGGAACAAGATTCTTTCTTTTTTATTAAACAATCTTTTGAAAGGGCAAAATAATACCACAAATGAAATTTTGTGATTGAAATAAGAATAAAATCATTCACAAATTTGATAAATATCCTTGCATACATAGATATAACACAAACAAGAAAGATAAATCTTTAATCTATTCTCATTCTCCATGTTACATCATGTAGATAAATTGTTCAAAATGCAGAATAATTTCTCGAACAACAAAAAGATAAACGGGCTATGCCATAACCCATATTTATAAAAAATATTCTCATGGAAGAGATGCAATTGTAAAAAAGTCTACGCCTAGTCCAATAGCAAGCAAAATCTAAAAACTCCATGCAAGGGGCATGATCTTCAGCTGGAATGGCATCCTTGGCAAAGTAAACGATTGGAAAAGAAGCATGCAATTATTGGGCATTCCAAAAAACTATTGTAAGCATGGGAAAACTTGATGAATATTCATGTAACACCTTCATAACATTTAGTTAAGCTGCTGTATATTCTCCATGCAATGAGGTGCCAAAAAATGAACTCAAACTTAGAACAATAGAAAGCTTTTAGATAACTTGGGTTACTTTTTACAAAACCTAACTTATTTTTTTCAATTGGGACTTTTACAAATTTTTAAGTCATCCAATTTTGACAAAACTAGAAATTCAATTTACATGAGTTTTTGCAATTAAGAAACTCAGACTTGTCAACAAGGAAAGTGCAATTTACAAGTTTTCTTTTCACAACTTTTTAAATTGTCAAAAAAGAACATGGAAATTACAAGTGGTTCTTTCTCAAAAAGAGATATCAAAATGATAGTTGTAATTTTCAACATTCAACTTTACAATATTTTTTACAAGAAGGAAATATAATATATAGAATGTATTTTATTGAAAGAATTAATCTACAACCATAACCTCTGAAGACTCTTTATCTTTTTTTGCTTGTGTCTTCTCAATATAAGCATCAAAACTCTTGAAGATCTCAAGGAAACGATCTTCATTAGGACCAAATGAATATAGGTGGATTATTTCACATTTTGTAATTGTGTTAGAGATTTCCCTTTGTGCAGCCCTATATACTTGATTTTCTTTTCCCATTTGATCTAGTGTATTATGGTACCTGATAAAATGGTGGATGGAGTTCAAGTTAAATGTTGTGTCCTGTGTTGATTCTCCTTCAACCACTCATTTGGATTTGTCTTGAAATTCCTAGACTAAAATGATTTGGTCTTGATGATCTGTTGCTTGACATGACAATTTATTAAGCAAGTCTTCAATGTCAAAGATCATATCTATGACCTTGTCATGTGTAGCCTTAGCTTTATTAATACTCTCTATGAGTATTCTTATTATGAAATTAGCTACTTTGTCCAATTCCTCATGCTCTGCATCATTTTTCAATATCTTTTCTACAATGAGGGTATAAATTTCAATCATGTCCATAACTTGTAAATTTAGGTAGAAAAAGGTTCAACCTTTATATCTCTTCCTGATATTTGCGTAGTTGATCCTTCAAAGCTGCTCGTCCATCCTTTAGAGCTTTGTAGTTGTCCATTATTAACTTAATGACTCTATTTCCCTTTGAAATGAGCTCCTCTATCCAGTCCTTTGTATCCCTTCTCATGTTTCCAATCTATATTACTACATCAAGTGTTTCTCTATCTGTGATTTGAGTAATAGATTGTGTTGGTTGGGCAATGAGCTCAATGAATTTATTTAGTGTAATCATCAATTATTCAACCTTATTCTTTAATTTATCTTTTATGACCTTATCACTATCCATTTTATCAAAAAGAGAATTAACATTTGATTAAACATCATGTTTTAATCCCTCTCTTGTAGGACACCTAAGGTGAACCTTTGATATTTGGTAACCCCCCACCACTAGATCTTCTTTTTGTTTGTCTAGTGGGGGGACTACAATCTCTACATACTGCTCCCCTAATGAATCATATAGTATTCTTGATATGGTTCTGGGTGTTGTCTTTTATATATTCGATGCCTCTATAAAGCCAAAATAAAGTGTGGTTAGGGACACCATCTGCTTCTATTTCTTCTCCACTAATTGCACTAGCCAACTCAGAGTGGCATCCTGTTATCTTAGCAGTGCCATTTCAGAATCTGTAGCTAAAGTTACTGCACTAGTGGTTATAGTGACGAGTGATGTATCCTTCAATGATATAGCCATTGAGTCTTTGACTGATGTTTTGGCAACCTCTTCCCTAAAAATGGGTTGAGTGGCCACATTTGTATCAATTATTTTATCTATTTCTACCTCCTTTGTGGAGGTTAAGGTTATTGTGGAAATGGGATAAATGGGTGTAGTGGAAATGGATGTGCCTATAGCAGGTATGGGAGATGGAAGTGACATCAGTGGAATAGTAGGCATAGGGAATGGAAAAAGGAGAACCTATGGGAGTGTGGAATCTAGAGCCATGAATGAATTAATCAAAGTTTTGGGGACACTCAGGGTTGATGAAATGGGAAAGGTGATAAGATATGAAAATGAAGCAATAGTTATCCCAGTGGTTGGGATGTCTAGTGGGATTGTAGTCAAGATGACTAAATCCATAACTATATATTGTTGTGTGGTGTTAGTGATTAATGGGGTGGTGGTGGTGATTAGGGGTGAGATGGAACGAATTATGGAAGAGGGGAGTGAAAGTAAAACCTGAGTGTCCAATTGAGTTAATTGAACTATTAGCAATGGAGTCAATGGCACAGTTGAGATAGTGGAAATAGAGGTGGCAATTTCTTGAGGTGATGGTGGAGTGGAGATAGGAGGAGGAGGTGTTGAAGCTAATGAAATGATAGAGATAGGATGAGAAACTATGACAGAGATAGGAATAGAAACTATGACAAAGATAAAAGTAGAAACTACTTGTGCTTCATGGGTAGCTATGTCTTAAACGGATTTTACTATGGGTTGATCCATAAGTATTCCTTGGCTACTATATTGTCCTCTCTTAGATTTTTTCTTCTATTTTCTCTTATGATATACCACTGGTCTATCTACCTATTCTATTTGAGCTCTACTACTGGAACCTTTTATTATTGGTGGCACTCCCTTATCCTTGATCTCTCTTAACTTCTCACTGATACTAACTATTTCCTTGGTCACCTTGACCCCTTTGCTTCTAATCTAATTGATTATTCTATTTATTAAATTAGTGGTTCTATAAATTAATGAGAAGGACTTAGGGATTGACTACCCAACCCTTGGAAGGGGTTAAGCAAAGATCTTGTTATCATAGTATACCTTATCTATAGGAGATTCATCATCTACCAAGTCCTTAAGGACTGGTGCCATGTTAAAAGACTTGATTTGATCCAGTGTCATCCTAGAATATCCTCAAGTCTCACTTATTATTCATCTTATAGGTCCTCCTAGTAGTCTTCATAGTAGAGAACATGGGAATATGTTGTGATCCCCAATGTACTAGTAATGTTACCATTTACATCATAAAATGGCCTTACCTCCAGAGTCCTCAAGGTCAACTGAGTCATTTTAGTGTATGCACATTGGCTTTAGATAAGGAAGGGCATGTATACCTCCCTATACTAATGGGGAAATGGATTTCTGCCTTGTGTTTGCTTGATAACAATTTGTGAGTTTCTACAAGTTACCTCATAAGTTCCATTAAATCCCATTTATCACTTACATACCTTGGGTGGGTGTAAGGACAACCACTAACTCCTCCTACTCTGATGTATGAGTATGTGGGGAATTGAATGAAATATCCCTAGTTTGTGATATTTGAAGTAACAACATCAAAGAATCTCTTCCTTTCTAACTCTCTGTCAAACATGACTATGATGCAAAATATGAATGCATCATTTACCCTCTTGAAATGTTGCTTACTTACCTCAAGGGTGAGGTTAGGGTAATAATTGAAAACCTTGTTTACTTGGTCAAATACAATATTTAATCCTAGGATGGTTCTCCCCTTTGTTAATATGTAGACTATATATGAATTCTTATAGAACTTCCCTATACTCTAGACTTCCATCAACTGCTTATGGATGGAGTCACTTATTAGCTGGGCCCAGTGGATGTACTACTTATTTTGGTGGATTACCCATATGTATTGGTACATCCAGTCCTGAAAGTTCTTGACATCAAGGTTTCTAGTGACTCTATGCAAGAGTATCATTATATCACCCACTTTATCCTTAAAGACTATCATTTTTTGTGTTTTGGATAGTCTTGAAAAGGTAGGCCTAGGGACTTTTAGACATTGTTTATTGATGACCCTAAGGCATTCAGTGTCATTGTCTTGATAGAACTTATTTGATGATTCAAGAGCTATATCAAGATAACTCTCATATTTAGGTATCAAGAACACTAATTCTATGAAGTTTGGGTCTAGGTTTATAATCTTTTCCCCTTTATCATTTAAAACTTCTCTCTTCTCTGCATCATAGTGCTTCACCAATGTGAGTACCAGCTCAGGGATCTACACTGATAAGGGGAAATCTGCTATTTCAAGTAGTCCAAGATCATAAATGCTTTGAATCCAATCATTTTTAAATTTGACATTCACCCTAGTCCAAAAATCACTTAGGTCTATGTGACCTAGGTCTATGTCTGTGTCTTGTTCATGTTGGATTCTAAGCTGAGTGGGACAATAGGTCCCTTGGATTTGAATTTCATCTCTTTTCTAGACATGGATTTTGGGGAATTTGATGTGGGAAAACCAACTACAGAGTGGATG
Source organism: Torreya grandis (assembly GCA_037957365.1). Taxonomy (NCBI): domain Eukaryota; kingdom Viridiplantae; phylum Streptophyta; class Pinopsida; order Cupressales; family Taxaceae; genus Torreya; species Torreya grandis. The sequence goes on along the minus strand of JARHVA010000005.1, from coordinate 7,288,762 downwards.
AGCTTTAGGGTTGCAAAACACAAGTGAGATTTCTAATGGAGATTGTGGTTGCAAAAAGTCTGATAAAAACTCTGGTGGGTTTCAAGCTTACAATTTCAAGTAAGATCCTCAATAGGCTTTGAAGTTGCAAAATGTAGTAGGATAGTCCATGGAGTTGTGGGGTTTCAAATGTAGGTGGAAAGGCTGTAGAGTTTTTAATTGCAATGGTAGGTGAAATGTCTGTGGGGACTATGTAGGGAATTTTTAATGGAATATTTGACTAGTTATAATGATTTTTAAGAACCCTAGATTTCTTGATAGCTAGAAAACATTTGGAAGGTTTTCATGAGAACTTAGGTAATCACATGATGGGTAACCAAATGCTTTTGAGATGATACCAAGTGAACAAACTTAAACCCTAGTGATGTTGAGCAAAGGAAAAAGAATCCTATATTTCTACCAGATCAGAGAAAACATGAAAACAACCTAAGTAAACTTTGATAGAGAAAAAAGTAGCTAAGAATACATAGGGGGATTTAGGAATATCATATGGGGGAGTAATAGAGTCATGGCTTGAAGCGTGGCATCACTCAACATCGTAGTAGGGTTGTGGTTATTGCGTAGTGCTTTGATTTCTTAATTTGCAATTTTAACAATGATTTACAATTAACCTAATTTTGACTTATATAACCTCCATAATGAATGCCCTTAAGTTAGTGGTTGGTGGGAGGCTAAGAACTTTAGAGTATGAGAGAAACTTTGCAATTTACACTTTGACCTTCACTTTCATCTTGGTATTTGGGTTCATTGGAAATAAGAAAGTAGAACTCAAGGCATAATTTTTGACTTTGCAAGTTATAAATTTCAACCAGGGTTTTGGTTTTCATAGGAAGGGTAGTCAGCGAGAAGCGGAACTCAAGTTGTAATTTGAAACTTTACAAGTTGAAAATTGAAATCAGAGTTCTAGTTTTTTTTAGGAGTGATGCGCACAAAGTGGAGGTTTGAAAATAATTTACAATTTTAAAAATTGTAAATTGCATTTGAATCTCTAGTTTTTGCAAGGAAAGTGTTTGGTGAAAAGCAGAGCTCCATTTACAATTTGAAACTTTGAAAATTACAAATTACGATGGGGTTATGGTTTTTGGTGGTCATGAGTTGTGCAAAAAGTAGAGGTTGAGAAGTAATTTACAAGTTTACAAGTTTTAAATTGCATTCCAATCCTTGGTTTTTGTCGACTATGAGTAAAGCAGGAAATGAAGGTTTGGATGCAATTTGCAAGTTACAAATTGCACCAGATCTCTAGTTTCCATCGGGCTTAGTGTCTTAGGCCATTTTAAGGCCTTTTTCCATAAAATTAATGGGTCTCCCTTAGGGGAATAAATATTTTGACATTTTTGGAATAAAAAAATTAACAAATGGAAAGTAATGGCATAAGAGTTATGCCATCAATACTTAATGCAACCCAACATAAGATGAAGCATTAAGCTCAAAAGTGTTATCTCATACTTGCCTTGTGATGGTGTAGGGATCTAATTGAATTGCATGAAGCTTGTAGTAAGGTCATGTCAATATTTATTTTTGTAAGTGTAGTCATACTCAATCACTAGCCTTGAAAGTGTGTGGTGTTTGATGTTTGTCATGGCACTTGTATTTCACATTAGCATGTTGTTGAATGGTTTGCAGTTGTTATTGAATGTGATTAATGTGCTCAATGAATTGAACAAAATTTTGAACTTCCTTTTGAGCTGAAGTAGTTTCTACTATTGAGGACGAAGTAAGATAAGCTACATTGATGCGTGTTAAAGGTTGAAAAACTAAATAGACCTGAAAAGGGCTATGTGCAATAGAGTTCTACAAATATTTTTTGTAGTTGTGATGAATTAATGGAAGAATTTCATCCCAAGTGTGTTGTTTTTTTGACTTGAATACTCTCATAAGGTACACTATCTTCATATTTACCACTTCCTTTTGTCCATTAGTGTACGGATGAAAGGTAGTGGATTTATTGAACTTTGTGTCTAGCATAAACCAAAGTGATTTATATAAATGACTCAAAAATATTATATCCCTATCAGACATGATAGTTTATGGGATGAAAAAGTCGATCTAGACACATTTAAAGTATAATTGAGTTATTTCTAACACTGATATTACTTTCTTGCAATGTATGAGAATTGCCATCTCTAAAACCTATCAACTGCCACACAAATGAAATCATTACCATGTTTGTTAGTAGGGTATCTTGAGAGGAAGTCCATGAAACAGGATTCCCATGGTCTTGTGGGGACTGACAAAGGTGTGTACAAACCTTGTTATTTATTGACCAACTTGGCAAATTGCATATGTAGTATAAGACTTGATATATATGGATACATTGTACATGAAATGTGGATAGAAAAAGTAATTTTACAACACTATAAGAGTCTTTTCAACTCCAAAATGTCCTATAACCTAGCTTAAATGAGCCTCTCATATTAATTTATGTCTCTCTAGCTCATGTATACTATACAAGTGCCCAAGGTGATATATAAGTCCAACCTGCAAGTAGAAAACTAGAACTAAATTATGACATAGCAAATTTTGATAAATATCTACAAAATCTTTGTTAGATGGATACAATTCTGACCATGTGATGACTTAATGTTCACATGCATCAAGTATAGAAAGGAGAGCTTGAATTGATAAATGGATTGGTTAATCTGCAACTGGATTGGTATTTCCCTTGTTATATTTGATGTTCAAATGGAACTAATGAAGATAAGAAGACCATTTTTATGTCACTTTTACTGCAAGTTATTGTGAGTGTACAAGAATTGAATCAGTTTGTGATCTGTGTGGATCATTGTCTCCTTGTCCAATATATAATGCTTCAAATGCTTACATGCTTGAATAATATCATAAAGCTCATGATCATGTGTTGGGTAGTTTCTTACTGGTGCAATGAACCTTTTTTTGTGGTAAGTACCTGGATGATAATGTTGAATGAGGACTTCTTTGAGTGAAAAGTCAGAGGCATCTATCTCAATTTCAAATGGTTACTGAGGGTCTGGTAAAGCCAGTACTGGTGCAAAACAAAGTCTACATGTTATTTCTTTGAATGTTTTTTATTATTCAACTTCCCAAATTAAATTTTTTTAGTACAAACTTTGGTAACTTGGTTTAAATGCTAAGTCAAATGTATAAAACAAGTAAATTTTTCTCATAGAATTTTTCCAATCCCAAGAAGATGCAAAGTTATGTGAGATTATTTAGTTGTGGCCCTTCCTGAATGACTTGAATCTTGGCTGAGTCAACATAAAATCCTTGTGCATCTACTATTTATCTAAAATATTGTATCTCCCACATTGAAAATTAACATTTGTCCATGTTTACTACATCTCATGTTTTTACAAAGTGTCAAACACTACCTCTATATGGTGCAAATGTTCATCCCATGTTTTGTTGAAGATCAGGATGTCGTCAAGGTAGACTACAACCAATGAAGTAGTGAATGGCTTGATAATGTCCTTTGGAATCTACATGAATGTAGTTGGTGTGTTGGTCAAACCAAATAGCATGACTAACCATTCGAACAAACATTATTTGGCATTGAAGGTTGCATTCCATATATATATAAATTCAACAAGAATATGATGATAACTAGACTTAATATCAATTTTAGTGAAGTATTTTTCACTTCAAATTTGGTCCAATAAGTCCTCAATCCTTGGAAGAGGATAGTGGTTCTTCATGTGATCTTTTTGAAATAATTGTAATCAATGCAAAGCCTCCATGTGATGTTTTTATTTAACATAAAGATAATTATGTTGCCTCAAGGTGATGAGCTAGGCACGATAAGTCATTTTTCAATAAATTCATGGATATGTCACTTTATTTCTTCATTATTTGGAAATGAAACGTGGAGTAAATAAGCATTATCTATAGGTAATCCAAGGATCAAATCAATAGTGTGTTTTACAATATAATGCCTTGGTACTTCATTTGGTAGCTTAAAAATACCCTTGTATTCTTCCAACTTGAGCTTCAAATTTGAGGCTTATGTTGTCATGGTTGGAGGAATTGTGGTATGAATGAATGCCATAAGGAATTTTTTATGTTCATATCTTACCATAAAAATAATAGACTTCTTACTATATGTGACTAGATTCTTACATTATTCAACACTAATGAGTGATAACTTAGGGACTACTTCTAGTATGCAGTATCTCATATCACCAAAATTTATGATAATTTTTGTTTGAATATTTTGTCTATCAGTGTACTAGTAAACAAAATAGGTCTGATCAACAATTTTTGGTGACTCCACTGGGGATATACCCATTATCCATTTATATTCTATCTATTCACCTCCATGCTAATCGAGAAAGAATGTACTATTTAAAGCCTCAAGCTTCAAACTGAAGCAAAGTCAAATCTTTTCCATTTTTGTTTCACAATCTGGCAGATTCAAGGTATACACGAAGCCAAAGGGCTAAAGGTATTGTTGATCCTGTGTTTGAGCTGGTACAACAAAGTGATTTTGATCTGTTTCCTTCACCATCTTGTCTCCAACGAACTAAGAGCTTCCCTCCTACTAAAGCCAGATCTCCATTACCAGACGAAGTATCTACTTCTACTGTTGATAAAGCTGTGCCTATAATTACCCCTTTGAGATTTGTTATCCCTCCTTTTCAGAATCCTGTAATGGCAGTTCAAGGTCCTTGGGGTAATGCTTTTGGTCCTCTCAATCTTACTCCTCCTCTACATGAGCTTCCATGTAGTTCTAAGAAGAATTTCTCTAAATTTTATGGTGATGGGAAAGTTCATCCTGATGAACATATTGCAACATTCAGTATAGCTTGTGGAGTAATCAGAGTAGAATTTGAAGATGTAGCAGTTAGATTATTTGTAGAAACATTACAAGGTGCTACTACAGATTGGTTCTACCATCTACAGGCTCAGTCTGTGACTGATTAGAATACTCTTAAAGCCAAGTTTGAAGCTAGATTCAAACCTACAAAAGATGCACATACACTTCTGGCTTAACTTACATAGATGAAAAAAGAGCCATATGAGCCTATGAGAGACTTCATAGCCAAATTTGACAAATTGAGAAACATAATCTCTGTAATTACTAGAGCTACAGCTGAGAATCTCAAATGCTTTTTCATTAATTCTCAGCTACCTAAAGTCAGATTTCTCTTGAAATGTGCTGGTCAAATAGATCTCGTTGCAGCTCAACTTTTGGCCACTAAAGTAGAAGATGATCTCATCTTAGCAGAGAAGATAAGAAGAGATCCAAATAAAAACAAAGCTTCATCATCTTCTGAATTTGCATCTACAAGCACAACAGATCCAATGGTGTAGAAATTAGCAAATGAGTTGCTTGCTCTCAAAAAGCAAATGGCTCAAGGAATGTCTTCTACTCCTAGATACAGAAGGACATTCTCAAATCAGTCATATCAGGGCAATGTTGCCAGGAACCAAGGGCAACAAAATCGCCTTCCTCCCCCACAAGAAAAACTTGCCCTGGAAGCTCCTCCAACCAATTCGATAATGGGATACCTTGAAACAGAATCAAAATTCTCTTTTCAATCTAAATTAAACCAAGAAAATGATGATGATATCATTTAAGACAATCAAGAAGAATCAGCTAGCGACTCCCACATTGGTTTCTTGAATTACCAGGATGAACCCAGAAGCAAAGGAGAAGCTTCAGATGGATCATATGCAGTGTTTACCAGGTCTAAGAACCAATCAATCTAGCAAGCTGATAAAGAGAAGACAGAGGAACAAATCACAATTGCTAAACGTGGGACTGCTCTGCCTTTTCAATCAAAAGATCCAGTCATCACCCAAAAGGTAAATACATCTATTTCGCCTTCACCTTCTACTCCCAATTCAAAAATTAGCCCACCTCCCATCCCTCCTAAAACACAGAAAGTTGAAGTACGTTTCTCTATACCTAGCTCGATTCAACCATTTGACATAATTGATCATGTCAAAAAGACAAAAATACAGATGTCTGAATTTGAATACTTGCAGTCTAATCTGGATCAGCTGAATAAGCTAGTTCAATATGTTAAAAATCAAACCGTCCCTGCAAGACAAAAAGCTAAAAAAGTAATTCTTAATTCTTCAAAGAATATGCCTATTCCAAATAATCTGGTTATTACTCCTCCAGTTGCTCCTGGAAAAATAGAACCCTTATATGTTTCCCTGTTAATTAATGGCCACAAGCTGAGTAACTGTATAATAAATTTAGACGCATCTGACAATGTCATGCCTACTAAAGTCACTGAGTCTCTTAGTCTCACACTGACCAAGATGTTTGGGAGATGTTTCTCTATGGAGAATAAGCAAGTACCATTGCTGGAGCAAATCAAAGATGCCCAATTTGCATTCACAGCGTTTCCAGACAAGAGGATTAAGATGACTGTCTTGGTGGCTGACGTCCCAGCATCTTATGGCATTTTGCTTGGACAAATTTTTTGCAAAGACATGGGAGGGGAACTAAACATGGATCTATCTGAGGTAAGGATCCCTGTCCAAGGCGTGATGAAGAGATTACTTCCTGAAAAGGAAGCAAAGCATGTAGTCACCTAGACATCAGCCCCTGAAGCTCAAATCTTTTTTGAATTCACAGGTATGGGTAACTACTTTCTATATATAGATGAAGAAGGGCCCTCTATCTCAAATGAATGAAAGTCTGAAGAAAAGTCAGTGTCTGATGAGATTTGGACTCTAGAATTTAATGGTAGTTGTTCCTCTACTGGTTCGGGAGATGGGATTGTCTTGATATCTCCTCAAGGAGATATGTTTCTTTCATCCTATAAATTACAATTCAACAACACTAACAATACAACTGAATATGAATTACTGTTGTTGGGCATGAAGGCTGCTCAAGAAAGAGGCATCAAATTTCTTCATGCCAAAGGGGACACTAAATTAGTGGTCTGTCAAGTGAGAAATCTATATCAGACCAAGAATGAGAGGTTACACCACTACCGTAACCTGGTTTGGGACCAAATTGAAAGCTTTGGTGCTTTCAATATTTTTTTCATACTCAGAGAGTTCAATGACAGAGTTGATGCACTTGCTATTTCAGAAACTCTCTTAGTTCCTCATTCAGATTTCAAAGAAGACAAGTATATCATTGACCTAGTCTATAGACCAAGTGTTCCTGACAATGCTGATCATTGGCAAATATTCAATGATGATCATCAGATCATTTCTTTCCTGAAACGAAAAGACAATTTTGAACAGCTGTATTTTGAAGGCAGCAAATCTCAAAAGTCTGAATCTGTTTCTAAATCTAGTTCAGATATAAATGAAGAATTTCTACAGCTAAAAAGAAATAAAATTCCCAATGGCCTGGTTTCTCTTGAGAAGCTGTTTGACAAGCATGATAGATTCGTCAAACAACAGCAAACAGATTCAAGTTTCTCTTAGGGATTTGACCAAGTAAATCTGACCAACAAAGAAAATCCCAAGATGGTCAACATTGGTAAGTGTTGCACCCTGAAGAAAGATTCAAGTTCACCTCTTTGCTCCATCAATACATTGATGTCTTAGCTTATTCTTATGAAGACCTGAAGTCTCTCAAACCTGATGAAATCTGCCATCACATTCCTCTCAAGGCTGATTCAATGCCCTACAAGCAACAATATAGACAATACAATATGAAAATTTTAGGTACTATTATGTCTGAGATATAAAAAATGTTAAATGCTAGAATTATTTTTCCAATCCATCATTCTACATGGATTGCGAACATAGTGCCTATAAGGAAGAAAAATGTCAAAATCTACATTTGTGTAGATTTCAGAAATCTAAATCTGTCATCTATGAAAGGCAATTACCCTCTTCCAATCATGGATCAAGTGCTTAAAACGGTGATAGGATCAGAGATGTTATCAATGCTGGATGGCTTCTCAGGTTATAATCAAGTTGAAGTTGGTGAAGCTGACCAACACAAAACTGTGTTCACCACACCTTGGGGTACATTTTCATATAAAATAATGCCTTTTGGCTTAATAAATGTCATCAAGATATACCTTTCAATGGACAACAATGGACATGCCTTTCAAAGATGAGATTGGCAAATTCATAGTGGTATATCTTGATGACTTAACTGTCTTTTCAAAGCATCGATCTGATCATGTATGCCACTTACAACAAGTGCTAGAGTGCTGCCGCCAGAATGGTATCTCTTTGAATCCTAAGAAGTCTATTTTTGGAGTAACAGAAGGGAAACTCCTTGGACACATTGTATCCAAAGAAGGCATAAAGATTGACTCAGACAGAGTCAAGTCTATTCAAGAGCTGAATTTGCCTACAAGTAAAAATGTTGTTCACTCTTTCTTCAGAAAAGTGAATTTCTTATGGAAATTCATCCCTGAATTTGCTGAAAAGACAAGACACATTGTGAACATGATGAAAGGGAAGACCACCTTCAGCTGGACTAAAGAAGGCAAATAAGTGTTTCAAGATATCAAGACTGCCATTGATCGTGCCCCTACCTTGGTTTGTCTAGATTACCATAGAGATTTCATTATATACAGCTATGCGTCTGAGCATACTCTTTCAGCGATTCTTGTTCAACAAGACAAGGAAGGTATGGAATCTCCCATCTCTTTCCTCAAAACCCATGAAATGAAGTATTCAAATATAGAGAAGCATGTCTATGCGTTGGTAAAAGTAGTCAAACATTTTCGCTTCTATATTCTGAATTCACACACTACTGCCTTAGTTTATGACACTACAGTCAAGTCTATATTAACTCAGCAAGAGTTTGGCACAAAAAGAGATAATTGAATTGCAAAGATCCAAGAATTTGATCTGGATATCAAGCCGACAAAACTAGTCATGGGTAAAGGCCTATGCCAATTAATGGCTGATAATAAGCTAGAAGATACACAGTGTGAAGAAGCTGAAGTGGAAGATATGCCAACAGTCCTTTTTGTCTCTACTACCAATGAATGGTAATCAGGTATTGCCTATTTTCTATCTTATGGTGAATGTCCTATTCATTTGTCTTACAAAGAAAGGAGGACTATCAAGTTGAAAGCTGCCAATTTTGTCCTTTAGGATAACGGCCTATATAAGAGAAGTATAGATGGAGTATTCTTTCACTGTGTAGATAAGGAACAATAAACCTAGCTTTTGAAATATTTCCACAATTTGGCCTGTGGAGGACATTTTTCTGCTCCTGTGATTGCTCAGAGAATTCTACGAGCCAGGTATTACTGGCCAACTCTTTTCCAAGATGCACATAAGTGGGTGAGGAAATGTGAACTTTGCCAGCAATTTATTGGAAGACCCAAGCTGGCTACCCTGCCTTTCAAGCCAGTAATCATAGAGGAACTTTCCAGTAATGGGGACTTGATTTTATTGGGACAATAAATCCATATTCAAGTGTTGGACATGATCATGTCCTTACAACAACTGATTATTTCACCAAGTGGGTAGAAGCAATCCCAACTAAGCATGCTACTTCAGAAGTTGTATGCAACTTCCTCAAAGAAAATATCATTTCCACGTTTGGAGTTCCACTCAAAATTGTTACTGATAATGTAGCTTGTTTCACCTCTCAAGAGATTACACAATTCTATTTTCATTATGGAATTACACTCTCTCATTCTTCTGATTATTTTCCACAAGGGAATGGACAAGCTGAGTCTAGTAATAAAAATTTGGTAACTATTATCAAAAAGCTAGCAGATGATAATCAAAGGACATGGCATAAAGCATTGGTTGATGCTCTATGGATAGATAAGATCACACCACAGAGGGCGATTGGTATGTCTCCTTTTCAACTTCTCTACGGTATTAATGCTGAGATACCAATCACTTTAGAGTTACCAGCCTTGAAATTGGTGAAGGCCATTGAAGATCAGACATATGAGAGTTCTCTTGACAAAAGAATCATGTGCCTAACTCGATTGGAGGAATAGAGAACCATGGTGGCGGATAGAATTACTACTCATCAAAGTCTGGTAAAGAAACTTTTTGATTAGAAGGCCAGAAATCGTGATTTCTAAATTGGGGATCAAGTCCTGCTGTGGGACAAAAGAAGAGAACCAAAAGGGATGCATGGAAAGTTTGACTCCCTTTGGAGAGGCCCATTTATAATTCATCAACACATTGGTGAAAACAACTTTTTATTGAAATACCAAGATGACACACTCTTTTCTTTGCCCCACAATGGGAAGCATCTGAAACACTTCAACTCTTGAAGTATCAGATCATTTCCTCTGTATATATGTATATTTGTACAATTTTAATTCTATTTTGTTTTGTTTATTTTCTTTTTGATGTCTTTCATTTTTGGGTAGCATGACTCTGAATCCCAATGGTACACATGAAGACATTTGAAATTTTGGATTCTACTCCTTTCAATTCATTTTGTAATTGACAGAAGTTCCCCAATTAGAGCCAACTGTTGTCCCCCAAAAATAGATGTCATTTTTAGGACAACATTTGAAATATTTTGGTATTACAGACCAAAATTGTATCTTTCATTTTCAAAATTTATCCTAGACATTCAAATTCCTTATTTTCCAAGCTTCTCAAAAAATCTACGGACTCTGTAGGCTTGAATCTACAGACTGTGCAGGAAAAGGAAAATCTATGGACTCTACAGGCAGGTTCATTTATACAAGTTCAAAGGCTTCTGCAAGTGGTTTTAGTCAAAAGAATCAATTTTCAATACTTAGTCATTCTCTGAGATTGATTCAGAGCCTTGGTTCAAATAGAAATATCCATCGACAAACACGAGTAGCAGGTTTAACGTTTGGTTCATCCTCTAATTTAATGTCTTTTGGTTCAAAGAATTGGTTCAGAGCTTTGGTTCAGTTGAAAATCTTCATCGACAAGCATCTAAGTGCAAAAAGAGACTTGAACCATTGAACCACTTTGGTTCAAAGGTTCAACGGGTTCAAGGTTTAATAAGTTCAACGTCTTTGACAAGATTTAAGTGCTTCATCAAGGTTCAAAGTTCAATCGCTTCAATTGGTTCATCGGATTCCAAACACTTAACCAAATCAAGGCTGCTTAAACCGTTAAACCATTGAACCACTTTGGTTCAAAGGTTCAATAGGTTTAAGGTTCAATGGTGGGTTCAACCAAAGGAATGGTTCAATGGCTCGGTTCAACCAAGTGATTCAACGCTTTATTTCACTCAAGTGGTTTATTCCCTTCATTTCAACGTCTCAAGGTTCAACAACAGGTTCAAAGACAGTTTTCAAAACTTTGTTTGAACCGTTGAACCAAAACTCGGTTCAACGAATAGGTTCAACAATAGGTTCATTCACTCGGTTCATTCACTTGGTTTATTTAGTTGTTTCATTCATTGAACCATCGGCTTGAACCATTTTTGGTTCAATCGATTGGTTCAACATCCTGGTTCAATAGAATGGTTCATCACCAAAGTTCAAAGGGGTGGTTCAATGCAAAAGGAAGCTTCCTGAAGGACAAGTGCCCTTGCGGAGGACACTTAATCAATAAAATCACCCTTCCAAAGGGTCATTTTCAAAGAAGCTGAAAGGTAATTCTTTTAAATTTGTTTAAGGCATTTAAAAATTGGCTAAGACTTAATTCTTTCATATTTTTGTCTGAAGGAATTCCTTCAGACAAAAAGTCTGAAAGAATTCTAAGTAGTCGTGGGCACGAAAAATACGAAGACTTGTTCAAAGACTTTGCGGAACAAATTTCCGCGGACTTTTGTTCGCGAGAATTTTCCCTGGACTTTTTGTCTGCGGGAATTTTCCCCAGGTAAATTGTCTGCGAGACAAATGTTCACAAAAATTACCCACAGGAGAAAACACCCAGGAATTTGCCCAAAGGATAGTTTACGAGGAACTTTCGCAGGAGAAAGCCTGAGGATTTGTCTGTGAGAACTGCCAAGGCAAAGGGCTGCCGAAGGACCCCAAAGGGCAGGTGCCCTTACAGGGGACTCTCGGTGGCCAAAGTAAAAGGCTATTCTAATTTGACATAGGTCATTTCTCAAGGCCCGAAAGGGCAAGTCCAATCTAGAAGGATACAAAGCTGAAAGCCGAAAGAGGACCAAGGGGTGACGCGCCCAAAGATGTCAAATTCAACAAAGCTGAATAGCCATTGGAAACATAGTGACAGGTGCACGAACGTCAAATTGAAGACAATGAAATAGTCATTGATCCTTTGATTCATAGCCCTGAATGCATTCTCAGAATTCAAGACCAAAACCACCAAAAAGTGAGGAAAGGCATAACAACGAATGAATCTAGGACCCGATTCAATTAACCAGAAAAGGAGGAACGATGAAGACAAGATCAGACTGCCAGATGGACATTGAAAGTTGCAATCTTTCAATTACGTGGGTTTTTTATCTACATTGAGAAGATCAAATGGGTAAAATGCCCCAAGGTTCCAGCTTGTCTTCCTAACAGTTCCCAATGCATCATGATGTACTACTGTTCTCGAGTCCTTCTTGAAGTGGCTATATAAGGGACTTTCTTTCATTGTAATAAGGATCTCTTTTTTGACAATCTGAATGAAACTCTTCCCAAATTGAGAGACATCATTGAGACTTTGTGCTTAGTTTGTTAATCATATTTTGTTACTGGAATTAGAAAGCAAGGGACTTTTTCAAACTTTGTGCTATGATACCTTTGTTATTAAGGAAACTGTTCTTATGTCTATTTCCTTGATATATTTTTTGTTCCATTAATTTAACAAGCAGGATTAGTAAAATTGTTTAGGAAGGTGTCCTGAAGAATCAACTGTGGAGAGACTTTGTGCCCCCATAGCTGCCTTCAGTGTGTTTTCTTTTCATTGATGTGTAAAGGACTTTGGGATGACTTTGTGCCATCATTGTCCTTCGTATATTACTCTTAAGCATTTCAGTTGGAGACTTTGTGCTGTATCTCGATTTGCTGGTTACTACACCCTCAGTTACATTCTGCTTTTATTTCCAAGAATATTCTTGTCGCTGGCTGAATAGTTCTTCTGAAAGAAGAGGAGTGCTATCTGTCATTTCCCTTGAGTTTTTCCTTTGTTTTACACACATCATCTCTAAAGAAAGAGAGATGGATGGCTTGTTCTACCTTTGAGTATTATTTTTTGTTTATACATATATATAGCATATCCATAGGGAACCTCCCCTTGATGAGAGGAGAGAGTAGTCTCCTTTTGATGTGGTAAACTTACACATTTGGATGACTAATCTTCCTACTTTGGCTGATCAGACCTATTTTGTTTACCAGTATGCTGATAGACAAAATATTCAACCAACAATAATATTGATAGGATTTTCCTCATAGACTACATGTTAATGGTAAATATATGGTTGACCTAATAAAACATCACATACTTCAAAATAATGTGGCACCGTAAAGGACTATATTTTGAAAAGGCTTGATGTTGTACACCAATTGACTTTATTGTGTGACATGTTTCTTGGATCCCACATTAAACCATCCAATGGAGTATGGATTAGGGTGAGCCGTTAGTGGAAAGTTCAATATATGAATTACATCATAAGAAATCAAGATCTTTTGAGTTTCATTATCAGTAATGAAGTATACTTGCTGAGCATTGATCCATATATGAAAATGGAACAATCTTTCAACTTCCTCTATTTTTTTAGGAGTGGTATAGATATTTGTGTTACCTACCATGGCGCTATGCTTAGAATCCATGATCTTGTTAACTTTATCCAATGATATTGTTTTTTACATACTACTTGAAGTTGTGTAAGCAAAGTCTTCCTAGCATGACATTCTTTAAGATTGACTATTAGTGTTATGAATTGTACACCACTTACTAGTCTAAGACTGCTTATTTTGATCATTTGATGATTGTTAATTCTTTTGTGGAGGGTGTTTGGAGTTATTCATTGATTTAAAATTCTAATTGGAAGATTTAGACTATTGCTTGGTCTAGTAATTTGAATCTTTTATCCTAATATTGGCCTTAACATGTACTTCAAACTTATAAGCAAATCTATAAGCTTCTCTTATTGAAGATATTCTTAAAAAATCCATATCTAACATGATATGTGGTCTCAAGCATAACCTATGTTTCAAAAACATATTTCTATTATGAGTTATGAATCCTGAGTTTAGACATCAATGTATGATATGTATCTATGTATTGTTGCATACATTGTTCTTTGCCTTGGCATAACTAAGAGAACTTGATGTATTGGCCATCATAATTTCTAACAATATAATAGGTTTATTTAAGTGATTTTTTGAAACCAATCCACATGTCTATAAATGTGTCCACATTGACTTCATCTTCATGATTATCATGTGAAGTACAGTAGTTTCCAACCATCTTTTATTGATAAAGAATCTTATCTCTATTAGATAATTGATAAACCACGTAGCATGAATGGATAAGGTTAATCCAATTATTTTGTGTATTTGCATCTATTTTTTCTTCAAACATAGGGATGTCTAGATTGACTTGTACCTTGTATGGAGTTTGACCACCAAACGATTGATGAGAATTAGAGGTGTTGAAAGGGGTGTAATTATTGGCAAGTAGCGATGAGTTATCAAAGATACTTTATCTTTCATGTGCATAATGTTATTCCAAATATTCTCGTTGTCTTTGCAATGCATCCTCTATCATTTTTTGGAAAATTTATGAAGTTGGCATCGTCAAAAAATTATATCCCATTTTAGGACATGAAGGAAGTTATAATGAAGGGTCATGAGTCTCAAGCCATAACTTATTATAATTAGACCTTCTATGAGTGGGCATAAAAATAATGATGAAGTTCATATACACCATGATATCTATCAAAAATGATATGAAGTGCATATGCTCTAATACCACTAATTTGGGGTCCAAGAGGATACTCAATGGATAACCTACTTAAACAAATTTAAGAGGGATATGAACATAATCAAAATTATGAATGACAAATAATATGAAAGTGCAATGTGTCCAATAGAAAATAAATGCAGGAAAGAGGAGACATCCAATGTAGAACTATAATAACAAAGTTTTAGTACTCTAAGTTATGTACAATATTTAAGGGATCAGATGTCTAATGTTTATGTACTTCATAACTTCATTCTTCTATATGACTATATATTAAAAAGAATGGAAATGTACATTATTATACAATGAAAGAAGATGAAGCGTCACTTAAACTATTACAAAAATTGGTAACAACACTTCATAATCAAAGAATTTGATGACTCATTAACTGTTGTTACTGACAAGTTGAGTGTTATTTCACTGACACTGTAGATTTTGTGTAGTAACTTAAAAGTGGAATTGGATTGAATAAATTAGCATTAGGTGTGGGATATACTATTTATGTTGTTGACATTAGCCCAAGCCTTGATGCACAACAACGGTAATGTTTAATAATATATAGTGATCTAGTTCCTTGTAGATCACTTATGATACTTATTTTACCAAAAAATTTGTGGAGATCAAAGTGGGAAAATGAGGTGTAGCTCAAACATGCATATATGTAATTACTAATGGAAAGAAAAAACTTAATGTAATATGCATCCTTCCATTTTATAAATATTTGCTAGTAGACTATCTTCTTGACCCAATGCACATATTTAAAAATGTTATTGTATCGATGTGGATGTAGATTACAATGAAATACAAATAAATTACAATTGTGAAAAGACCTCAAAATTTATATGCCTACAAAAATTCTATGACCCAAGAATAATCTTCATAAACCTCATGTTGAAAAATCACCAAGGTCATGATCAAAATAACCTATCTCAATTCTATGGCTTATCCCTCAAGAGAGCTTTCACTACTAATGCACATTTTACATGGATGAAAACACATGATTAGCATAACAATTTAAAAGGTATCTTGTTAATCATTTTAATTAATGTAATTTTTTTTATATGTTTAACCTTTTCAATTTATGAATTTGTCTAATAAATGTGTTTGATGCTACAACATATATTTACTCTTGGATTAAAGGGATAAAATGTGCTTCCACATGATCTAAGAAAAACCATTATCAGACTCTTTAAATTCCCAAGATGGATATCGAGAGAGAAGATCTACACCTCTAAGATATAATATATGAGAAATAAAATTGTAAAGATTATCTGTATTTTTGAAAAGGAATTACCAACTTATATTTTTGACTTCCAAGGTCATTTACTATTCCATTTAGTCAATGATATTGATATCGTATGTGTTTTCAACACTTAGTGGACTTTTTAGCCTAAGAGGTACATGAAGACACTTAAGGGGTTTGTCAAGTAGTTAGCCTTTCCAAAGGGTTCCCTTGCAAAAGGTTAAACTATTAAAAAAACTTTATTCTATGTAATTGAATAGATATGCAAAAGGCAAGGGAAGAATAGTAAATGAATATATTATATTAATCTTGTCATCTTTAAACATGAAAATTGTATAACCTTTATATGAATTTGTATTGATGTTTTTAGATGAAGTGAAGGTTGATGCCATCAATAAGTTCATCATACCTTAAATTTCAATATTCCTCTCTCATTGCCCCATATAATATAGATGGGGGCCCAGGGTCCTCCTGAGATGGATATATATTAACTACATAGGTTGGTTTGGGGTGATTTATGAATGGACTAAAGTGATGGGTTTCTAATCCACCATAAACACAAAGGAAATAGATGAGTGCCTTGATATTTAAGAGTGGAAAAGAGAGGATCATGATAGGGCTAGATGTGTATATATAAGATAATATTCTTGCAAACCTATTCTGTTATACTTATGCACCTAATGGCCAGATAACAATACTTGAAAATATATGCAATAAAGAAGATTATCATGACACTAGTCTTAGAAGCCTAACTATAGATGCTTTATACATTGTACGAGGTTCAGAATGTGAAGTAGAGCTCTCAAATATTCTATAAAGCAATGATTGCATGTAAACTTTGTTTCCATTATTCAAGTTTTATTTATAATGAACTTGTTATTTTAAGTGACAAATCAAAAGGCAATGTGGGAGGATGATATTTGTTTTCAAATTAGGATAATTGACAAAAAAAGGAAGACATATAATTATGGTGTAGAAGTTTCATTTAACTAAGCAATCCAAGTAAGTGCAAGTGATAAAAAATTAGTTTAAAGGCAACTAGTTTATGTTGGAAAGATTCTACAAATAATTATCATGGAGTTAAGATATTTTCCAAAGTATAAATTTTTGAAGCAAGTGGTATTCATCCATTGAAAACATGTATATTAGGTATGATTTACAAAATGATATTTATGTAGTAGACATGTCAAAGGAGTTGTTGGAGTGTAACAAGCCTAATGCACTGCCACAACATTGTGATCATGCATATTTATTATATTTATCATACCTCAAAACATTAATCTAATAACTAACACTTCGCCATTGTTTTATTTGGCACAAATAATCCTTTATCCCAATTCTAAAATGCATGGTTGGGAATTTATTGTACATATTGACACAAGGTTAAGACACATATTCCAACAAGGATTTGGGTAGAACATAGAAGAATATGAAGATATTCTAGAAGATGAAGATGTTCCTAAAGAAAAATACATTTTTCAAGATGAATATGTTCCAAATGATGAATATGTTATGAATATGAAGATGTTTTAGAAGAGGAATATATAAGGCCCCATTTTTTCCCTATATATTTCACCTTTTTTTTGCCTCACGTATCTAATTAGACTATGATATATCTATTTGGTGGCACATTGTGCCTAGGATTGTACTTGGATAGTGATATTATGTTTGATTATCATGTTACTTATTTTTGACATAGAGTAAAGATGTATTCGAAAATTAAAGTATATGGTTATTTTATTATACATGATGTATTAGTATTTATAATTATGTGCTTCATTACTCTAGTTGAGATCACAATATTATGATACATGGTTTACATGATGTTTTTAATTGAGATATGGTGTTGTATATGATGGATTTTCATAACACATTAATTCTATCATCTTAGTTATTGTGTTCAAGATATCTATGATTAATTTTGTTGCTAACACATTGATTATAATTGTTTAGTAGTAGGTAAAGATTTATTTATTGGATGCATTTTATGGTTTGTAGTGAGTGTGCATGTTAAATTTGGCCAAGGAAGTGAGAAAAATGTGCAAATAAAATCTATAATGACAAATCCATGTATGTGTTACTCTTAAACCACCTTATTCTATGCCTTATAAATGTGACATTATGTTATGTGAATGTGGTTAATTTGTTTAATTATGATTTGTATGATGTGGTTTTAAATTATTATTTAATTTTACATTTATTTGTTTTAATAAAATGTGAAAAATATATGTTGAGTGTGTATCAAATGTAGTGTGATGTGGTGTAATTATTCCATGTAGACACACCTTCGTTTATGCCTAACCCATCATTTTCCTTCAAGGTTGACCTGCCATTAAATCTTGGAATGATCAAAAGTGTATGTGGGTGGGTTGAGTGACCCACATGTCATATCAAAAGTTGAAACTTTGATTTGGCCTTGGAGGCCACTTTCAGAGGTTTATTATGAAAAGATGGAACTTCCTAGGTGTTTTCTAGTTTTAGGTTCAAAGGGGTTAATGTAGGTTAGATTTTATAAGTATTTTAGAGATCCTGTGGATACATATAGCCTTTGAAATCATATATGAAAAGGGATTTTGAAGTGTTTTAAAAATTAAATGTGAGGGTCTTGAGAAGAGGGATGCAAGAGTCTTGATAAGAGGAATTTGTAAAAACATTGATGGCATGCATAAGAGACAATGTCAGGTCTTGAAAATGGAGATGGTGCCATGTTTCAAGTAGATAATAATTATGAAAATCCTATAAATTTATACATATACATGGAGTTATAGCTTATTTGAGGGTTATTTCTTGGATTTGGGGAGTTTGCAGAGAGCCTAAAAGAGGAGAGCTAGTAGTTTAGTTCAAGGGAGAAGATTTCAAGATCATGGGGTAGGTCATCCTAATCTTGAGTATATTTTTTTTTGTTGAATGAATGTGTTTGTATGAGTATCATGTGTGTTAAATGGTTTTGTTAGTGTGAGTATCTTGTGAAAAAACTTGTCTTCCACCTTGGAATCCATGGGGAAATTTGCAGTCCTATGTGTTTTCCTTTGTGGTTCTTTCTCTTCCCTTGGTTGGGAATCCTTAAATACGTTTCTTGTTGTGTTTCACTACGTGTTGTTATGTCAATATTTTTATGTGACAATGCCCAAGTGGGATCATGTGTAGGAGTTGAGAAAGGTGGTCACCCCCTTTATTTGTGCTTAGGGCACATGTTTGTTTTGGTGAGTGTAGGGCTTGTATGGGCAATCCATGTAGCCACTACACCTACTTGATTATATGGAGTTTGGGAATAATTTTTATGTGGAAATGGTGTTTGATGTATGGTTATGGTTTGGTTGGTTATATCAAGGAGAAATGTGGGAGAAATAGATGTATATGTAGGTTTTTAAAAGTGAAGAAGATGTTAGGAACCCGTGGAAGCACAATTGATTACTTTTCTTATAAGCAATTAAACACGGAATTATACCAGAATGATTAAGTAACTGGAAACTTGAAATAACACAAAATTTGAGAGACAATACACAATATTGTATTAAATACTCTTCAGAAGAAAATACAATAAAGAAGATGCCACTTCTTCTTCCACCTCTAAGGCTTGCCACACCTCAAGGACTTCTTCCCTCTCTCTCTTGCTCAACCACAATCAACTCAACAACCTGAGTTGTTAACCCTCCTTGAATGCTTTAGCTGATCTCCTCGACTTTACACCTTGCAGATCTCCTTGACCTTGCTTTCTTGATTCAATGCTTTACTTGCCTTAATTACAATACATGCCTCATGGGTCTTTAAATAGGATCCCATGCATACAATAATTAGACCTCTAATTACAATAATTAGAAACACAGACTCAAGACTTAAATTAGTCTTCAACATGCAAACACTCTTAGACCTCTTAAATTAGATGAGTCTAATTTTGGAAATGCGTTCTAGAAACACATGCAATTGCATGCACACACACAGGTGATCGACGTCGGTTGCTGTCAGTCTGCTCTTGATCGACGTCAGCCGATCCCTGGTCTCTGCCTGACTGACGTCGGCAATACTACCAATGCTGGTTACTGGTTATATTCAGTAACTCCCTAATTAGCACCCTGGTGAAGCTTTTAGCTCCACAACTTAACAATCTCCCACTTGGAGATAAACAGCTGCACCTGTACAACAACCTTCACTAACCATCTCAGGCACCTCCATCTTCAAGCTCAATTTTGAAGACCAACCACCACACAACCTACGATGCTATACCTATCATCCAAGTCCCCTGCCACATCTGAACTTTCTGACAACTCCCACTGGAGACAAAATCAACTTGTGATCTTCCATGTCTCTCATGCCAAAGAATTTCACTGCTCCCAAATTCTTCATGACATACCTCTGAACTAACTTTACCTTTAGCTCAGAAACTCCCTATATATGTAACCCTACAACAAGCAACACAATATAATAATAGGATAATGTAGCTAATATTATCCAACCTGGTAAAGATAAATACAATGGTCAAACCTCCATTGTCCTACAGCCAACTAAAGACCATATACCTTGGCCTTCTGTCTCATGTGTCCATCCACTCTCTTTTCTAACCTGGGAATCCATTCCTCATCCAGTGCTTTCTTCCAACTGACAACTCCACCAACAAACACCTATTTGGTTCTTCTCCAAGGAATCACATTCCTCATCCATGCCAAGCTCCCACTATTTCTAGATTCTACTTGCATTGCCTCTTCACATCTTCCTAGTTCTCGACCATCAGTAAGCAACAAGTAATATAAAGAAGGTGAACAATGAATATGAGGTCCACTTACCCTTTCAGTCCTCTATATGGGTGTTTGAGACTCCTTAACAGCTTGCTGTCTGCCCAACATCTGTTCTAGTGATTGATCTCAGCCATCTCTTAGTCTGCACTCGACCGATGTCGGTTCCCTGCACTGACCCTAACTGTCGACGTCATTTCCCTGGTTGACACCGGTGTCCCTTCTACCAACATTGGTTCTTGTCTGACTGATGTCGATCTTATCCTACTCAAGACTACCGACCCTGCTGGTCTACACATGACTGATGTCGGTACCTACCTAACTGACGTTGGTTCCATGTGACCGACGTCGGTACTTGTGTTTTCCTGTAAGTGATGACTTCTTTATCCACGAGCTCATCTTGGATCAAAATGCTATCTATACTTCCCTGCTCAGAATTATTCAGCCCCTGTGACTGATCTCTGTCCATCATCTCCTCCATAAACACCAAGGCTTCCCTGTTCTTGTCAAAAGCATCAAATTTCCTTTTCCTGCAATGAACTCGATCAATGCCCTCTGAATCTAAACTCATACCCTTTGACTCAAGAACATCCATTCCCTTCTTATTCATGTGACCAAGCCTATTAAGCCACATCTTTGAATCTACAGCTGAAGTAGATAAACCAGAAGTAGAATCAGTAATACAAGTAGATAGATAAAGAGTACCTACTTTCTTACCTCTTGATAAAACAAGTGCACCCTTGGTAACCTTCCAAGAATCTGCTATGAGGGTTACTGTGCATCCCTCATCACCCAACTTTTCTAAAAAAACCAAACTCTGCTTCAGGACTGGGACATACATAACCTCCTTCAACACCCATGTGTTGCATGTCTACAATTCTAGCTACACTTTCCCTTTGCCAACCATTTGACAAGGCGTACCATCCCCTAAATAAATCTCTCCAAAGTCTCCCTGGACATACTCATGGAACAAATCTCTGTTTGGGGTTGCATGAAAAGAAGCACCATAATCTAAAACCCATGATTCTAACTGACTATCCAAAGAAAGTATGAGAGCATCCTGTGCCACAATACCTGCATCTTTTGCTTCTTCATTACCTTCATGTTGATTTTCTTTATCCTTCAACCAACAATCTTTCTTTATGTGTCCTCTCTTTCCACAAAACCAGCAGGTGATACCTCTGGATTCGGATCTCCTTCCCATCTTTGACTTTGATTTCCCTTGCTCGACCTTCTCTCTTTGCCTTCCCCTACTTTCTGCACTTAGAACATTCCCTTATGATTCACTTGTGCTTTTTTTGCGTATTACTTCATTCAAGATTACACTCACAACATCATCAACTTTTAAGATTTTAGAAGCAGACGCAGAATTACTTACTGCCATTACCAAACTATCCCAATTTTCAGGTAAAGAACATAAAATTAAGAGAGCCTTTACTTCATCATAAAAAACAATATTGACTGAAGCTAACTGGTTTACCAAACCATGGAAATCACTAAGATGAGTATATACCGATCCACCTTCCTGCATTTGCAAAGTAAATAACTGCTTCATAAGAAATACCTTATTTGAAGCCGAGGGCTTTTCATATAAATTTGCCAAAGATTTTATCAACTCTTCTGTTGTCTTACACTGTGATAAGTTGGAAATCACAGACGATGCAAGGCTCCACCTTATGGATCCCAGAGCCTTCCAATCAAGAACATTCCATTCTTCATCCTTCATATATGTGGGCTTGCATGCAACCCCACCCAATGGTAAGTACAAATCTTTCTGATACAGATAATCTTCTATCTGCATCCTCCAATGTTGATAATTCTTGCCGTTAAACTTCTCCATTCGTAGCTTACTTTCTTCTGCCATTGCTGTACTACCACTCAATCAAAAACCCCTGAGAATGACCTGTAATCAAACAATAACCTGCTCCCTGCAACCTTAGCTCTGATACCAACTGTTAGGAACCTGTGGAAGCACAATTGATTACTTTTCTTATAAGAAATTAAACATGGAATTATTCCAGAATGATTAAGTAACTAGAAACTTGAAACAACACAGAATTTGAGAGACAATACACAATCTTGTATTAAATACTCTTTAGAAGAAAATACAATAAAGAAGATGCCACTTCTTCTTCCACCTCTAAGGCTTGCCACACCTCAAGGACTTCTTCCCTCTCTCTCTTGCTCAACCACAACCAACTCAACAACCTGAGTTGTTAACCCTCCTTGAATGCTTCAGCTGATCTCCTTGACGTTACACCTTGCAGATCTCCTTGACCTTGCTTTCTTGCTTCAATGCTTTACTTGCCTTAATTACAATACATGCCTCATGGGTCTTTAAATAGGATCCCATGCATACAATAATTAGACCTCTAATTACAATAATTAGAAACACAGACTCAAGACTTAAATTAGTCTTCAACATGCAAACACTCTCGGACCTCTTCAATTAGACGAGTCTAACTCTGGAAACGTGTTCTGGAAACACATGCAACTGCATGCACACGCACAGGTGACCGACGTCGGTTGCTATCAGTCTACTCCTGATCGACGTCGGCCAATCCCTAGTCCTTGCATGACCGATGTTGGCAATACTGTCGATGCCGATTACTGGTTGCACTCAGTAACTCCCTGATTAGCACCCTGGTGAAGCTTTTAGCTCCACAACTTAACAAAAGAGGAAGATTTCTTGGGGAAATTCTCATTATAGTTGGTAACCCCTTTATTCATCTTTGCTTTGGATTTTAGTGAGATATATTTGGGCCCTTAAAACCCTTTGCTTGAGTTTTAAGGAGAGCTCATTAGGCCCTTAAAACTCTCTTGTTGTGTTGTGAAAGTCATTATGTTAGTGGCTTGTGAATGTGTGTTGTGTTATGTGAATCTTATGTGTTTTGGATACCTTTCAACCTTCTTAGTTTTCCATCCTTGAAAGATTGTTATGTTAGTGGTTGGATATGTGTGCATGTGGGCTTGGGGACTGGCTAATGTCTCCTATGTGATGATCTGATATTTGGTTGGGTGGTGAGCACTCCACTCTTTGGCTTTCACCACTTAAGAGTTCTTGAATATTGTTGTGTTATACGATATTTAGAGCAATGGATCACCTTAGAGCTTGTTGGATAAATTTGTCTTCTAGTGATATTTTGTGGAAGCATAATTTATGGCTTGTTAATCCCTCTTATGTCATGTCAAACTTATATGCTTGTAAAGAAGTGGTATTTTTTGCATCCCTCTTATTATGTCACTTTACCTCTTTTCAAACCATCATTTACTTGTGTTAAGATTGAAATTAATATTACGAATAATCATTAGCTTGATAGCTAAAAGGACTAAGTGATAAGAACAATAAAAGGGATATAGAGTACATTATCGAAGAAAGAAAAATATTTACTTTTTCTTCAATTAAGTTATCATTTTTCATTGGAAATGTTTCTCCTCTCTACCATTGTAGTTGAACTATGTGTTTCCTTACATTGCATAATATATCAAAGAAATAACTTTAAGCTAAGTGATTATTTAAGACTTGCATCTTACATCTTGCTTTAGAGGAAGAAGGAAATAATGTATATAAATTGTGAAGTGTAAAGATTGTTGTTTTCCTTCAAAATGATATGAAAATAATTTGTCTTGGTTAATATAATGTTTGGTAAAATGTATCGAATGCTAATTGTAAAATTTGTTTGATGCAATTAAATAATTAAAGGTGAATTTATAACTTTATAACTTTATAAAAAAATATTGATATATATATATATGTGTGTGTGTGTTTATTTAAAACAAGAGCCGTATATTGATAATAGTTTATAGTTGAATTTGTATATAAATTTGTAATAATGTATATAGTTTTAAAATAATTTTGGAAAAAATAAGGGAAATGTCTAAAATAAGACATCACTACCGATGTAATATGAGGCATGGAAAAATCACATATTTGGTGGAAAATGCAATGCAACTGGGGTTTAGCACATAGGAAGGATGATAAAGCTACAAATAGTTTAAAAACCATGTATCAGAGAAGGATGTGCCACATGTCAAACATATATAAATTAAATATTTTTAAGAATAAATTTGGGGCATTTCTAAAAGTCAAGACTTTCTATTTTATGGCATGCACTAGTCATATTAATTTAAAGAAATAGAGTGGATATGAAACCTTTCATACCCATAACTCTCCTTAATTAATATCTATACATAATTGTTAAGTTGCTCTAAATCACATATATATATATACTTGAATGCCTTTGAATATATCTTAAACCTTAAAATCTAAATAAAAATTATTTTTAAAAGTTAATTATAATTTATAATATTTTTATAAAAATTAAATATAATATATTCATAAAAAATGCTTAGATTTATTTTGTAATGTTCCAAAAAAAAAATAAAAAAAAAAAGGTTAAACTATCATGACATTAGAAAAATATTTGAAATTTAAATTAGTCGGTTATAAATAAAAGGTGGATGGTGTAAGTTTTTTTTTAAGTGAGAATAATGGTGGATGGCACATATTTTATTTTTGTAGTCTCTAAGTTAAATCTAGTATTCAACATTTCCCTCAAAAGCAAATTGTCACATCCTCCATTAAGTAAAAGATATTTTCTAATATTATATAGAAACAAAATATGGAGGAGGTGACACTGATTTACTTGATATCCAAGGATTCCACTAAATTGTGTTTGGAATGCAATATCCCTGCCTTGATAAATAAAATATTAGACAATCAATTCTACACATAATTAGAATCAGTTTGGAATGCAATATAATGCAAGCTATTGAACCAAATTCTACCTACAATTACAATTACGGGAGAGCATGACAGGGAAATATTATATAAAAAAAAAATAGAATAATTTAATATATAAATTAAAAATTAATATTGATGAAGATTTTTGAATTTTTATTTATTCAAAGATTTTTAAATTTAATCCAAATTATTAGGTATATTTATAAACATATTTAAAAAAATACCTGAATCTCAATTACTTTGAAGATTTTTGAATTTGATTTAAAATGATTTAATACATTTATAAATGTATTGCAAATGATTCTAAAGACCTATAAATTAATTTAAATAAAATTTACATGGATAAATAATAATTTGCATTTCAAATGCCAAATACCATGAATTGCAAAAAAATCCATATGTATGAGAAACCAGTCTACAAGCCTCCCAAAAATTAAGATTTTTAGAACAAAATGATCGACAGAAAAATAGGTGCATATCGTTTAGAATTTTAACAAATTTTCTTAAGTCATTTTCATCAAGAAGAATGTTTGTGAGATTGATATCCCTATGCACAATACTCACATCCACATTTTCATGAAGATAAATGACTACACCGATAACCACCTGTATAATCTTCCATCTGGTGGGCCAATCAAGAACTTCACTTTCTATTAGATTTGTTGTTTTTATATCGGTTATTTTGTGGGTTTGATAGCCCTATGCATGATACTCACATCCATGATTTCATGAAGATAAACAACTGCACCGATAACCACCTGTATAATTTTCCATCTAGTGGGCCAGTCAAGAACTTCACTTTCTATTGGATCTATTGTTTTTATATTGGTTATTTTGTGGGCTTGATATCCCTATGCACAATACTCACATCCATGCTTTCATGAAGATAAATGATTGCACTGATAACCACCTATATAATCTTCCATCTGGTGGGCCAGTCAAGAACTTAACTTTCTGTTGGATCTATTGTTTTTATTGTTTTTATATCGGTTATTTTGTGGGCTTGATATCCCTATGCACGATACTCACATCCATGCTTTCATGAAGATAAATGATTGTACCAATAACCACCTGCATAATCTTCCATCTGGTGGGCCAGTCAAGAACTTCACTTTATGTTGGATCTATTATTTTTATATCAGTTATCGTGTTTTTAGATATTGTGAAAAATAAAAAGCAGAGAACATGGCATGACTCTTACTGAATAGTAACGTTGACAAATTTCTATTGGGCACACCAACAACAACTCAACCCTTGTTGTTCAAAATCTGACAAGGTTCAAAATGTTTCAATGGTGCAGATTTGTTGTGCACACCAACTCCACCAGTCACCATTTCTTTTGTCTGATCTGTTTATTATAATTTACCTTCCATTAAACAATTCCCTTCAAACACCCAAAGAAAAAGTAAAAGAAAAAAGCAAATGTTGTAGTAAGATATTGCTTTCACATTAATCCTCTATTAAATTTCATTAAGTTAAAAAATCATCTGTTGAAAACAAAAACATAAATACTCTATATGCAGAGAGAAAACCCCCATTTCCCAGTAATAAAGTTGAATATATAGATTATTTGATGTACTGCAGTTACATGCCCTTTAATTTGAAGAAAATGAAATTGTTTCTTTCGAGATATAATTATGGTTTAGGTCTATGTTTCTATTGATTAAACTATTTTTACAGACATTGGTTTTAATAGTTTACATAAATTATGGGTTATTTATTGATTAAATTATTTTTGCAGATATTTGTTTCAATTCTTTGCATAAATTTTTGGTATATATGTACACTTGTCTTTTAATTATATAATTTCATAAATGTAAATAGAGTATTCCATAAGAACATGTGTAGAATATTCTTTAAAATTTGGTGTTAAACTTTGGTATATAAAACATATTTGTTATTCCAAACCTTTTTATTGGTCAGAATAAGAAAATTATTAGTTCAATTGATTTCTATAGTACCATATAGGACAAGGACTAATAATAATAATAAACAACAAATTATTATTATTATTATTATTATTATTATTATTATTATTATTGTTATTGTTGTTATTGTTATTGTTATTGTTATTGTTATTGTTATTGTTATTGTTATTGTTATTATTTTAAATAAATAAACATAAACAAACAAATAAATAAACATCTTCCTCTAGAATTTCTACTCGTGGCACCTTGTTTCCCTGTTCGACAATGAAGGCATTGAAAGCGGGGGGTACTCTCTGAGTCTCTAATTTGGAAATAATTTTCTTGACAGTGTCTTTATATGTCCCACCTAGTCTAGAAGATTTTATTGCATCTTTGTTTGAATATGATGAAGAATTTTGTGTGCCTACTACTCCACCACCTATGTGCATAACAAGAGACAAAAGGGATCCTTTTGTAATATGATACACAATTATTAGTGTGTAATTATTTAGATCTTTGCCATTATATATGAGACATGAGGAGTGTAGTTGGGATCCCTATGGCCATTTCAATATGTAGTTTAAGGTCTTTTACACAATCCATCTAGTTTACCCAAAAACATAGTGTATTCCCATGGATGGATCATAGCAATAACTAGTACCTTCCCCTCTATTCTAAGGTGTTTTTTGACATTGACATTTTATCAAATAATTTGCATGCATAGTTTGGAGTTTCACTATTAGAAAAAATTGAGCATAAATCTCATTTCTTTGAGGCATTTTGTTGAGCAGTTTCCTTGCATTTATACTCACACTGCTCCCCTCATTCCCCTACCTGGGTCATATTTTCTCTACCTTCAATGTTCAACCCCTTGTTTTCTTGGTTGTATTTTCCATTTAAGACTTGAGATTTGTCTGTAGCTTTCCCATTTGGTATTCCATCACCCCTTTGGGTACAATCCTTCCAAACATCCAAAAATTATTGGTTGTTGACATTTGCCTTGTTTTATTGCATTGTATGGTGTCTTCCATCCATAGCCAAGATCCACCTAATTCCCTTTCTACCATCTGTAAAATCCCTAGATGACTCCATTTTGTTTGTATTTAACCCATTTAGAAGTGAACCCTAGCTTGATCTCCATCAATTATATATATATATATATATATATATATATATGTACGTACATACATATGTATGCATGCATGCATGTATGTATGTATGTATGCATGCATGCATATATATATACATATACATGTATATATATTATATATACGTACATACATGTATACATATATGTATATATATTATATATAAAAGTATATGCATATATAAATGTAAACGTGTATGTGTATATATTAAATATACATATACATGTGTATATATATTATATATACGTATATGTATATGTATATATATAATATATACATGTATATGTACGTGTGTGTGTGTGTGTGTGTGTGTGTAAAGTTGGTCAATCATAATTACGTGTTTAATTGACTAACCTTATTACACACACACACAGAGGTCCATAGAGGTCGTATAAACAAGGATCGTTTACCTATCTTTTATCCCCACAACTCTCTCACACTTATCTCTACAATTTGTACGTGATTTGTTCTAACAAATTACTTAAATTAATATATTTTTATATAACTCACTCACTTAAAAACACATCATATTATTAGTGCTCACCACAAATGTGAGCACTAACCTATATTTTCTTATCATCCCCCCTTTGTTCCCACAATTTTGACTTTGTAAATGTTGAATTCAACCAAAAATGTGTCTTTATAAAAAGGGGACATTATTACATTGAAGATACTGTTTTATTTGAAAAATTTCTTGATCATAGGCTTATATCAACAATAGACTATAGACACATAATTAAAGTCTATGACGACTATAATAACTCGAATTGAATGGACATATTCAAATAGTTTTTATTGATAGAGTATAAACATCAAACTATTACTAAGACAAGTTATAACTAAAAAGAGACATTTAAGAAACATATATAAATATTATAAACAACTAAAACTATATAAAACAAATAAAATATTTAAAAAATTATAATAAAACTAATCACAAATAATTTTTTATAACTATTAAAAACACTTAAAAACATGTAATAATAATTAAATTAATTGAATAATATAAAAATTACAATTATACATCATCATTAAAAACAAACAAGCGACTAAATTAAAAATATCACTATAAACTTAATAATAATAATAAAACATACTAAAAGAATCACCAACTAAATTAAAAATAAAACATAACAAAAAAATTAAAAAATAAAAACAAAAGTAAAATCTTACACACACACACACACACACACACACACACACACACAGAGAGAGAGATCTTATAAAGAAAGAGTCTTTACCTATCTCTTATCCCCACAGATCTTTCACACTTACCTTTATAATCTCTACGTGATTTGTTCTATAAAATCACTAACATTAATATATTTTTATATAACTCACTCACTTAACAACATACCATACTATTAACGCTCACCACAAATGTGAACACTAACATATATTTTCTTATCAACTTTATGTGTGCACCTTAATAATGAAAGATTAACTTTTTGTTAAGGACTTTTATATAAGTTACCCATATTTTTTTCAATTTAAGTGAGCCATTTATAATTAACCCTGACTTAGGTGGTGCCCCATATTTTATAATAGTGTGACACTTATGAGATCCTTAAGTGACTTTTATAACATTAGTGTAATTGTAAATTGAAACTCTGGGTCTTTTCTAAGAGATCCGAGAAGCTTAAATTTTAGTCTAGGACCCCTTTAAACATTATAAATTAATATTATGTGCATGTAGGTGTTTTTATCTTAGGCAACCCCTAGACATGTGACACAATTTTTCTACCTTGTGTCCCAATATTGATATGGATGTTTTGTGCAAATACAAAGATACTATAATGCATGGTGAAGTACCTTTATAATTAAAATTAAAGTTATTGGTAAAATAAAATACAATAAAATAAAAGGATTTATGTTGTTTTAGTGATTTTTTGGCATTTTAATTTTAGGTATGACATTTTGGTATCATAATCTAGGTTTCAACATTGAGAGTTCTATAAATGTTTTAGCTCACCTTTCCTTTTGTAACACCCTGATGACACAACAATAACAAGTTTTTATACTCTTTTGTGAGATAAAACTAAGATCTATTGGAGGAATGGAGAGCGAAAGTTCTACTTAAATAGGAATATGGTTACTTAGGATCACTTGAAGGAGTGGTTAAAGACTCATTACCTATTTCATAATCAATGAGTTTCATAATCTTCGATAGGGTAGTGGTATAGTGGCCTAGTATGAAAACTAATTTCTGGACTTGCTTTAGTATGCCGATCATCTTCATGACAAGAAACTATGTGTGAGAATGTTTATTAACGGGTTGAATGCAAACATAACTATAGTTGTTCACCTTTTCTCTCCTCATATCCTAGAGGTAGTTATGAAAAAGACATATCTAGTATGAGAAAATTGGGATAAGACTTAGGAGGTTAGAGAGCAGCTACAGGGAAAGTTGTAGGCCCATCAGGATGCTAGGTCACAAGACACTCAACCTAAACCTAGAGGTGGTTTATTAAATTTACCCATATACCTCCACATCATAAGAATCACCTTAATACAAAAGAAAATCAATGAGTTTCATAATCTTAAATAGGGTAGTGGTATAGTGGCCTAGTATGAAAACTAATTTTTGGATATGCTTTAGTATGCCGATCATCTTCATGACAAGAAACTATGTGAGAGAATGTTTATTAACAGGTTGAATGCAGACATAACTATAGTTGTTCACCTTTTCTCTCCTCATATCCTAGAGGTAGTTATGAAAAAGACATATCTAGTATGAGAAAATCAGGATAAGACTTAGGAGGTTAGAGAATAGCTACAGGGAAAGTTGCATGCCCATTAGGATGCTAGGTCACAAGGCACTCAACCTTAACCTAGAGGTGGTTTATTCAATTTACCAATATACCTCCACATCATTAACAACACTACCCAAAATAATAAACACAACAACATCGCCACTACCCTTTTTAAGATTCATAGAGAGATGAGGGCAGGATGGTTAGGGCCTAAACAAGAACAAGAGGCTGAGTTGATAGCAAACTAGCCTGACACATACTCAAAAATATAGATGACCAAGGCTTACATGGTCCATAAGATAAAGTTTTCATAGGACTGGAGGAGCCCAATTGGGTTGTGACTATGTTTATTACTCTTGTTTTTTTTGTGGGGCCTTGGACCACTATGCACGTGAGTGTCCATGGAGATATTACGTGGCTAAGTGTTAGAAGGCACCTAATTCATATAATATTGTTGGTCATGTTGTCACCCTCATGGATAACTATCATGTTGAGCACCAGTCTAAAATCAATGAGACTACAGGTAAAATACAAAGTGTTTCAGTGTCTATGTTGTTTGACTCAGGAGCTTCAAATTATTTTATTGCACCCTTTTTAGTGAAATAATGTAAGATGGTGACATTTAGATAGTTTGATCTTTTGGAGATTGAGTTGGCCACTAGGGCCATTATAGTAGTTGAATATTTTTAATCTTTTGTCAATGGATGTGTCCTAGATCTTGGAGTCTTCTTGACTATTATAGAATTTCACATCATACCCTTACGTTCATATGAGATTGTGCTCAACATGGATTGGCTCAAAGGACATAGGGGTAAGGTCAATTATTTCAAAAATATTATAAAGTGTTGTGACGATCTTGGGATTTAGGCAATCAATTTAATATTTTTGAGACCCATCTCCCTTCATGTGATTTTTGCCATGCAACTTAGGTGGAGTATAGGTAAGGGATGTTAGATGTCGCCATCACCATTAATGATAGATTAGAGGATGAGAACATGGAGATGACATTATAGGATCATGTTATTCTTGAAGATATTTCTATTGTGTTACCCATTAATTTTCTTGGATCACCCCCTCAATGAGATATATATTTCTAGATTGATCTTATGTCAGAGGCAAAGCCTATCTTTAGGGCTCCTTAAAAGATGACTACACTTGATATTTGTGATCTTAAGATGTAATTGGAGGAACTTATGGAGAATGGAATCATCCATACTAGTGTGTTACCTTAGGAAACACCTATCATCTTTGTGAAAAAGAAAGATGGTTCTTTACATTTGTGCATAGAATATAAACTACTGAATAAGGTAACTATCAAGAATTGTATCCCTTCCAAAGGATGGATGATATTTTAAACTAGATGCGAGAGTCAGAGTATTCTCCTAAATTGATCTCGAGTCATGATATCATTATTTGAGGATACATGAGAAAAATATTCACAAGATCACCTTCTCAACTCAATATGGGCATTACGAGTTCATAATGGTGTAGTTCAAATTGACAAATGATCCTATAGTATTCATGAGTCTCATGAATAGTGTCTTAATGAACTTCCTTTATAAATATGTGTTGGCATTACTCAATAACATATTGGTTTATTCATGGAATGAGGAGGAATATGATGAGAATTAGAGTCAAGGCTTGTAGTTTTTATGTGAGAATAAGTTGTATAGAAACCTGAGCAAGTGTGCTTTCTTTCAGACATAGATATAGTACCTGGGTCACATCATATATGGTGAGGGGATTTTTTAGACCCCTCAAATATTTTAGTTATTATAGAGTTGACACCCACCAATGTGATTGAAATACACATTTTCATGGGTTTTGATTTGTTTAGGATTTATCTCAAATGACACATCCCATTACTTCCTTGTAATGGGTTAACTAGAAAACAAATTTTAGTAGATCTGATTTAGAGAGAGATTTCCTGGTACACTCATATGATTCTAAATTTGGCTTGGGAGTGGTTATTATGTCGGATAACCAAGTGATAGGTTTTTAGTCTCAAAATCTCAATGAGTACGAGGTGAGGTATCCAACTCATGACCTTGAGTTGGAAACAATGGTTTATACACCTTTGAGATGGAGACACTTTATCCTTGGTAGATAGTTTGTGCTAAAGATAGATTATTTGAGTATGCACCACATTTTCCTTTATCCAAACTCAAAATTTGTCATCAATGTTGGATGAAGTTATTATGTGAGTATCACTTTGATATTTGATATATATAAAAGGGAAGGAAAATTTTGACGCATATGTATTAAGCATGAAATTCCATGAGTTTACAATGATGATTATCATGGATGCATTAAATAGGAAATGTGTCAATATCTATTATGAAACTAAACCTTATGATATCTAAATCATTTTAAATTTATGAAATCTATACTCTGATCTTACTTTCTATTCATGGAGGTTTATGTCTCTGTGACAAGCCCATTATAATGCCCTCCTTTTGAGATGAGGGATGTATAATGTAAGTTACTCATCTTAAAAGGAAAAGTTAAATATATCATATTGTGTGTAAAGATAACATCGCTCATAATCATGTGAACATGTGGAGAGCATGCAATCATAGTAATGTGTATGTCAATTAAGGCATGTATGTAACACATGTAATGTAAGGTACATAAGTATCATGTCTAGATATATGTATCAACGAAGCATGCAGTAGTAACCATCACTAAAAATATAACTGACTAAGACTACATAATAAAAGTGCATGATATGGATCATGACACCACTTTATATCAACAAGCTCAACAAAATCAAGAGTTAGTGCCACACGTAAGGCCAAGGGCTACATACAAGGGACATGAAGATTCTATAACAATCTAAGGACATAAAAATGTCACATCAAACAAGGCCAAGGTCCACATGTAAGGGACATAAAGATGTTACAAATAAAGGACAAAAAATGTTGCATCAAATAAGGCTGAGGGTTACACATAATAGACAAGCATAAACTATTCTATCATGTAAGAGATTAACAACATCAATGAAACATAAAACAAGTAAACACTAGAGTCCACCATCCATATGTATCAATGTCACATCATAGTATAATAACACATCCTTGTAGCAATGTATAAGATGTGAGTAACTAGCAAGACATGTGTAATCAATCTAGATATCTCAACATGGTATAAGGTTATAGAAAGATATAACTTGTGATAGTGAATCATGTGGAATAAGATACCTTTAGTATCGACATGGCCATGGGTTAGAGGAAAGTCCAATATCTATATGTCTATGTGTAACTTATATTTATGCATTTCACTCGTATATCATGAAATGCATGTACATTAATATAATATTCCATCTACCAATTATGTTACAATAACATATGTAAATAGTGTAATCTAGTGATCATGTCATGTTTAGGTCCTGATTTTGAATGCTTTTGTATTTTCTGATATATTTGATTTTTTTGTATTTTTGAAATATTTGAAATTTTAAAAGTGTTAATCGATGATCACATCTCTATAAGGATCATGAGGAGTGCATGTATAAAATAGTGTAAGGAACACTTGTCATGCAAAAAAGGGACTAGATGTAGGTATGCCAATTTTTGATAAAAAATGATGTGTTATATGATAATTGTCATGATAACTTCTTGTAGAATCCCATGTATGATGGGTAACTCCAAAACACCTTAGAATTTATTGGGTTTGTTATATTATAGGAGAATGTCTCATTACATGTGCTCACTATGGAATACACTAAACTATTTTTTGTAATAACTAAGTGCATGTTATAGGAGATGATGGTTTTTGTCAACCCTAAATAACTCTTTGTTGTTATTGGTGCTGGATAATTGGTTGTCTAGTAGATCAAATTATTTTCCTCTAAACTAAGTGTATATAAATATCTTACATTTGTGTAACCATTGGCTATATGTAATGATATTGTATGGGTGTGTTAACCAATTTCAGTTGGTTGAGGTAAAAGAGGAAATACCCATGGTTTTAGAGGGAACTCATATCGTACACTTGGAGTTGCGACTACCTTGTTGTAGTATGTTCATTTGAGGCATTGATGCACTGTAGATGGTATTGCACAAAGCTTTTCCATGTAAGGGAATCCTAGCCACATTTTAAAGACCCCATTGTGCTTTAAAATGTGGTAGATCCCACCTAAAAAAGTAACACTATGTGTCCAAAGGTATTTTGTTTATGTCCATAGAATCCCTCAACTATTATTGTTGTATCATGTATATCCCATTGTGTAGATCCAAGGGAGTGAAAAAGTGTCATTGTACACATATTCTAACTTGACTCGTTATCGATCATGAAACTATGTATGGGTTACTCATTGATATAGGCTCATGTGCAAAATACATGAAAATTTGAATCATCACGACAATCTGACTTTCATAAAATGTGATCATGAGATGTTGCATCGAGGTGCCAAAAAGTCTACCAATAATCATGTTTATTAGGTGATCATATGTCAAGGTCGAGATGTATATTGTAGGCATAGTGTACTTTTGAAGTATCCTTATGTAAACACTAAAATTTAATCAATAAATGCTTTTCAATGTTTGTCCTGAACATATTTACCTTTCTTGCCCAACTTGCCACTTTGATAACCTGTAATCTCTAAGAAAGCCTTCAAAGTCTTACAATTACTAAGGACATCTTCTAGATTTACCTATTTCATTCCTATTTATCTTTATTCAACAAATAACATATTGTCACTCTTGTTTCTAAAGCCTCTTTCATTAGAGGATTATCCCATACTAGGAAAAAAGGGCATACTACACCCTATCCAATAGTGTAGACTTGTCTCCTACACTCTAATGATTATCTTTTCAAAATTACATGCTTCCTAATGAATTTATTGTTCATATCAGTAGGTCATTTATCAGAAACATTCAAAAAAATTATCTATAAGATCACATCAAGGTTCACACTTGAAAGGACCTAACACTCTCTTACAAGACATCTATCTATGTAATTTGAAAAGCATTTATTTTTTGAGTAAAAATTCTTATTATAATTTTGATATAATTTTACAGTCTTTCCAAGTCTAACATTATTTATTGTAGGTTGAGGGCATCCCTTGTTAAGAATTATAAACAAATTATAATTTATATTCATAACATCTTACCTTAAGGGAGAACTACATCATCCTGAGGCCCTTTGGGCTATGTAGGCAATACTTAATCAATAATGAGTTTTCTAAGGGTAGCTTGACCATTTCCACTTCCCCTATTTTTCTCCCTTTTGTATGTGATTTATTTTATGTGCTTATGAAAGATTAGGGTTATAATTTTATAGGTATTTTGTGCATCAGTTTAAGCTCCTCACAAAAATAGGTTACATACAGACACAAGTGAATAAACATAGATTTTCAGAGCCAATGCACAGTCTGATAGGACAAAGTCATTACAAATAGACAATAATAAATTGCACTCCTTTTCATCTCCTACAGACTTATTTTAATAGACAACAAGCCATTTTTTTGATACATATATGTTTTTAGGTATTTTCAAATGGTCACACTTCTCATAAAGTTAATATAATATAAAATAAATTAGTTGCAAGAATAATTCTCTAATCCTAATTGTTTCATGTAAATTTTCACTTATGTTGTAAAGAAAGAGAGAAAAGAAACTTGATATGGGTATGGTTAAAAATCATATTTGTTTGTGCGTGCATTGAATCAGAAAATTATGAAGAGCTCCTATTTGGCTTGGGAGGAAGACTTACAGATAAGAAAGCACTAAAGAAAACTTATTTGTTAGACAAATAGTTGGGTGGATTGCCTAGTGATAGCTAGATCCCAAAAGTGAGAGCTTTCTTAGGGGCTATCAATCCACACATTTTAAATAATAAAGTTGATAAATTAGAAAGGAGGTACTTGCATCAATAATCAAAAGTTACTAAAATCAAATACAAAAAAGCTTGATAGAAAATAGACTAAAAATGATATAATTGGTGATAAACCAATTAATACTAGTGCTAACGGGTTAGGGCATGCTTTAAAAAATTAGAAGGTGGTATGTGAGTGATAAAAAACTAGATTTAGTTTAATGTGGGTGGGTGAAATCAGCTTGCTAGTTTTTCTTCCATAAGTGACTGTCAATGGTTGGGGTAACCATCGACGGTTAGGCTTGACCATCAACGGTTGGGTCCAACCATCGGTGGTTGACTATGGAATTTTGGGTTTGATCAATAGAAGATGATGATATTTCATAAATGAATTTTTGTAGTTAGGTAAGGAATAGATTGATTGTGAAATGGGATAAATTTATGTGAATAGTAACAAACAAGTATGTGTCTTACTAGAAGTCAGTTGGGTGGATGGTTGATGCATTTCATTGTTGGTGGAATATGGCTCAATTCTAGTAGAGTAATGGTACTTGAAAGCTTGGTTGAGAAAATTCTTAAAATACTGAGCTTTTGATAATTATTGCAGATCGATTTGACCTCCCAAGCCTCTCTTTTTTATAGGCATAAACAAGAGGTGGAAGTGAAGGTGTAACTGGGTCATATAAATATAATTTGTGCATGTAAAGGATCACAACATAAATTAGACAAGTTTATATTTAAGAAAGGGTAGTAAAGCTTGCATGCTCTTGGTGAGAAGGTTGATCCTGACCGTCGATGGTCAAGGGTCCCTAAGGTTGACCATCGATGGTCACCCTGACTGTCAATGGTCAGTGTCTATAGGGATAGGGTCTTGAAGACCAAGGTTACTCAGCTAGGTGCAACTGAGTGCAAATGGGTTGGTTTAGGCCCAATAGGTGTAGGTTAGTCTTAAGAGGGTTTAGGGGTACTTTTAGGGGTACTTTGACATTTTGAATCATAGGTGTGTGGATTTACGGTGTCTATATTTTGCCCCTTTTTTATTGTGCAACTTGCGTAAATGAGATAAAAAATAAAAATAGAGTAATGTTCATAGTTCTGGTTTCCCTGAGAGTGGGAAGAAGTGTTCCCCCTCAAACTAGTATTTGGTGAGGTGAAGTTGAAGCAGGTACATGTTTGATAAGTGGTAGATGGTGAGTCACTAGGTGGTGAAATGAGTTTGTGCATGTGAGACGTAAACATGCACACAAAATGTGATAAAGGGTGTGATAACCAAGATTTTGCATAGACTAGGTTGCCAATGTTTGTAAAAATAAGGGTCAATGCTAAGAAGGACAAGGGATGAGTGAACTACATGACTAGCTATAGGCATGGTGGCTGGGAACACTCGTAAACACAAGTCTCCTAAGTGATATTTGTGTATCTGATGGGTATCCAAGGTAGGAAGTGATCCGAAGGAATACACAAATGGGTCAAGTGTCATAGCTATCTGAGGTAGGAAGTGCTCTCGATGAGATACAAGTGGGTCAGTATGCATGAAGTGGAAAAAAATGCAAAAGGGTCAACATGGCAATGTTGTTACTATAGTTAAAGGATTAGGTAAAAAGTGTTACAAAAGTGCATGTCAGATGGGCCAAAAGAGACCAATGGTGAGATGATGAGGTGGTTGGAGTGGGTGGAGAAGGTAACTCCATGGGTGGGCAAAAGCCTAATATAAATTATAAAAAATTGGGAGATTAGAGGTAAAATATGAAAATTAGGTTTTTAGTTTATCTTGACCATCAATGGTCAGAGTCCCTAGAAGGTGACCGTTGCTAGTCACCCTAACCATTAACGATCAGGGGAAACCCTAAAATTTTAGTTGTAAAAGTAAAAAACAAAAGTTAATTTGTCATTTTAACTATTGGGCATTATTTGACTAAGCTCTGGGCTATTTTGATGCTTTGTGAGTTGGGTGCATGCTGAGGTGGATGTTGCTTGTTGGCTAGAGGTGTGTGGTATATTTTATGGGTCTAGGATACAAGGAGCATGAGGATACAGTCAAGCACTTGCTCGAGGGCTTAGACCATAGAGGAAGTTGTAAAATGACGTAAGGGGTTCACTAAATTGGTAGATAGGTTTAATGTTATTGTTTCTTGTGTTTGTATGGGGGGTCTACAAATTTATTATTTGGGTCTTCATGCCCTAGGCAGGGTTTTGGGTTTTTTGACTAAATAGGGTGGGTAGAGCATGAAATTGATAGGGTGTGTAGGTTCTTGGGTAGAATATTTATCTAGGGATACTATGTATGGTAGTGTTTGTGAATTTGTTTCTTTATTTTGGGCCATGGTAGGTTTGGGCATTTCGGCCATGGAACACCCACAAGTGATCATCGACGATCAGGTCTGATCATCAATGATCAACACCCTAGGAACTAGGGGTCCTCAACCATTGGTAATTAGTATGATCATTTGTAGTTATCCATGATAAGGTGTGGGTTTTAAAGGTGTTTAGGGATTAGGCATGGTTTTGGCCTAGATTTTAATAGTTTAGGGTTAAGATAAACAGTTAGGCTTCAAGTTCAATCAACTAGGCTAGGTGCAAGGGGTAAATGGGTTATGGTTATGGTGAGGTCAAATATGTTAGGGTTAGGGGTGCATTTGAAAGATAGGGTAGATGAGACCAATTAGGGTTTAAGCCAAGTAGTTTGATTTGGTGTAGGCTCAGGAGTAGATACAGATGCATGATTATGTGTCACGAATCTTCCCTACATTGATCGAGGGGATGACTGCAAATGATTAGGCACATATGGAGGTAGTAGGGCTAGGAAAGATGAAGCACTAACAAAATGTGCCTAGGGATGTGTCCATGATAGTAGCACTCATCAAGAGATGGAATCCCACTATCAATACTTTCTTGCTATCAATTAGGGAGATGACTATTCTCCTAGAGGATGTCCATAGGATCACTCAACTCCCACTACATGGTGAAGTGATCTACCAAATTGAGCAGGAGGAGTGAGATGAGTATGTCAAGTATCTATATGGAGATGATAGTGACCAAGTCCACTGACACTTTCGAGGATTCAGTTATTCAGCACTATATAAGAGGGATCTTGAGGAAAGGAGACTTATGACGGTGTTGATGATCGTGGTTACTTACTTTAGAGTTTTAGATTCTAGCAGCGAGAGATTCCCTTATGAATTACTAGATGTTTTGGTTGAGATATTGCTTGGAAAGATAGTATTTTGGTGGGTCTTAGTATTTTTGGTTTAGATTTACAGAGAGCTATGGAGATTTAGACACCACAAGAGGTATGACATCAATGTGGGCATGGTTTTGCACTATTGGGCTTACAAGCACATCTAGGTTCTGAGGCCTATAGGATTGCCATGGATGGGGTACACACAGCTAGAGTTCCTTGTAGGATTTATGAGGTGGAAGGATGATTATGCTGCGTCAGGGGTGGGAGGTAGAGCACATGACGTTGAGTAGTTTAGGGCTACCCTAGGTAGATTGGTAGTTGTAGGCATCATATGGAGACCATAACTATAATTCCCTATCTGACCAGGCTATAGGAGGGAGACCCTCACTATACAGAGCTACAGGTGGATAATGGCCCATTGAGAGGGTGAGGTTGAGTTGATTCCCTTTGATCAAGCATGGTGCTAGTTTAGCTTATTATAGGGTGTACCATATCCACATCCATGGTATAAGAGTTAGGACTCAAAAGTTTAGTTATCGATGCCCCAACCTATTTAGATAGTTCTGGATGGTGGCTTTGAAGAGCTTCCTATTAGGGCTCCTATAGATGATGTAGGGTATACATATGGATACATGGCTTAGTACCAGCCTATCTATGTAGCTACAAATGTGGGTGGAGATGATAGAGATGATAGATCCAACTGACTAGGGTGGACAGGCAGGGGAAGCATTGGTCATGACCTAGGCTTAGGTACAGGCTCTGTAGGGATAGGTGGCCATAATATAGGGCCAGATTCAAGATTCATAGGGTCAGCTCACCATCATTATAGGTGAGAGAGATCTACTCAGGTAGAGGGCTGGGGTAGGTGTAGTAGTAATAAGAGGGCCACCATACATAAAGCCCCAAACACATTATCTTGTTATCGTTATAGAGCTCAGATATTATGAGGTAATGGTATTAGACCAGCTACCCCAAGCTATGAGGTATGCAATGTATAAAGTGAGCTTGGTCAATGAACCATCGACAACTACTCTAGGTCAGTGGGCTTCTACAGTTGAACAGGTAGGGGTACCAAGGGAACCACCACTAGGTATAGGTGTAGGCACAAATGGGGCCAATAGTAGTGGTGAAAGCTCATGATGATGTTGAAATATATTATTTTGATATTGGCCTATGTGTCATGTAGCAAGATGTATACATTTTTGAGAAACCCTGACATATCATGACATGTATTATTTTTTGATGATTCGATGTATATGATGGAAACTGACGATGTTATATATGATAGTAACTTGTGGTTTATGATTATGGCTTATGGTTTTGGTTCATATTTATGATGTTTTACTTAGTATCTTAGCCATGTGAAGCTCTGATTACGCTCATGGTTATGATAGGATATGTTATAGATGGATACATGTTATCGATTTAATTATGCTTATATGGGTGAAATGGGAAATGGTATATGCCCTAATGTTTTGCTCAACTATTTGGTTTATGCTTGTGATGGTGTAATGACATTATTATGGTTTATGATGTGATTTATGTTCATGGTTTGCTATGATATGTTTACATTGCATTTGACTCATTAATAGATAAATGTCATTGCTTGTTGACAGAGTTCATGATGTTCATGCTTTTGATGTGATGTTAATTATTCATGCACATAGTGATAGGCCTACATAAACTAATAAAAAATAATAAAATGAACATGATGCCTTTTCATTGGTAAAGATTGACACAAAACCTAGTTAGATTGGCTTAGTGAAAATAAGCCTTTCTAATGCTTCACATTAGCATGCTTATGTTGATAGATAAGGATTTGGATTACATTGTGTCAAGTAAGCTCATAGTCTCGTGCATATCATATGTGGAGGGAGAATGGGTGAAATTGGAACCATTAAGGAGACTAGTATGCTTTTTTTATAGGTGTTCAAAGAGGTAGTGTAAACAAGTCTATACCCATATATAAAGTGTAAACTGATCAATATGAGAAGTCTATTAAGGAGAGCTGATTGCGGCTTTCCAAGATTGCTATTGTTATGAGAGGCAATTATGGATTTAAAAATTATTTTGCTCTTGCTTTTGCTTTGATGGTCAAGGAAGCTAATCGATGTGGGAAGTTTCCAAGAAATTGATAGCTTTGCCAAATGATTTACTCAACCATCCTTCAAGGGAGTGGTCTAAGTTTATGTGCCTAGTACAAATGTTTTTAGTTTTCTTTCAAGGGAGTAGTCCACCTTATATTTTTTAATTTTGAATAAGTTTTCAATAACTGTCCTTTAAGGGAGTAGTTTACAAGTGCTAAGAATGAGCCATGATTCATTTTTTATGATTTTTTTTTGATATTACCTTTTGCTTTGTTTGATTTGGCTCGACATAGACTTGCTCATGCATGCTT
The DNA here is from genome assembly GCA_037957365.1 of Torreya grandis. NCBI lineage: Eukaryota > Viridiplantae > Streptophyta > Pinopsida > Cupressales > Taxaceae > Torreya > Torreya grandis. The sequence continues at coordinate 7,246,069 of JARHVA010000005.1, read as the reverse complement.
AATGGATTACCTTTATGAAGGCAAAACTAAGCTGACATGAAGGTTTGGTAGGTAAAAAATAGGTATAGGTGGTAATGACCATAGGAACTAATCTCAAAGAGATGGGAAGTACTATAAGAATCATGCCATGGATAGAGTCGTGGTATCCACAGTTCGATTAGGCTATGATTGTGATAGATAATCACATGATTCAATTTTAGTTAGTTGCCCCTAAAAAGAGGAAAATGAATGTGGTTACAAGGGATGAGCTTAAGTTAGAAAAATGATGATTGTGACCCCTATTTAACAATAGAAAGGATGTAGATGTAAAACATTGAGAGGCTTAGGTTTTGGTTTGCTGTCGAGAGAGGATAAATGATAAGCTCCTGATCCATACTTATGGGTAATGATGTAGGGTTGAAGCCAATTGAAAGCAAATTTTCCCTTTTTTATTTTCTCTATATTAGTTACATGCTGGTTTTCCTTGAGGACAAGATCTCCAATATTAAATTCTCAGACTTTTAGGTGTTTTTATAGACTCATTTGATTCATTTTTAATAGACATAAAGATGGGAAAGAGAGGCCAAATGACACTTGTTAGGTAGCTCAAGTTGAGATTAACGTTCTTGATGATAATCATTTTTTGAAACAAAGTCATGCAAAGACATGTGAAGAAAAGGTATTTGGAATTCAAGAGGCAATACAACATCAACTCCAAACATGAGAGAAAAAGGTGTAGCACCTATAGGAGTTTAGATGCTAGTGCGATATGCCCATAAGGTGAAAGGGATGTACAAGTGATAATCTCGACCTGAGGCATTAACCATTTTAGTAAGCATATTGTTAAGGGTTTTGTTAGAGGCTTCAATTTGTCTATTTACTTATGGGTGATAAGGTGATGAAAACCTAAGTTTATTACCAAATACATCACAAAGGCCTTGAACTTGTTTGTTTTTGAAATATTTACCATTGTCGATGATGATCTTATGGGGAACACCAAAATGACAGATGATATGGTGGGTGATAAATTCAATAATATCTTTAGCTTTCATTGAGACAAGAGGAATAACCTCCACCCATTTGGTGAAATATTCAGTTGTAGCAATGATAGAATGATGTCATTGTGAAGAGTGGGGGTTGATTTCATGAGTAAGGTCCAGGCCCCATTGTGAAAAGGCCCAAAAGTCTATAGAAATATGAAGACTATTGCTAGGTGCATGATGTAAATTAGCATGTTGTTGACAGTTAACACACTTTTTCACATAATCACAATAGTCTTGGTTAAGGGTGGGCCAATAATAAATTAGGCATAGGATGCATTTAGCTACAATGTGTCCACTAAAGTGGCCCTCATAGATACCCTCATGTGTCTCTTTAGTAGCATGAGAGGCTTCTGGATTATGAAGGCAATGAAATAGGAGGCCATCAAAACCACATTTGTAGAGAATTCTGCCTAGAATGGTATAAAGAGAAGTACTCTAGATAAATTCTCGATGAGCTTTTTGAGAGAGGCTAGAGGGAACTATGCCAAGGTGAAGGTTGTCAAAATTTTACTGATACTAAAGGTCAGGTAGGATCTTCTCCACACTAAAGATGATTGGAGTGTCTAATTTGGTGTAAGATGGATTAGTGAGGTGATGGACAATGACTAATAGTTTGGAGTTTGAAGGTGCTGATGGGATTTGAGAGGCAAATGAAACCATGGTATCGAAAAACATGTTGGTGGATCATGGGGTAGTTTGAATATGGTAGTGTTTGAATGATGCTAGGAGTTTTGTGACTAGTTGTCTATACAATTGCATCATTTCATTCTTACACCAGTAAATGTCAGTTACTTGGTTGACCACAAGTTGGGAGTCACCAAATATATTGATTGTTATGAATCCTAAGGATAAGGTAGTCTAGAGACCTATTACTAAGGATTCATACTTGGGCACATTATTGGTGTATTTGAAGTTGAGTTTAAATGATAAAAGAAGTGGTTCACCGATAAGGGGGATAAGGATGATGTCAGCCCCTCCACCATGCTGACATTTGGAACCATAAAAAAACATGGTTATGTGATTGGTAAAATTTGCTTGAGATAGGCTTATGATTGACTCATCTAAAAATTAAAGAGGGGGAGGTTGGGTGTCTATTAGGGGTATGTCAGCCAATTGGTCATCAATGACTTGCCCCTTGATTGATTTCTATTGGAGGAACTCAATGTCAAACTCAGCTAAAAGCATGAGCCACTTAGCCATACACTGGTTTTGGTATGGTTTAGAGTGCATGTACTTGAGGGGATCGGTATTAGTTATGATAAAAGTTTTGTGGTTAAGAAGCTAGTGGTGAAGTTTGGTGTCCATGAAGACTAGAGCCAAACATAGTTTCTCAGTATGTGTGTACTGAGTCTCGTATTTCACAAGTGTGCAACTAATGTAGTAGATGGCTTGTTCCTTGTGTTATTCATCTTGATGGGCAAGCATCACCCCTAGGGTTTGGTCTATGGTAGAGATATAGAGGTAGAAAGGTTGGTCATCATTAGGAGGTGTAAGGATAGGTGGGGATAGTAAGTACCCTTTGAGTGCATTAAAGGCCTTTTGATAATTGACATTCCACTTGAAAGAGATGTCCCTTTTCAAGAGGTGGGTTAAGGGTTGACATCAATCGAAGAGTTGGGAGATGAAATGACAAATGGATTGAAGCTTCCCCTATAAGCTATAGATCTGTTCAAGATTGGTTGGAGGTAGCATCTCGAGGATGACTTTGATTTTGGTCAAATCAACCTTGATTCCTCGAAGGGAAATGATGAAGCCAAGAAGTTTGCTTGACAAGATCCCAAAAATATATTTCTTGGGATTGAGGCAACATGATAGTGGATAAATCGCTCAAAGATAATCTTGAGAATGACTAAATGGCCTTTGCAAAGCTTGGACTTCCTGAAAAGGTCATCCACATAGTCTTCAATGATTGTGTAGATAAGGACATGGAAAATATAGGTCATGGCATGTTGGTAGGTTGCAACAACATTCTTAAGATTGAAGGGCATGATTATATAATAGAAATTCCCCCATGGGGTGGTAAATGTAGTTTTGTGCTAATATTCAAGGGTAATTAAAATCTGATTAGAACTTGGGAATCTATCTATGAGAGACAACATCTCATGGCTTGTTGTAAGATCAAATATTTGGTCAATGCTAGGTAGAGGAAAGTCATCCTTTGGGTAGGTGAGGTTGAGGTCACAAAAGTCTACATATATACATAGTCCCCTTGTGGCTTTAGTGATAGGGATGATGTTTGACACTCATTAGGGATAATTGAGGGGTTGAATAAAGTTGATAGAAAGGAGGCATTGGAGCTCTTCTTTGATAAGGAGGGCTATGTGAGGATGCATTTGGAAGAATTTCTATCTAATAGTTTTGGCATCATGATTGGTTACAATGTTATGGGTGGTAATGGCTGGGTCAATACCAGGCATGTTAGCATATGACTAGGTGAATGCAATACTACAGTCTTGGAGGAAGGTGAGGTCCTGTAGTTCCTTAGGGCTGAGAGTTTGGCTAAGTTTGATGATATGGGGGTTGGCCGAAGTTCCTATGTCAATGTTCATGGTAGATTCATTCAACGTGGTTAAGGTTTTTGAAGGTAAGGATTTATGGATGGGGGAATATGGTGCACCACGGTAGGTGAGAATAACATCATCATCTTGACACTAAATAATGTTAATGGTAGGAGAGTCTTCTCCCACAAGTTTAGGATGGGTCAAAGGGATGGATATGGATGCCCCTTCATTTTGATATTTAGGGGGCTAAGGGTAATCATGTTGATTAAAAAAAAAATTAGGTGGGATGATGTCCTCATCCTCACCCACAGGTGGAGGGGGTGTTGGTGAGGAAGGGGTCTTTTCTTCAATAATGGTAGGTGTAGTTTGTTTGGATTTCTTCTTATTGGGTAGAAAGAAGCTAAGGCCATGGCTTTTGCGAGGCTTTCAAGTCTTAATTTAGGTCAACATGTGTGGGCCATGCTCATATTATCCCAAACCAAATTCCTTTTAGGCACACCTATGAAGGTATAGTTTAGCGAAGTTTGGGTTGTCTAAATAAGAAAAGGTAGAGGTGAATGGCTAAGGTGGATAGGGAGTGGTGGTAGCATTAAGTGACTTGTCAATTCCCCCATAGATAAAGTTTGTTTGACAGCTCAGAGGCCCCAAGGGGGTAATGGCTCCAATGTTGGGGTCATAACCTATTTAGTGGTTGAGTTTCCCATATTCTTGGGGAGTAAGGAGGGAATCAAGGGTGAGGAGATGGTATTCTCCAAGGGTAAGGAATTGGAAGGTAAGTTCCAAAAGATTAGTGATGGGTATCTAGTCTGCGAGGATAGATAAATTGGTGGATGCCTCAGTGGAAGGGGAGGAAGTAACGGCTTTAGATTTTGTGGGTGAGGGCTTGATGGTGGTTATTTGTAGTGCTTTGGATGGAGGTAGGACAATGTTATTAGGTCGGTAGGTCATATTATATACTAGAAAATGGCTAGGGTTAGATTGTATGGTAATAAATTGACCTTCATGTTCAAACTTGATGCAATGATGATGGGTGGAAGGTACACAACCCATGGCTTGGATCCAAGGTCTCCCTAGAAAAACATTATATTAGAATTCACCTTTGACCACATAGAAGAGTTTAGGGAGCCTGTGAGGTCCTATCCAAATATAAAGGATGATGGTTCCCAAGATAGTGGTCATGGTCTCATTAAAGGATCAAAGGATGGCTAATGTTTTAGACATGACATTGTCTGGTAGCTTGAGTTGCTCATAGGCATGAGAAAAGATAATGTTGATACTGGCTCCCCCATCGATCATAACCTGTTTGATGTGAGTTTGGTTGATATGGGATATAATAAAGAGAGAGGGATTTTAGGTCCTTAGGGTGGATATAAGGTATCTCTAAGTCCTTAAAGGTAATAAGGGTGGAGAGTTGAAGAGCACTGACAAAGGCCTCTATAAGTTGGGAATCCCCTGGTCTAACTTCAATGGCTTGCAAACCTTGATCATGGCCTAATGATGGTGGGGTGAGGTGAAAATTAACTCATAAAGGTGTATCTTAGCTAGGGTATGATGGAGTTGTTTAATAATTACCCTCTTGATGGATTTAGAGGGGTTAACCTTTGATGTGCCCAAGATGGTAAATTTGGGCTTAACTATAGACATGGGGGTTTGGATCTAGTTTGGTTTAGGGTTAGTTGGTGGGTATGTCCATGGAATGGACACTTTGGCTTTCCCTTTATCATTTTGTTGTGATCATGTGACCACATTAATGGTATGGATAGAGGGGCAAGGTGTGATGGGGGGTTGGGTAGATTCTCCATCACTCTAAGGTGAGATTGGGGGATTAGGAATGTGTTAGTGGATGGCTATTGGGTGTGGTAGTGGAGGAAGGGATGGAAGGTCATCTACCAAAAGATCATCCTCATCATAGAGTTGGTGGATAATGGCTTGGATAGCTTTGAAATTATTTGTGTCATTCTCAAGTGTCCTATGATAGGAGCATATTTGGTGGTTATTATACTAGGTTGGCTTCAAATTGAGAGGATCAAAAGATCTAATAGGAGGTAATGTGAGGCTAGAGGTCTACAGTAATCTTTGAAGAATGGTCATATAGGATTTTTATGGAGGTAATCATTTTAGGGCTCATGGTTTGGGTTGGTAAGATGGGCCTATTGGTGGCAATAGGTTTGGTGAGAGATGGTTTGGGTAGGGTGGTGTTTCTAGTTGATGGTTTTGGTTAGGGTATGTTGGTAGTTGGGGTGGTCGAGTTTGGTGGTCTAATCGATTGTAATGTGGGAAGGACTGGCACATTAGATAATAAATGTTTTGGTTTAATCAATGATAGTGGGTGACATATGTTGAATGGGGGTTAATTTTTAAGTAAAGTGGAAGGGTGAGGCCCTAAGATAGAGGATAAGGTAAATGGAGGTAGAGGCTTAGTCATGCATCCCATCAATGTTTTCATCCTCTTGGTTGGTGTGGGTCAAGATATGGGTATAGGCTTGGGTGAAGTTAAGTCTAATTTCAAGGATGGGAAACCAAACTCCAAGTAGGGAAGGCACCAAGAGTTTTAAAAGGTTTGGTTGGTGATGTGGTGGCTATTTTGGTTGATTGAGGAGGTGGGGGATTGGTAGAAGTTCATATTGGTTTAAGAGGTGGTGGAGATATGATGGATTGGTTGGTTTGGGGCATGCTATAAGGTTCAATTTTGGTGATGGGGTGGATCCCTAACTTTTACTAGAAAGTGGTCTAATCCATGTCTAGTTTTAGGGAAAATTCTAATTTTTGCACTAATGTAGAAAAAGGTTTGTGTAATAGTTTTGCTCTGTGGGTAGTGGATTCAAAAGATAGACTTGTAGGTTGGGGAAGATGGTTGGTAGGTTGGTTGATTTCCTAAGGTGAGGGAAGTAAGGTTGATACAAATGGCTCATCCATGGGAGGGATTGGTAGAAATGCTCATCCTTTATGAACAATATCCATAGGAGTAGCAATTTATTGGGTAGTTGGTGGATGTGGTGAATCAGGAATGTTGATTTGCCTAGATGTGATAGTTGAGGTAGTATGTGATGATTACAAAACTTCTATGAGGGTATCTAGGGAGAAAGGAACTTTTTTGGTTTGGATATCTAAAGGAGGGTAAAGTGACTCCATTACCTAGGTAAGCGAGGCGGGGGAGGAATGGGTAGATTGGATGATCAGGTCCTCATGGGTAGGTGTATTACGAACCATCTTGACAGTGTGGGCATTATGAGAGCATTTGGCCTATGTGTCCTCAACTTTGATAGGGGCAAGGTTTGGAAAAGGTTTCATGAAGATGTCAAGAGCTTGATTTTGAGGGGCATTGGGATTATCCAACATGAGTTCCCATTTATCGATTAGACTCTGAACAACATTCTTGAAAGTATTACATTGGCTGACATCGTTTCTAATTACTCGATGAAAAGCATAGAGGTCATTCTCATTGTACCAACTAGGTGCTAGATGAGAAGAATAAAACTACTAGGGAGGTTTGATCGGTGGAAGTTGTATAAGGTTAGCTTTTGGTAGCTTCTCTAGAATCAAGGTATAAGATTGTCCAAGTGGAGTGAATTATTTTTGGTTGCTTCAGTTTGGGTTCCTTATATTTTGATTGGAGGTAATGGGATAATTTTGTTGATTGATGTTTTGTAAAGGGGTAGTTTTAAGGATGACAACATTCATGGTTCCCTTGGTCTTGGTTCCAGTATTGGCTTAGTTGCCTAGTTTGGAAGAAGAGGTTTTGTTGGTCTTAAAGCTAGAGTTCTTATTTTGTAACTTTAATTTACCCTCATCTATGGCCTAGTTTTATAGCTTATATGCCATGGTAAAAGCCTCATCAAAGGTTTTAGAGCTTTGGACATGCAGTGTAGAAGATATATGTATGGCACAAACTCAGGCAAAAAGTTCTATAAGTTCAAGTTGAGGTAGGGAAAATGAAATTTGATTAATCAAGCTTCTCCAATGGGTGACAAAATTGGCAATGGACTCATCATCAAATTTCTAGATAGAATAGAGGTCCATGATATAGACCTTCTTAGAAATGTTAATGGAAAAGTGATCTAAGAAGACTTGTGCTATTTGGGTGAAAGAAAAGATTGAATGCTTGGTGAAGGCACTATACCAGTCGATCACTGGGCTGGATAAAGATATGGGGAAGGTTCGAAGGAGAATGGCATTGTCGTAAAAAATCATGCAACATGCATACATGAAAGCCCTAAGGTGTTGTTGGGGGTCCTCTTTGCTTTGAAAATTGGTAAATTTTAGAAGCTCCCATTAAGGAGGGTAAGGTCTAATGGGGACAAAAGGATGAATAGGTTCATTACAAATTTGATCATAAGATAGGATGTTATGAGCCCTTGAAATGGATGACTCAAGATTGGTCATCTTGTCCATAAGAATTTTGATTAGGTCAGTTTGAGGTGGTGCACTAAAAGGATTATAAGGTTGATATTACTGTTAAGGTTGGGCAACATATTGGTAATTTTTTGGCAGTTGAGAGGCTACCACATATTGGAATGTGGATGCTAGAGGTTGGGTAGGGTAGGCAGATGATGGTGGTTGGGTAGTGGGTACATACCCTTGTGGGTTAGTGATGTATCCTAGATTGGGTGCAATGGGTAATTGCTAAGAAGTCCCTATGGATTACGCATGGGTGGTAGCTGGGTTGGTGACAAGAGGTGAGGTAGTGACCTTTGTGCTAATGGGTGGTGAGGTAGAAGGGATAGATACCCGTAAGATTGGTAAAGGGGTATTGATCGATGGGCTAGGTTTGATAGAGGGGAGGTTGATAACGCTGGTGGTGGGTACTCCAGCTATAAGTGGAGCATGATGGGTTAATGGTTGGGTTATCCCCAAGGTAGATGAGTCATTAATAGGGGTGGAAGGTGTAAGGGTAATGGTTGGTTGGATAGGTTGTTTTTCAGTCGTAGAATTAGAGGGGTTAATAGATGAAGATGCCTAGGTGGTTAAAGGTTGGTTGGTGATCATGGTAACAGGGATACCCTTCATAAGGTGGGATGACATGCCATAAGGGGGATCATGAGGTGGAGTTGAAATTAGGATATGGTGAGAAGAGGTGTTAAGATAGTGTTGAAGGGCAATTGGATTGTTGTCTAGAAAAGTGGTAAAATCCATGTCTCCTTAGGGAAATACCCAAGGGAAAGTAGGGCTTCCTAATGGATGAGATGAATCTTCTACCTCAAAGACATACTCCATAGATGAGGAGGTAGAGGAGGCTATTTGATTTTGATTTACTAGGTCTCTTCATTGCTAGTGAGTGATAACCATACAACAAAAAGGGGAGAGAAAACAAGAACAATCTCACCACTTAAACAAGAAGAAAAATAAAATGATCAAGGCAATCAAGACACACACTATGATGTATGTTTAAGCCTAGAGGTTAGTTTTAATCTCGCTTTTGGCTTATGCCTTAGTTTATGAGAATGTGTGATAGAAGTTGGCTTGTAGTTCAGGTACTATAAAATCAATCTATGGTTGGTTTTGGGTTGTTTAGGTGCTCAAAAGAATCTATATTGGAATCGATATGTGGCTTGGTATTGGGGCCTATCCCCTCACTTCACAGTCCCACAACAATATCAGTGTCACATGCTTAGCCAATATATATTGATGTCTAGAGTTTATACTCAGCCAGAGAGATAAGTTGGTTCTCCTCTTGGTAATGACCTCCAAATAGGATTATCGATAATGGGTAAGGTGACTGCTAGGTGATGAAATCCCAATTGGACCTTGTCTCAATTTTTTTTAATGTTTGACTGATGAAAGTGGTCTAGCTAGTGTGTGAAACAAAGGTGATGCTACGATAAGATTACTGCGCTTTAATTTAAAGTGAACTAATATTAAAAGCAAGCAATGGATGTAGTTGATTTTAAGCCCAAAAAAAATTTAGTTTCAATTATGAGCACAGATAGACAGGAGGTCATACAAATGCAAAGGAAATGTGAGTAAAGACTCTAGGTCCCATTGGGTGTGCCAGAATGTTTCATGTAAATTTTCACTTATGTTGTAAAGAAAGAGAGAAAATAAACTCGATACGGGTATGGTTGAAAAAATTATTTATTTGTGTGTGCACTAAATCAGAATATTGTGAAGAGCTCCTTTTTGGCTTAGGAGGAAGACCTACAGATAAGAAAGCAATAAATAAAACTTATTTGTTAGATGGATAGTTGGGTGGATTGCCTAGTAATAACTAGATCTTGGAAGTGAGAGCCTCTTTAGGGGTTATCAATCCATACATTTTAAACAATCAAGTTGATAAACTATAAAGGAGGTACTTGCATCAATAATCAAAAGGTACTAAAATTGAATACAAGAAAGCTTGCTAGAAAAATAGACTAGAAATGATCTAATTAGTGATAAACCAATTAATACTAATACTAACGGGTTGGGGTATGCTTCAAAAATCATAAGGGGGTCTGTGAGTGGTCAAAAACACAAAATATTGGATTTGGTTGGATGTGGGTTGGTGAAATCAGCTTGTTGGTTTTTCTGCCATAGGTGACCATCAGCAGTTGGGGTAACTATCGACGGTTGACTTTGTAATTATGGGTTTGATCAATAGAAGATGATGGTATTTCACAGATGAATTTTGAGAGTTAGGCAAGGGCTAGATTGATTACAGAATGGAATAAAAGTATGTGAATAGTAATAAACAAGTATGTGTCTTACTAGAAGTTAGTTGGGTGGGTGGTTGATGCAATCAGCCTGTTGGTGGAATCTGACTCGATTCCAGTAGAGTAACAATACTTGAAAGCTTGGTTGAGAGATGACAACAAGTTGGATCTCAATAAAATGGTTGATAATGCTTGATAACATTGATGATGTTAATTGACCTGATTAACCTATAAAAGAAAACTCTTGAATGCTTAAGCTCCTAATAATTATTGTAGATGGATTTGACCTCTCGGGCCTCTCTCTCTCGTAGGTATAAGCAATAGGTGGAAGTGGAGGTGTAACTGGGTCATCTAAATATAATTTGTTCATGCAAAATCTCACAACATAAATTAGACAAGTTTATATTTAGAAAAGGGGTGGTATAGCTTGCATGCTCTTGGTGAGAAGGTGGATCCTTACTGTCGATGGTTAGGGGTCCCCAAGGCTGACCGTCAATGGTCAGGGTCCACAGGGATAGGGTCCTGAAGGCCAGGGTTACTTAGCTAGGTGTAATTGAGTGTAAATTGGTTGGTTTAGGCCTAATAGGTGTAGATTGGTCCTGAGAGGGTATAGGGGTACTTTCAGGGCTACTTTGTCATTTAGAATCATAGGTGTGCAGATTTTTAGTGTCTACACTAATCTTAATTTCTATTTTTAACAACTTTTAAAAAAATTTAAATTATGTAGATCTCTATATTTTATTGTATTATGGTTTATATATCATCCTCGATTAGGTTTCGATAATTTACATTCTCATTTATATTTAATTGTAATTCATAATTAATTTTAGTGTAAACATTTTGGTGAACCTGTTATAATTAGAATATTATTTATTGCTTGTTAATTTTTGGGTTACGATTTTAATTTAATTTTATAGATTCCAAACATTGAAAGAATACAGTCCTTAACATGGGATATTATATATAACATAACGATTCAAAATTTTCAACTTTGGAGTAATCCAGTACTAAAAAATCTTGTCTTGACACCTCGTATAAATACTGACACAAAGGCTCTTTCTTTTGACTTCAGGTTGATTTTTTGTTGTTTTCCTATTCAAAAATATTTCATCTTTCTTTTAGTTTATTTTTCTTTGTATTCATTTGTTTTATAAATTGTGTTCCAACACTTTTTGAACTATTTAGTGATTGTCATGAAAGGATACATTGTGTTTTGTTTATAGACATTATGGAGAGAGGGGTTTTACTCAAATACTCATAGCCATAATACAACACTAAACATGGAATTTAATTTCTCCATACCTCATGGTATATTGTAAATGCCTAAGATCCCCTTTTTTACACCAATATGAAGCCTTTTTTATCAATCTAATTTATGGTGCACCTAAAAGGAGTGTATCACCCAAGGAAGTTACCCTCAACTTAACCTTAAAATTGGGATTAGTGGGTTACATGCATTGTTTCACCTCTGTAGTTAGTGCTCTAAAACACCGAGATAACACTAATCAACAAATGAGTAAGTATATCTAAGAGCCTAAAAATCGTTCAAACCCTTTCAAATATCACCCTTTATCATTGAATTTTTCTTACAATATCTTCTCAAATAATAGCTTTGTCTTATACATAGTCATAATTATATTAATTCATTGTATTACACTAAATTAAGTGCTTATTTCCTTTACGTTGAAATGGGTTTAACAAATGATTCTCTCCTTCATATTTTACATTAGATAATGGAATTTATTGTTATCTCTCAATTTCCATTTCAACATATTAGTCATTATACACAAGCATGGTTAAAATTTAAGACTGTCAAAATCCTAAAGGAAGGCTATTTTAAGTTGATCATAATCACCCACCATTTGTTTTGGGTCAAAATTTTGATACCATTTGTGTGCATGTTCTAAAAAAATTATTGTAAACTAGGTGGCCTTACGCTCAGAAGAAGTAATGCCTCATGCCCTCCAAATTAGTTCACATTTATGGGCATGCTCAATCGCATTCTCCATGCCCTTATATTATAGCAAGTGAAGTGCCATTTCATAGTATACCATAGTTGGTTGAGGTGACTGAATGGGTGATTATTGATAACCTCCAACTTTGGTCCCTGAAGGAAAAAGTCTGCTACCTCCTGTGCCACCACCTAGTCTACCTCCAGTAGTAGTGCTCATGATATGGGGTGTGGTAGCTAGTTGATTAGTCAAATTAGGGATTGTACACTATCCTTGTAGGCCTATTCCACTAGGCATTCCAAATTGTGCCATATGATTCCCTTGAAGAGGGAATTTTTTTTAAGTCTAAATGAGTGTCAAAAGGTTCATCTCTAGTATCTCTTACTAGTTCAATCTCTGATTCCAAACTATTTGTATCCTAGTTGTGTATGTATACTTCATCTAACTCAAGAGCATAAGCATGCACTATGGTTTGGGATCTAGGTTGGTTGAGATGTGGTTCTTCAGTTACCACCATCTAGCTAGTTTTTCCTTCATATGATAATAGTGGCACATGACATAGATCAAAAGTGATGGGGTCCTCATGTGTTTCTTCTTCCCTACAGTTCCAAACAATACTCCTTGAGTTCTCCCAGTCTCTTCCCAAATTTATAACTCCTATAATCCTCTATTGAGCTTCATCATACTTCCATTTCCTCAATCCACACTGACTAGATACCATTCTAAACCCATAATCTTCTACCAACTCCTCTTCTCACCTTCTAAATGTGTGGCTTATGCACATGAGGATTTAAATATCCACTAGTATGGTCTCAAGTCCAAGATCAATGAAAAAATTCTTGATTTTGAAATAAAAAAGCCTAATCTAATGACCACATGATTCTCAAAAGAATTAGATCTTGGCTTCTTCAGGACATAAATATGTAGTTATAGAATACTCTAGAATGTAGCTGTTTAGAACTCCTCTCCACCAAATGTTAACAACTCTCATCCACAAAGTTTTAAGTCATGCTAAATCTATTTTCCACTCTAACGTCCAAGACTATCTCCTTCTAATATTCTTTGATCATCCTTGAGCATATGCTGATATCCAAGTGTGTAAATGAATCATGATCTAAACAATGAAGGTTTGCTATAATGCATTGTAGAGGTTCTAATCTACCCACTGCCATGCAGAGATTCCTAGTTCAAGGTAGGGAACTACAAAGTTATCTTCAACATTGGTAATCCTTTATTCTATATTCTCAAGAGTAATACACTCAAGCATTTTCCATAGTTGAACAACAAATGCTATAGGTCCTGGCAATGGAACCAAAATGATGGGTTTTCTTTGGTAAATATAGCTCTGACACTAAAGTCTATTCAAATGAGCATTGGCCCTTTCATGCAATATTTAAGTCTTGCACGCTCACCTGAAGTGCATAATTTGGTATCGATTTCCATAGGTTTTTGTTTCACAACAATACTTAGCCATATTCTTGATGTTAAACATGCTTTTAATTAGATACCCTATATAAGTAGAGATCGACTATTTTGATCCTTTAAGTTCTAATATTGATTTCTATAATTATGTAGATTAGTTCGATTTGTAGTTCAAATGTAATTATTAAAAAAAAATAGACATAACCCACATTAAGTCTAATCACTCTACTTAACTCACATGACACCATTCATTATGAACACAAGAAGTTTGATAAAACTAGCTACTTCATATATTATGCTTTAACATCAAAGAGGTAAAAATACATACTTCCTCACAGTGATTACAATAAGCATATTTATAATTATTTATCCCTAAACAAGTATTTACAACATTAATGACTAGATAAAATCATCAACGAACTCTCAATAGATTGAGAGTTGTGGTGCTCAATCAATTAGTTTTTCCTAAAGACCTAGGCTTCTATGCCCCATATATCCTCACTCTATGCTAGATCTTTGTTGATAAGTGTTCCTTTCCTTATGGGCCAGTGCAACACTTATTATGAATAAGGTTTGAGTGACCCATATAAATCATTTCGTAACTACTCCTGCTTCCCATGCACTCCCCTAGTATTTTGTTTATATTCTAAGTCCAATGTTCTTGGGTTCCTCATGACTCATTCTCCTCTGATTGGGTCCTCTCACGTTGGTCCTTTCTCACCATTGTCCTTTTCTGGCCTATTGGTTCTGCACCATGGTGATTTTGTGCATATCAAATTCTACACCATGGTTATTTCGCATTGTGTCAGTTCCATGCCAAAAATGGACAATACTTAGCCAAAATTTTGGGCCATTAATTCTAGTAGATGATACACCTTTTTGATATTATAAAATCACATAATCTGATAAGATTTATTTCATAACACCTAAATAACCAATTCCAATTGCACAAATACATACTTATGAAATGGGTGAATCAAGTAAAGAGGTTGATATAAAAAAAATTTCTCCAAGTCCTCAACACATAGAAGAACCTATCCAAGAAATCTTACTAAAGGAATAAATATCTACACAACTTGGAGAGCCTATCATGAATGAACACAATCAAGAGTTACCTTTTATAGATTCCATAAATTCCATTACAAAATTATGACTATTGGTACATATAGAGGATTCTTATTAAAAAATATAAGGTTACTATTATATGCATCTAATTTTTCTTGATTTATCACTAACATCATTAATTTCATCTACTTCCCCTCTAATTTGTCCTAATATCATATTATCATAGTCCTACTCTAATATTTATAATATATCCCCCATCCTACACTAACGTCATAACATCCCATGCCTAATTAATTTACTTACATCCTCATTATATAATATTTGGGAATTTTAAATTACCTTCCACCTACCCTAGCCTAGGTGTGGCCTTTCCTAAAAGCCTACTCCCTAATCACTTAACACTTGTCTAATCACTAACCTAACCATCCTCTAATCATTAGTAACCCCTCCTAATGGATTCTAGAATTCTCTAATTCTAGAATCCTCTCTATCTTATCCTTCCTCTCTAGAATTCTCTAATTCTAGAGGCTTCCAAGGAATTTTCAATTCCTTTTAATTCTCCATCCTTCCTCTATTTAAATTAGCTCATCCTCCACTGAATCTAGGTAGAAAATCCATGAGCCTTCATGTTAAATCCTCTATCTTCTACGTCTAGTTATCCATTGATCAAATTGTCATAGTCTTTTGTCAAGAATCAAGCCATCCATTACTATTGAAAAATTTGAGTTTGTAAGTATCCCATGATCATTTAGTCTCTCTTTTGTTTTGATCTTGATCTAGAGCACTTAGATTTAGGATATAATACTGCTATGAATGTTCATCTATTTGCATTTTTATCCTAATGGCTCTAGATTTTAATGGTATATTGGTATTTTGAGTAGTTTTGGTTAAATTACATAATCAAATTCAATTTCTCAAAATTACCATCTTACATCTAACGACCATAGTGGGAGCCCTCCATTTAGACTAACCTTGTGTGCTTGGAGTGATTGATATTTGCCTTGCAGGTTAGATTAAAGACAGATTGTGACTCCAAATTTTAAAATTTCATTTTCCGAGCAAGTTGAGACTTTGATTTGTAAATAATGATTTTGTACAAGAGATTTTGACCTGATAGTCATGATTTTGAACTAATCATGAAAGCTAACCACTAGCCATTTGGATACCTAACTGTTTCATTTTGCTTAGT
The DNA here is from genome assembly GCA_037957365.1 of Torreya grandis. NCBI lineage: Eukaryota > Viridiplantae > Streptophyta > Pinopsida > Cupressales > Taxaceae > Torreya > Torreya grandis. Next base: position 7,230,289 of record JARHVA010000005.1, on the reverse strand, counting down.
CACAAATCACTTCTATGTAGTTGCAATTTTAATGTTTTAGTTACAATTTTGACATATTTAGTTGCAATTTTGACCAGTAATAAATTTATAAGGTTTTTAATCTATAATCTACTTACTTTATGTTTATAAATATCATTAACTGACAACAAGTATCTACTCTCTATTTATAACTTCTATTTTTTTGTAGGGTTAACTTAAAAATTTATTATCAAGTAAAATTGCAACTCCCAGTTGCAATTTTTAAATGGTATAAATTTAATCTTGTTTTAGTCCTGAGAACTATTTTAAGTACCTTAGTCTAATAAGATCATAATCAAAAACCTCTTAAGTGCTTTTAGTGTCTATAAACTTTGCAAATATATCAATTTTTGCGTAGTTTTCAAAATCATTTCTAGGCAATCATGATTTTGATTTCAAGTCATGATTTTAAAAATGGTAGTTGTGATATTGACAATAATATTACATAGACTTTATCATCTCTTGTAATCAATTATTATCAGTACTACTTTGCATAATCTGTTTGAGTACACACTACTATATGAAATCCTGGATATATTAGAATCAATCAGGGTAGAATATTCTATTTTTACTAAGTGATTCAATATCACTTCTACATTTCAATTTGTTTTTGATCACTACTTACAATTTTGTAGTATTAGTTGTTTATAATCATAGTTTTACAATACCACATTTAACCAGTCCTAATTTTTCACTCTAGCTGCTAGCAGTTTGATTAACTATTTGACATTATCACTTGTGTGTATATATGGTTTTGACTTATTAGAAGTGATTTTGACTCTTTAAATGTGATTTTGTATTAACACTGACTTTGTATAAGTGATTTTACATTAAAAATTTTCCTTTGTTTGAATAAAAAATTGTGTTTTTTGAGTGCCCTTTTTAGGACCATTTTGGGTCAATTTTGAGTCATTCCAAGCATCCTAAGAGTGCACCTGGGGCTCAAGCCCTAGACCCTGCAAGGGGCACTGCCCCTTGACCCCATTGGGGGTTGATGCCCCCAGAACCTACATATTGGCCCCTCATTCAAAAGTTATATTGTATAAATCCTTAATTTTTTTATACTAGTTTAAACTAACCACTTGTCTTGCAGGTCACACTTTGACACATTTTTGTCTTTATCTAATATCTTGTCTTTTAGGTTGCCCCTCAATATTAACAAATTTAAACTAATAATCTCTTGATTTATAGGATGCACATTAAATATTTTGGTATTTGAAAACCATATTATATATATCTTTGTATATATCACACTTAATTAATCAATGAATAAACTTTTTGTCTACTTGTCTGTACCCAAGGACTACAATGGTGTATGTTCTCCTCCCTACATCCTTGCAACGAGTCTTAGAAGATTAAAAACCATTCCATTTTATTTTTTATGGGGAAAAATGATGTGGAAGTGATGACCATGCACTTTTTGTAGTCCTAGGGGTATTGTGACTATGGAATTCACCACCATGCACAAGTCCACACTTTATGTTCTAGCAAAGTCTAAATAAGAGGGACATCTATAGTTATGCCAAGTGAGAGACCCCATACAAGATCCCATGAAGATAACACCCTATACAAAGTTGGGCCCCACATACCTAGTGTATATTAGGGATGCCCCTAGTGAACCTATATAGCCTAGAATAGGACCATCGACCATAACAGGTGACTTGTTATCAGAGTCAAGATCAGATATCATAGTAAATGTTATGCATATATGGGGTTGAGAGGGTTTGAGATGTTTTGTAATGGGTCACTAGCCTACAACCTCACCTGTGAAGCCATTAGATGGTGCAATCATCTATTTACACTCCTAAATTAGTTTATTAGTGATAGGTTTGTGGTTTGTTTGATTTGGTGAGTGTTGTGTTAGACTAGTGTTGTTTGTGAGCTGAGTCAGCATTTCACCCAAGCCTATACACACATGTCTATATTTCCTTCACATGTCATCAAATTATATATTCTTGTCAATATCCTCTTATGCATATTTGTGTACATCTTTTTAAACATATGTCATCTTGCATCTTACCATATCTCTCATCACCCCTATCATCTTGGTAACATCCTAGTATAGTCTCATCCATATAACACTAGTCATACGCCCATCACTTACCTTAATCTAGTCTTGGCATCCCTCCATCACATCTCATCATAGTCCAACCTCATGCTCTTCACCTAGCCTTAGTATTAATTTTCTCTAGTGTCATATTTATCACTTAAGACTAAAATACACCTTATCTATAACCAATTTGGGTCACATCCTAGTCCTTTTTGTCACCATATCCTTATATCACCTTTTTTCTTGTTTTATTCATCTTAGGGTCCTAGTCCAAACTAGTCATTTATCTTGACCTTGTCTTGCCTAGTTACTTTATTCCTTGTATATATAATCTAGCCTAGTCTTAGTCCAACCCATCCTTACCTTGTCATCCTTGTAAATAATAGTCATATCATCAATTTTATAATTATACATTGGTCTTCACCTAAATTGGAAAATAGCTCTTTCTACATCATGGTACTTATTATCAGCTTGTTTGTGTTCAATCAAGTTTGTATCCAATCCTATCATCCTCTTATCCTAATTCAATTTTATCATCATATAATCCTCCTTAAGTAAATTATCTTAGTCTTGGGCTAGTCTTAATCTAATCAATCCCTAATCAAAATTAGTCTCTTGGGCCAGTATATCCCCTTGTCAAGTCTTAGAGTTTATTGTAGTTAACTCAATCAAATTAAGCCTTAATTATTGATAGTATAGCTCACATCCTAATTTGGTTTGTTTCATCTTGTCTTAACTCTTCTCACATCACATCATACAAACATCAAGTCAAACTTGAGATCAGACTAAATCAATCCTTTTGTCCAAATTTGTTCCACACATCCCATCTTCATTCCTTAACCTTTCCATTCAATCCCCTACACCTATTGATTGGGGCCAAAAAATTAGGTCATCCAAACTTAATACCATATTGATTCATGGATTCTAAATAAAAGTTAGACACATTGATTAAGAAATGCATCATTTATAATAAGGATATGCTCCTTTCACATCTCCTTGAAATAAACACTTAACTTCCTGCATACTTTGACACATTACCTTTGGTCCATACCCATTCATGTTTATCTATTTCTAGCCTACATATTACCAAATCATAATTAATCGCTACATCCACCAGTCATATCTAGTCATCTACCACTTCATATACCAGCAAAGGGAATCTTATTCTAGCTACTTCATCTACTACTAATCTTCCCACATAGTCATGTCAACAACCATATGATCTAAACTCCAATGCTTTGACATCTAAGTTAAGAAGTGAAGAGAGGCCCTATACTCCTCTTTTTATATCCTTAAAATCCCTCTTCCAAACACTTGTCATCATTTACATGATGGTCTATCCACCCATACAACATCTTGATCCCACATAGCCTAAGCCCTCTTGGCACAAGACAAACCACTACTATATATATCATTGAACCTAGGGGCATACCATTAATCATGTCATACTTTGTAAAACTATGTCCAAAACCTCATCAAATATGGTGACCTAAAAATAGATAATGAATCAAATGATTTTACATTCAAGGGTGAACAAGAAGAGGTATGCTAATATTCCTTTTCTAATCATGATCTAGCCCTTTCCTTTCCAAGCCAAGGTTAATATAATCATTCCATCTTCTTTGGTCCACCTATCTTCGATAAACACTCCATCAATGATGATTTCATTTCACATAAATGTATTCCTCCCTTATCTCATGATTCCTTCTTCCATGGACCTATCTTTGTTGAATCCATTGTCTCCCCATCATCACATCAAGGACCCCATTTGGAGAGGTCACTTGTGAACAAAGAATCCTTTACTAACAACATTGAATCTTGTACATCAAAGTTAGTATTGGAGTCAACACAAGTCTTGTATATATTATGATCATGTTCAACACTAGTATTTGAATCATATTCCTCATTAGAAACATCATCCCTCATAGATATTTTATCTCATGATGACATCTACATATTTACAGATACCTCCAATTTGCATATCAATCAATCTAAAGGCATATCTTTTGATACCAACCAGGATGATGAAGTCATAATAGAGTTATTACAAGATTTATCAATTATCGGTCAATGAATTTGATCTTTCCTCAGATGCGTGTCCCAAAAATAGTCTTAGTGATATTTTATTGATATTGAAGAGATTTTATTTGATGTCAAATCCAAGTCTCCTAGGAATCCCTATGAGGACCATGCTGCTGGACCACCACTCATTAACCACATCATACCATTTCCCCCACCTTCATCCATCATAGACTCTTTCTTTCTATCAATGATAATTTAATTAACTACCTCCATAGGGATGAACATAAACATACATATTTGGACATTTCCTTGAACAACATAATATGTGCCATAAATACAAAGTTTCAAGACCATATTCAAAAAGTCATACATGATGATCAAATCACCTTTGATCCATCAAGTCAAAATCAAGAAAAGTTAAATCATTGGCCTAATCAAAAAGTGTCTTCTCTTAGTGAAACCCTCTTTGAGGCACTATAGGACCACAAAGTCAAAATAATCATCATATATCAAGTCAAAGATCAAATTCCTCTAATGAAGCCCAAAATTATGCACTAGGGGGAAATCAAAAACCAATCTAATTTAAAGATCAACTCCTTATCAAGAGTGTGATTAGTATGGCTGATTATCCTTCAACTAATCAGATCAAAGAAGAATCACAAAGTCAAAGTGTCTTGGATATCTTAAAGTCTTTTATCATATGACACTAATCAACTATGGAACATCCAACATGTCCAATGATGTCTGTGACTACTAGTCCCACTTACCAATCACCCATCATACCTCCATATGATGGTCATATCATCCATTGAAGTCTTATACATCACCAGTAAATCCAAACCCTAAATCCATCTATTCCATACCTCATAAACCTAGGCAACATTGTCTCTTGTAGGGGTGATGAAGACACTTGGTCTAGATGACTAGAGGGGTCTCAATCAAGAGTCAATGAAGGTCAAAAGGACATTATTAAATCTAGAATAGACAACATGGTCCTAACATCACATATAAATAGAATAGGTGTTGGTTGAAAATCAATAAAGTGTCAACATTCTTGCATCTCACACCCATATCTAATAAATTGAGATGCCAAAAAAATCATTCATCCAATGGTGAAAACTAGTTTTATGGCACCTTGGGCAAGTACCATGATGAAAATTAGTTCAAACATCATGGTAAAATAATCTATTATTTGCATTATACCTCAACACTTGGGGGAAAATACATTTCTTCCACAAAACCCATCCCTTGTTAATCCCATCTATATCATCCATGTTTATCTTATCCCTCGATCCATTGCTCCTACCCATCATCTACCATCATATCTTGCATCCTATTATGTCCATCCTTTATTCTAGTCTTTACCTTTGTAAGTGAGTGGAATATGTCTTAGGAAATGTTTTGGAATCATCTTGACATATCCTCCAATGGACACTCATGCAACTAGATATTTGGTTCCTCCATGATGTGGTTTTTGGCGATCCATAATCCATTCTTCCTTGATCCTCATCCCATTTTCAACATCATCCTCATATTTTTTTGTCCCATCCATGATTCCATCCATCCTTATCCTGGTTACTAGGCTTGGTATTCCCTTTGATAGTAACCCCATTTATATAGTGTACATACATATTCTCAAAAGACCTAAAAATTAATTTAAAAAAAAAAAACCCTAAAAATTATAAAATCCCTAAAATCCCAAAACATATTTGTCATCTTGTCATATGTCCTAAATATCCTAGTTGTCTTGTCTAATGTCTTACCAATATTATCATCTTGTCATATTTCCTTGTATTATTTACTAGTGCTCTTATTATTTTATCATCTTATCCTTTCCTTTGTATCAATCTTGGCATCTAAATCCTTATCCTTAACCTTATCCTAATTACAGTCACTAGTTTACTCCAATTACATACCCTTGTCTAACTCTAAAACCTTAATCCAAATTCACATCATCACAACCAAATTAGTCCAACTCATCACATGATCAATCATCCCATCGACTCTCATTAGGACAACTAGAAAAGACACAATGCATTTGCATGTAGTTACTTGTGTGTATGCTCTTTATTGTTTGACTTTTTGCATGTATTTTATCATGTATATATATGCATATGTTTGTCTAATCATATATGTTTGTATTCTTTTAATATTAGTATTTTAATTATTCTTGTGTCATGTTTTTTTCATCAAGGGTGTAATGAATGAGGATGCTATGATGGAGCCAAAAAAGCTATAATGATGATTTTGGGTTCCCTATATAGAGTTCATTATTTGCCTCTTTTATAATCATGCACTTTGGCACAACACCCTCTTGGTCATACTTATATCATGGGGCATATTGCCTAGTGTTATATTTACATTAGATTGATTAGACTATGATGAGTCATGTTACAATAATGATGGCTTGACAATGGACTGGACTCATCATTTATCCTATCCTCTATCACATGTCCAGATGTCTAACCATCTTAATCCTATCATTAAGTTGATCATCCCAATCCACTATTATAATATCCAATCATTCCTCCAAGCCATTTATCATCCTATCTATATCCTCTAGTTACTCATCTATCATCTCTCTAGTCATCAACGTCTAACATCCCATCTCCCACTATTTATCCTAGTCTTCTATCTTCATGTCTAACATCTGAGTCACATCCTCTATTTAACCACTAACATGTCTAATAGTCATTATCATCATCCTTCTCTAGTGTATCTTGTTATCTATCATCTAGTCCAAACTACATTGGCTTGAGGTATTTTCAGACTATGTAGGAAACACTCAATGACATGGTGTATTTAAGGTTACCTCAACCACTCTCTCCTCTTTCCCCATATTTCATCATCACATTTATTATTTCCTTCATCATCCTGAAGTCTTATATTAGTCAAATCCTTAAGCTATAATATCAATAATTAATTAGTTAGTTTATTGATCAATCACTATCCACTATGCAATCATCTTCCCAACATTACCATTCAATTTCCCACACCTATCAATTGGGATTGATAAATCACAACATCCATATTTTATTCCATCAGTCATCTGATATCACTGATTGGTTAATTCATGATTTGAAGTTTATGGTCTCTTATTTTGATTGGGGCATGATCATGACCGTAATTTTATTATCTCTCACTCCCTTACATGTGTCCTTGCTAGAGGAATCATCACTATTAATCACGTTATGGCTCATTGATTCAATGCAATTTTGTCCAATTTTCCACTTCATATTTTAGTCACTTGATCATATCATTTATTCTCTCTCATCTCCTTCATCAAATTGTTTGAATTCAATTTTAACCTACATTCATTGTTAATCTTATCAATTCATTATTTTATTTTAGCCCAATGCTCTCCTAACATGCATCATTGCTTGGGATATGTAAAAATATTATGGCCTTTATCATCCTGGTTTGCAAGTCTCCTAAGCATGTATCCTTTCCTCAGATATGTTGAAAGTTGGTAGCCTTTTATCTTATCATCACCATGTTATGATTGATTCCTCCTTGGGATGTGTCGACAACTATGACACCATCATTACCACTCCCTATGCATTTGTATTTGTCAGAGGAAACATCAATTATTAGTTCACTTATCATGTTGATTTCATATTCTTCATCATTGGTCCCCCATCTAGCATCCCATCCCCTTGTTAATTCATCCATCCCACCATTTTCTTCTTCTTTTTGAGTGGCCATCTGACTCCTTCCTCCCTACATATCCCCTCGAGGGTGCATCATGTGTCCATTAAATTAATAAAATTCCTTTGATGAGTATATTTATTCTTTGAAAAACCAATAATTATTATACTTCATTCAATTGTAATGCCCTTTCAAAGAGGGGAAAAATGTATGCATCTCAATTTGCTTGCTTAGTCGCTAACATCACTAATTTCATCTATTTTCATCTAATTTGTCCTAATAGCATCTTATCCTAACACTAATATAATATATCCCCCATCCTAAACTAACCTTATAACATCTCATGCCTAATTAATTCACCTAAATCCCCATTATCCACTAACAAATCTTATCTTATCTAATATTTGAGAATTTTAAATTCCCTTTTACCTACCCTAGTCTAGGAGTATCCTTTCCTACAAGCCTACCCATAATCACCTAACATTTGTTTTATAACTAACTTAACCTCCCTCTAATCATTATTAACCCCTTCTAATGGGTTCTAAAATTCTCTAATTCTAGAATCCTCTCTCTCTTATTTCTCCTCTCTAGAATTCTCTAATTCTAGAGGCTTATAAGGAATTTTTTTCCATTTAAATTATCTCTAATTCCTCTATTTAAATAATCTCATCCTCCATTGAATATAGATATAAAAATATTTGAGCCTTCATGCTAAATATTCTATCCTCTAAGTTTGCTTATCCATTGATCAAACTATCATAGTCTTTTGTCAAGAATCAAGCCATCCATTATTGTTGCAAAATATGAGTTTGTAATTAATCCATTATCATTTAGTCTCTCTTATGTTTTGACATTGATATATAACACTTAGCTTTAGGGTATAAGGTTTCTATGAATTTTCATCTATTTTCCTTTTTATCCTAATGGCTCTAGATTTTAATGGTAGATTGGTATTTTGAGTAGTTTTGGTTAAATTGAATAATCAAATTCAATTGATCAAAATTACCATCTTACAAATACAATAGTGATGATGAAAATACACATGAATTAATAGATGATCAAATGTACAAATTATATTTCAATCTCATTGATGAATATGGAAGCCTATCTCAGTCTTTATTTACATCAATTGGAGTAGGTGAACACATGGCTATATCTCCGCTAAAAAATAAGGGTAAACCAATAATTTATGAACAATAGGTTATCAAAAATAATTATAATACCATATCATTGGGAATTTCATACTTCATTGATTCAAGCACTTCTAATCATACAATAATTATATCTTCTAAGGAACAAGTGTAAGCTCAAATGAGGCAAAATTCAAAAATACAATCTTCAAAGCAAGATTTTGGTATATTCAAACATGGATTTATTAATAAAGTTTTTTGAAATTAATAATCAAATATTAAACTTATAATATGGTCACAAAATAGATCTCAAATAAAATTTATTCTTACATAGAGCCTCTCATTATAAAACCATTTATAGTTGGTAAACAATGTCCTAATGTTGTAGTTACATGCCTCCAAGAGACTAACAGATGTAGTATTTATCTTTTCAAATATCTTAGGTATGGCACATAACATCTCCATCAAGTTGTAGGTCCCACACACTGCATTGGATTTATAACATTACTAATCACACTAGGCCCAAAATGATGTCTTGCTTTATTTCAAATTGATCCTACTTTACAATAATATAATGCAATCATAGGGAGATCATTGAAAATATCAATGAGATATACACTCAACAACAATTATGATTTACTCACATTTCAAAAAGATAGTGCAATGGTTACAATTTCTAAGGAGAACACAATTATAATCAAATAATACACAACTAAGCATATACACTCAAAATTATCTAATGCAAATATGGCACATGTGATACACTCTAATGAATCAAAAAATATTACACAATAAAAATATATTTACAAAATCAAGAAATAATCACACACACACAAAGCTGTCCTAATCTTAAATTTATGTATACAGGCAATCTGGATAATGTGACACCAGATAGATAACAAAGTATTGTGAACTTGTCTTATTGTTGTAGATCTATCCCTATGCATTTTTAAATTTATATTTCTAATTGCAACATAATCACAAGGACCTATTATACAATTTTTGATCATAAAACAAAACACATATTCTTATAATCAATAAAATGTCAAGCTAAGACATACTTTTACATGGTTTCAATGCTGGGCCAACCTTTTACCCAATAACCTTACTCAATTACGGGCATCTCATCATTCTATATGAACAATTTTATAAGTTGTATCTATCCAAAACCTATTTTCTGTGTTGAGCTATAACAATAACAAATGTCTTAATATCCATTCATATTTTACATGTGTCTTGCTGAATATGCTATTTTCTAACATGAACATAAGTACATATGAGCCAACTATGCTATATTTATTTGTTGTATATGATTTATTATTTACATAACACGATTCAACTTTCTTGATTATTTAATAAAACCATTAGCCTTATGTATGTTCATCATACACCCTCTTTCTTGTATGGCATCACCATGCCATGTGTGTGTGGCTTTTGGCCTTCTATGTTTGTACAAAATTTTAATTTCCCTTGTATTCCACCTTTAGTCCTTATGTGTGACATTTATTCAAACTCTCTAACTCTATGCAACATTTTACATGTCCCTTATATGTGACCTTTAGGCCTTTTTGCATGACATTGTATGACTTTGATTACACGTTCATTATTAGATACTATGGTTTCACGATTCTTATAATGCACTACTATGTATGTATTACATACATCTATGGTGCCATGATACATATCATGCACATACTATTTATGTGCTTCAATACTTTATTTTTATAAAATACTATGCTCACAATACATATTCAACACTTTAAATATATTTACATGATTCATACACTACTTTATAAAATCATGTGATGCAATGAAATATACAATCTCTTCATATGATTCAATGTTACATCTCTAAGATTCCAATACAATTCAAGTATGAAAAATATTATTACATCATTATATCTTTCACAAATGCTATCACTTTTTCTTTTGATATAAGTGATTTTAAGGCAATTTCCTTCATCTCAAAAGGGGGCATCATAATGGGATTATCTCCAAGATTTCACAAGTAATATATTTTAGATTTGACAATTTCCAATATGTAAAAATTAGAAAAATTTAAAATATTGAGGCATTTGACTTGCTTATGCACTCCACTCTTACAACTACTATAGCACATATACACTTGTGCCATCATAGTTATAAGATTTTAAATAGTTTTCAAAAGATAAAATTGGAACTCTATATAGTAAAATGGGCATGATATGAATTCAAGACCAATTTACTAGTTTGTAAAATTCATATTCCTCTTTTCCAAATTTTCAAGAAGTCATAGTTTGAATCTAGATCCATCTATAGCGGTGTGATTCATCTTTTACAAGTGGGCCATGTTTGAGCTTAGTGATGCTTCACATATTGGTTTAACTTTAACAAGCCATGTATTGGTTCCCATTTATTCTCTTCAGTTCAACAAGTGAGTTTCATGAGAGCTTTATGATGCTAAACATTTTGGTTGCACTTTAGCAAACCACTTTGTTGGTTCCCATTTCTTCAAACATTACAAAGTACCCTATGCGAGTTAGAGCATACAATATTTACAACTCAAACATATTCATTGATTCTTTACATTGTGACTCAATCACTATTAATTCATCACATGTTTAATACTCCTCCACATGCCTCAACAAAGGGGCATGCACATCTTCATGATAAAGACAAAGTACATACACACACTCAGGTTTACATTTCCTTTACTCTTGTAATTTTATGCATCACTATCATAAAGGGGTGGAAAATGTAGACACTAAAATTTAATCAATAAATACTTGATAATGCTCATCCTTGACATCGTTACCTTGCTTGGCCAACTCACCATTCTGATAACTCACAATCTTTATGAAAGCCTTGAAAGTCTTTAAATTACTAAGGACATGTTGTAGGTTTATCTATTTCATTCCTATTCATCCATATATAGTAGATAATTTAATATCAATCCTATTTTAGAAGCCTTTTTTATTGTAATACAAGTTTGCACTAGTTAGACAGGGGCACACTACACACTTATCTAGTAGTGCGTACTTGTCTCCCGTGCTCTAATGATTATATTTTCAAAATGACATGCTTCTTAATATATTTCTTGTGCATATCAATAGTTCAATTATCAAAAACATTAAAAAATTTTATCTATAAAATCACATCAAGTATCAATAGTTCAATTATCAAAAACATTAGAAAAATTTCTCTATAAAATCACATCAAGGGTCACACTTGAAAGGACCTAGCACTCTCTTATAAGGCACATATTTTTGTGATTTCAAAAGCATCTATTTTCTAGGTAAATATCCCTATTGTAATTTTATTATAATTTTACAGTCTTTGGCCAAGTCTAACATTGTTTATTACAGGTTGAGGGCATCCATTATTAAAAATTATAATAAAATTTTATAATTGCATTCATATGATCTTCCCTTAATGGATAACTACATCAACCTGAGCCCCTTTGGGATATGGAGGCAATACTTAATCAATAAGGGTTTTTTTGAAGGTAGCTTGACCATTGCCACTTCCCTCATTTTACCCTTTTGCATTTGATCTCTTTTGTATGATTATTTAGGATTAAGGTTATAATTTTACAAGTATTAGGTGCATTAATTAAGGATTTGAACATAAATATGTTTCATACAAACACGTGTGAACAAACCTAGATTTAAATATATTTTGCATATTCTGACATGATAAAGTTATAGTAGATAAAAAACAATGCATTGTGCTCTTGTCCACCTCCTACAGACTTATTATAACAGACAATGAGTCACTTTTTTATACCATACTTATGTTTTCAGGTCTTTTTAGGCAGTCACAATATATAAAAAGTTAAAATAGTCTAAAATAAATTAGTTGTAAGGACAATTCTCTAACCTTAATCCTAGTTTCTATTTTTATCAAATTTACATAATTTGTAATTTTTTTAGATATTTATATTTTAATATATATTATTTTATTTATCATCCTAGTTATCATCCTAGATCTATTGGAATTAGCTTCTGAGAAGTGGGGGGTGTGAATCAATGGCCTAACAATATGTATTCAATTCCATTCATCATTTTGTTCACATAAAAGATCAATGCATAACCAAAGCAACTACACAAGCATATCATGAGTTAACATAAAAGATATGTGGGAAAAAATATTGAGGGGTAAAACCAACTCAACCATGCACATGGAATATAGTCCTATAATGTCAAGATCCAAAGTTTAGTGAAACACCAACTTCACAAGGAGCTCCAATCCCTACCTAGTTAAGCACCCATTCAACTAGTTTTTTGCAAGCTCTATCTTGCAAGGAGGCTCCAACCACCTAAGTATATTATAATTAAGTCACCTATGATATTTTATCACCTTAGAACACCTTTTTATAGCTTATATATATATATATATATATATATATATATATATATATGAAAACCTTATTTTGCACTCTTTTCCCTTCAATCTCACTCAAACAACCTCTTAGGCCTTCTTGCTCAATTAGCCCTCTCTGTGGCAGAATTAGGTAAAATGAACTTGATCAACACCTAAAAAAACATAGTTAGATACACATGAAATATTAAAATCAGATTTTTTATGATCATCAAGATCTTAACCTGTTCTCTAAAACACTATATCATTCGCTTAATAGCTCAATTCTCTAACTAGTCAAAATAAGCTTATTAGGCCTTGACTTTATACTTGATTATTTATCATACCTATCTTGGTCAAATAAGGACTTGAAAGTACTTGGATTATGGTTTAAATAGATCACTACACATGTTTCATAAGTGAAACAAATAATACATAAGTCTATCATAGTCCATAAGGACCAAATCCACCATAGGCCTAATGGAGACCTAATGCAATTAGTCTTTCTTATCCACACGTTACCACTATGACCCTTAGGAAAACTTATTATTTTAAAAAATGGAAGAAAAATTTCATAAATTCCTCCAATATATCCCTTATAATTTCACCTTGGGTCCCTAACTCCATTTTTCCCATTTCACTACCTGGACCTATTAATTAGGTCTCTTCGCCAATAGGCCTTCTCAATGCCTGAAAGTTTGTCTTATAAATTTGAACCATATACACAAATTTACCAAATAAAACATGCATAAAATCATATTAATATGATACTAAAGACTTTAAAAACTTGCCAAAATTATTTGGAATTCACCACATAGGACAAAAGACCTCAGGAACACCCTTTTCACACACACACACACATAAAGTTGCCTATAGGACCAAAAACACAATCAAGAAAATAGAATTATAAAACACCTATGGGAGAAATTATATGATATTAAAATGGATTTGTGAAAAAATTTATCATCCTTATATAATCTCTAAAAATATAAATTGCATGGTCATATGTCAATATTTGTCTTACAGACCAATCTCACTATGTCACTCTACATAGTCTTCACTGTGTTAGATAGACCAGCTTGATGATAATTTTTTGCTTGGGTATAGGCATCATAAAAAATTATATACCAAGGGGATAAGAGATATATGTATTTAATAATTACACCATGCCTTAGGATATATCCCTAGTCTTCTATAACCAATCCCTAATCTCATTCTCATTCTCACCTAGTTTTCTCATTGTTCTGCTCATTAGGCTAGTTTAGCGATAGGCTAAATTTCATGACCATTTAGAAAATTTTTGGTCATAAACGTAATCAAAATTTTTCATGAGAATAAACTATAAGTGTTTCACATCATCCTTTATGTTAGGTTGTGGAGCTAAAAGCTTCAACTGATGCAGACATGGAGGAGGTTGCTGAGTTCCAGGGATACCAACGTCGATAGTGTAACCGACGTCGATCATATTCAATGCAAATGGAAACCGACATCGGCAGGAGTCGGCCGATGTTGGTCACCTCCAGATAGACAGGGATCGATGTCGGTCACCTGTGTGGTTTCAGAACTATTAGCTTCACGAACAGTTAGTTTGTTGAACCGGTTGTTTGCATGTAAAGACTATTTCGAGTCTTGAGCTACGTGTCTAATTATTGTAAATTAGAAGTCTAAGTTATTGTTTAGTATGGGATCTATTTATAGACCCATTATCATGTATTGTAATCAAAGCAATAGAGGAAGGCAAGGTAGATCCTTCTAATTGTAAGATCATTTGAATTGCAGGTTGTTGCAAGTTCATGGTAGATATACATGTGTAAGTAAGATCATTTGGATTGCAGGTTGTTGCAAGTTCATGGAAGATCTACTTGAAGTACTTTGAGTACTTGTGTAATGGTAGTGTTATTACTGACTGGTTAGAGGTGAACACCAACTCTATGTTTGAGTTGTGTGTTGGGACCATTTTTGGTAGGAGAGTGAACTCTTGATTGAGAATTACTGGGAGCCCTTGAGGTGTGGGAAGCCTTATAGAGGTGTGAGAAGAGTGTGGCATCTTCTTTATTGTATTTTCTTTCTAGATGAGTTGAATACAAGATTGTGTATTGTCTCTCATATTGTGTGTCATTTGTGAATTCTAGTTACTTGTTCATTCTGGTATAATTCCGTGTTTAGTTGCTTATACAAGGTAATCATATTGTACTCTTATTGAGGAGTAGGATCCTGACAAGTGGTATCAGAGAATTTATGTTCTAGATTTCTTATCAATTGGTATCAGAGCTTTTGGTTGGGTTACTAATAGGTTGTATCAGATCTAGTTAGTGTTTTTTGATTACAGGTCACTCACAGGGGTTTCTGTTTGAGTGGGAGTATAGCAATGGCAGAAGAAAGTAAGCTACGAATGGAGAAGTTTAATGGCAAGAACTACCAATTATGGAGGATGTAGATATAAGATTATCTGTATCAGAAAGATTTGTACTTACCGTTGGGTGGGGTTGCATGCAAGCCCATGCATATGAAGGATGAAGAATGGAATGTTCTTGATCGGAAGGCTCTAGGATCTATAAGGTTGAGCCTTGCATCGTCTGTGATTTC
Organism: Torreya grandis; assembly: GCA_037957365.1. NCBI lineage: Eukaryota > Viridiplantae > Streptophyta > Pinopsida > Cupressales > Taxaceae > Torreya > Torreya grandis. The sequence continues at coordinate 7,214,497 of JARHVA010000005.1, read as the reverse complement.
CAACTTATCATAGGCTAAGACAACGATAGAGTTGATGGAATCTTTGGCAAATTTATATGAAAAACCCTCAGCTTCGAATAAGGTATTTTTTATGAAGCAATTATTTAATTTGCAAATGTTGGAAGGTGGATCTGTACATAGTCATCTTAGTGATTTCCATGGTTTGGTAAACCAGTTAAATTCAGTCAATATTGTTTTTGATGATGAAATTAAGGCTCTCTTAATCTTATGCTCATTACCTGAAAGTTGGGAGAGTTTGGTAATGGTAGTTAATAATACTGCGTCTACTTCAAAAATCTTAAAAGTGGATGATGTTGTGAGTGTAATCTTGAATGAAGAAATTTGCAGGAAAAGCACAGGTGAATCATCAGGGAATGCTTTGAGTGTTGAAAGCAGGGGAAGGCAAAGAGAGAAGATCGAGCATGGGAGTTCAAGGTCAAAGATAGGTAGGAGATCCAAATCCAGGTTTGGCAGAATAACCTACTAGAAATGTGGAAAGCAAGGGCATGTAAAGAGAGATTGTTGGGTGAATGAAGATCAACATGAAGGACATGAAGAAGTAGATGTTGCAGATTTTATTACACAGGATGCTTTGGTATGTTCCTTAGATAAAGTAGAATCTTGGGTTTTAGATTCTGGTGCCTCTTTCCATGCATCCCCAAATAGGGAATTTTTTCATGAATATGTCCAGGGAGACTTTGGAGAAATTTATTTATGGGATGGTAAGCCTTGTCAAATGGTTGGAAAAGGGAAAGTGAAGCTGAAATTGCAGACGAGCAACACATGGGTGTTGAAGGAGGTCATGCATGTCCCAGTCCTGAAGCGAAATTTGATTTTTGTTAGAAATTTGGGTGATGAGGGTTGCACAGTAACTCTCATAGCGGACTCTTTGAAAGTTTCCAAGGGTGCACTTATTGTAGCAAGAGGTAAGAAAGTAGGTACTCTTTATTTATCTACTTGTATTACTGATTCTCCTTCTAGTTTATCTACTTCAGCTGTAGATTTAAAGATGTGGCTAAATAGGCTTGGTCACATGAATATGAAGGGGATGCATGTTCTTGAGTCAAAGGGTATGCTTTCAGATTTGAAAAGCATGGATCAAGATTTCTGTAAGCAAAAGCAAAAAGTGACGTTTCTTGATAAATCTGATGTTCGTGACAAGAATAGGAAGCCTTGGTTTTCAAGGAGAAGATGATGGACAGAGATCAGTGCAAGGGGCTGAAGAATTCTAAACAGAGCAAGGTTAATTTGAACAAGGTTTTGATCCAAAAGGAGCTCGTGGGTAAAAGTCATCACTTACAAGAAAAACACAGAGACTGACATCGGTTAGAAAACCGATGTCGACATCTAGACAGGGACTGACATCGGCTATGTGCAGCCTAACATCAGTGACTCCAGATAAATAAACACTAGTGTCGGTCAGGGGGGAACCAATGTCGGTGATGAGATAGTCACATGGAACCGATGTCGATCGGGTGCAGACTGAGATGTGACCGACATCGATCACTGAGATGGATTTTGGGTGGACAACAAGCTGTCAGGGAGTCTCAAATGCCCATATGGAGGACTGAAAGGGTAAGTAAGCTTCAAATTCATCATTTCCCTTCTTTACACTACTTGTTGCTCACTGATGGTCAAGAACCAGGAAGTTATTAAAGAAGTAGAGCAGGTAGAATCCAGGAAATAGTGGGAGCTTGGCATGGATGAGGAATGCGATTCCTTGGAGAAGAACCAAATGGGATTTTTTTTTGGTGGAGTTGCCAGCTAGAAGAAAGCACTGAGAGACGAATGGATTTTTAGGATAAAGAAGAGCGAGAATGGACACGTGAGATGGAAGGCCAGGGTATATGGTATTGAATAAGCTGTAAGACAATGGAGGTTTAACCATTGTGTTTTCTTTACCAAGTTGGATAATATTAGCTACATTATCCTATTACTGTATGTTGTGCTTGTTGCAGGGTCACATATGTAGGGAGTTGCTGAACTAAAGGTAAAGTTAGTTCAGAGGTGTGTCATGAAGAATCTGGGAGTAGTAAGATTCCTTAGCATGAGTGTGTTCTAGAGACATGGAAGGTCACAAGTTGATTTTGTCTCTAGATGATTGTGTGAAACCGATTAGCATGCCGATGGTTGGACAGTTCTATGAATAGTGTCCTGATTTACATGATGAGGTTGAGTACATGTGTACTAAACCTGAGATTTCCAAAGCAGTGGAAGCTATCAACAAGTTTGGAGCCAATCTGGGAAAGAAGCACTAGAGGGCAGTTTAGTGGATTCTCAGATATCTAAGAGGGACCAGCAGCAGGTGCACATGCTATGCAGGGTCAAGTTATTTTCTACATGGGTTTGTAGATGCGGATGTGGTAGGTGATTTGAATGACAGGAGGTGCACCAAAGGATTTGTGGTGGTTAGTCTTCAAGATTGATCTTAAAGAGGGATACAAATCCAGGAAACAAACTAGATGATGTACAAGTACAAGTAAAGTTGCAGCTATTTATCTCCAAGTGGGAGATAGTTAGGTTGTGGAGCTAAAACCTTCAACTGATGCAGACATGGAGGAGGTTGCTGAGTTCTAGGGATATCAACATCGGTAGTGTAACTGATGTCGATCATATTTAGTGCAAATGGAAATCGACATCAGCAGGAGTCAGTTGACGTCGGTCACCTCCAAATAGACAAGGATCGACGTCGATCACCTGTGCGGTTCCAAAACTATTAGCTTCACGAACAGTTAGTTTGTTGAACCGGTTGTTTGCATGTAAAGACTATTTCGAGTCTTGAGCTACGTGTCTAATTATTATAAATTAGAAGTCTAAGTTATTGTTTAGTATGGGATCTATTTATAGACCCATTGTCATGTATTGTAATCAAAGCAATAGAGGAAGGCAAGGTAGATCCTTCCAATTGTAAGATCATTTGAATTGCAGGTTGTTGCAAGTTCATGGTAGATATACATGTGTAAGTAAGATCATTTGGATTGTAGGTTGTTGCAAGTTCATGGGAGATCTACTTGATGTACTTTGAGTACTTGTGTACTGCCAGTGTTATTACTGACTGGTTGGAGGTGAACACCAACTCTGTGTTTGAGTTGTGTGTTGGGACCATTTTTGGTAGGAGAGTGAACTCTTGATTGAGAATTACTGGGAGCCCTTGAGGTGTGGGAAGCCTTATAGAGGTGTGAGAAGAGTGTGGCATCTTCTTTATTGTATTTTCTTTCTGGATGAGTTGAATACAAGATTGTGTATTGTCTCTCATATTTTGTGTCATTTGTGAATTCTAGTTACTTGTTCATTTTGGTATAATTTCGTGTTTAGTTGCTTATATAAGGTAATCATATTATACTCTTATTGAGGAGTAGGATCCTGACAAGTGGTATCAGAGCATTTATGTTCTAGATTCCTTACACTTTATCCATTTGCATGCTTTGATCTGGTCAACCCTACTTATAACATCAAAATCCCTAAAAATAAGGGTTTTCTAGTAGCTTCTACTTATTGTCAAGACAAACTAAAATAGCCTAAGGAAAATTTGAAGAGTAATTTACATGTTAAAAACATTAAATTAGGTAAATAGGACCATTATTGTTGGGATAAATAACTGGAAGCACACAATTGATTACTAAGCAACTTAATATGTGGAAATTAACCAGAATACACAAGTAACTAGAATTCAAAAATAACACATGATATGAGAGACAATACACAACTTGTATTAAAACTCTTGCAGAAAAGAATATAATAAAGAATATGCCACTTCTTCTCCACCACCTCTTCAGAGGCTTCCCACACCTCAAGTGAACAGTAATTCTCTCCTCAAAGCTCTCTCTATTAGGTCCCAACACCCAACTCAAACACTGAGTTGGTGTTCACCTTATACCTGTGCTCCACGCACACCACAAGTACACAAACATACTTCAAGTAGATCTCCCCTGAACCTACAACAACCTACACCTCAATAGACCTTACTTATGGAAGGAACTCCCTTGCCTTCCTCTTTGCTCTATCTGAGTACACACCTGTACTCCAAGTAGATCCTGCCTAATTCTGCTTCCTGTTGTGTTGTTGTCCTATCTGATCTTGCACACCTGTAAATCAACCTAGTTCTGTACACCTGTGAACCTTGACCTTGCACACACATACATCTGCATATCAATGATCTTACTTACCATGTAGATCTCCTATAGAAGCCATGCACACCAGCTGACTAAGATCATACACCCCTGAAGAATCCTAGTGACTCTCCAAAACCAGCACCCACCTTGGTACTGTGGCACTAGGAGGAACACACCATTGCTCACCTCACACATAAAAGGAGCTTATAAAATTGCTCTCTTACTCTCTAGCACTAGTTTACAATATAACCATGAGTCTATTATATAGATCTCATCTAAACAATAATTAGACATCTAATTATAATAATTAGATCTGTAGCTCTCAGTCTAAAATTAGCTCTCATCATGCAAACACTTGGTTTGTCAACTGACTGCCCATAATATACTCGCAGTCAAACCACACAGACGACCGACGTCGGTCCCTGTCCACCTGGGGATCGCCGACACTGGCCGATCTCTGACCGACGTCGGTTACTTCCTGTCTCCTACCTGCCATCGTCGATTGACCTGACCAATGCCGGTGTCTGTGACACTCCGCAACTCCTCTGCAACCTCCTCCATGTCTGCATCAGTGAAGCTTTTAGCTCCACAACCTAACAATCTCCCACTTAGAGATAAACAGCTGCACTGTACCTGTACTTGTACCCTGTCTAATCTATTTTATGGCTTGTATCCCTCTTCAAGCTCAATCCTGAAGACAACTCCCACTGCTTGGGAAAACTCAGGCCTATACTAGACCTCATGTGATTTTGGACACTTAACTGTCCAGCCCTTAGTGTGCTTTGATTCTGCATCCTGTGTCTCGCTAACACCTGATTCACATAAGCTCCCACTAGAGACAAAATCAACCTGTGATCTCCCATGTCCCCCATGCCAAAGAATTTTGTTGCTCCAAATTCTTCATAGCAAATCACTGAACTAATCTTACCCTTAGCTCAGCAAAACCCTGTATGTACAAACTTGCTAGCAAACATACCATCCACATACAACAACAAAATGATGTCATGACTCATCATCTACCTGGTAAGGCAAACCACAGTAGTTCCCTGACATTGACTGAAGCCATGCTTCATCCTCCACCTGTCAAAACCTGTACCACTGTCCTGCAGCTTACTCAAGACCATATATTTGGCCCTCCATCTCACGTATCCGTTCTCTCTATTCTTCAACTAAGGTATCCATTCGTCTCTATACTTTCTTCCCGCTAGCAACCCTACCAAATCTCCACTTGGTTCTGCACACTCTCCATGCCATGCTCCCACTGTTTCCTGGATCCTTCCTGCTCTGCAGTAAGCAACAAGTGTAAAGAAGAGGAACAATGAATTTGAGGCCTACTTACGTCTTCAGTCCTCTGTATGGGTGTTTGAGACTCCTTGACAGCTTGTTGTCTACCTAAAATTTGTTACAATAACTGACCTCGGTCACCACATAGTCTGCATCCAACCGACATCGGTTCTTGCGCCTATCCTGACTACCAACCCTGTTGACGTCGGTGTCCTCCTGCTGTCGACGTCGGTCCTTGTGACCGACGTCGGTCTTACCTACTGCCGACGTCAATTTTTCTGCCAACGCCGATACCTGTGTTTCCTGTGAGTGATGACTTTTTACCCGTGAGCTCTTTTGAATCAATCCCCATGTCTAAACTGCCCTGCTCAGAAGTATCCAGCCCCATCCACTGGTCTCTGTCCACCATCTCTTCCAAGAACACCAAGGCTTTCCAGTTCTTAAGCCTGTCAAATATATCTGTCTTCTGCTTAAGAACATGCATCTCCTTCCTGCTCATGTGACCAAGCCTATGAAGCCACGTCTCCGCAACAAAAGAAGAATTAGTAATATAAACAAGTAGATAAAGAGTACCTATTTTCTTACCACCAGCTAATTTAAGTGCATCCCCTGTGAGAGCTCTCATGCATCTCTCATCACCCAACCTTTCTGAAGAAATTAGCCATATCTTCAAACCTGGGACCTGCATGACCTCCTTCAACACCCATGTGTTGGCCGCTTGTGATTTCAGCTTCACTTCCCCTTTGCCAATTCTTTGGCAAGGCTCACCAACTCCACTCCCTGGGGCTGCATGGAAAGAGGCAACCGAATCTATTATCCAAGATTCAACTTTATCCAAGAAACCTCCCAAAACATCCTGTGCAACAACACCTGCAACATCTGTGTCTTTAGTTCCTTCATGCTGATCTGCTACCAACCAACAATATTCTTTTACCTGCTTTTTCTTTCCATATGACTGTTGGTGACCATCTGTGCTTTTCAACTCCTCCATTCTTAGCTTACTTTGATCTGCCATTGCTCTACTCCCACTCGATCAGAAACCCCTGAGAGTGACCTGTTACCAAACACAAAACCTACTCCCTACAACCTTAGCTCTGATACCATGTGTTGGGATAAATAATCAGAAGCACATAATTGATTACTAAGCAACTTAATATGCAGAAATTAACCAGAATACACAAGTAACTAGAATTTTGAAATAACACATGATATGAGAGACAATACACAACTTGTATTGAAACTCTTGCAGAAAAGAATACAATAAAGAAGATGCCACTTCTTCTCCACCACCTCTTCAGAGGCTTCCCACACCTCAAGTGAACAATAATTCTCTCCTCAAAGCTCTCTCTCTTAGGTCCCAACACCCAACTCAAACACTGAGTTGGTGTTCACCTTATACCCGTGCTCCACGCACACCACAAGTACACAAATGTACTTCAAGTAGATCTCCCCTAAACTTGCAACAACCTGCACCTCAATAGACCTTACTTATGGAAGGAACTCCCTTGCCTTCCTCTTTGCTCTATCTGAGTACACACCTCTACTCCAAGTAGATCCTGCCTGATTCTGCTTCTTGTTGTGTTACTGTCCTATCTGATCTTGCACACCTGCAAATCAACCTGGTTCTGCACACCTGTGAACCTTGACCTTGCACACACATACATCTGCATATCAATGATCTTACTTACCATGTAGATATCCTATAGAAGCCATGCACACCAGCTGACTAAGATCATACACCCCTGAAGAATCTTGCTGACTCTTCAAAACCAGCTACCACCTTGGTACTGTGGCACTAGGAGGAACACACCATTGCTCACCTCACACATAGAAGGAGCTTATAAAATTGATCTCTTACTCTCTAGCACTAGTTTACAATACAACCATGAGTCTATTATATAGATCTCATCCAAACAATAATTAGACATCTAATTATAATAATTAGATCCACAGCTCTCAGTCTAAAATTAGCTCTCATCATGCAAACACTTGGTTCGTCAACTGACTGCCCATAATATACTCGCAGTCGAACCACACAGGTGATCGACGTCGATCCCTGTCCGCCTGGGGATCATCGACGCCAACCGATCTCTGACTGACATCGGTTACTTCCTGTCTCCTACCTGCCGTCATCGATTGACCTGACCGATGCCGGTGTCTGTGACACTCTGCAACTCCTCTGCAACCTCCTCCATGTCTGCATCAGTGAAGCTTTTAGCTCCACAACCTAACAATCTCCCACTTGGAGATAAACAACTGCACTATACCTATACCTGTACCCCATCTAATCTGTTTTATGGCTTGTATCCCTCTTCAAGCTCAATCCTGAAGACAACTCCCACTGCTTGGGAAAACTCAGGCCTATACTAGACCTCATGTGATTTCGGACACTTAACTGTCCAGCCCTTAGTGTGCTCCGATTCTGCATCTTGCGTCTCACTTACACCTGATTCACATCATCTCTCACTGGAGACAAAATCAACCTGTGATCTCCCATGTCCCCCATGCCAAAGAATTTTGCTGCTCCAAATTCTTCATAGCAAACCACTGAACTAATCTTACCCTTAGCTCAGCAAAACCCTGTATGTACAAACTTGCTAGCAAACATACCATCCACATACAGCAACAGAATGATGTCATGACTCATCATCCACCTGGTAAGGCAAACCACAGTAGTTACCTGACATTGACTGAAGCCATGCTTCATCCTCCACCTGTCAAAACCTGTACCACTGTCCTGTAGCTTACTCAAGACCATATACCTAGCCCTCCATCTCACGTATCCATTCTCTCTATTCTTCAACTAAGGTATCCATTCATCTCTGTGCTTTTTTCTCGCTGGCAACCCTACCAAATCTCCGCTTGGTTTTGCACACTCTCCATGCCATGCTCCCACTGTTTCCTGGATCCTTCCTACTCTGCAGTAAGCAACAAGTGTAAAGAAGAGAAACAATGAATTTGAGGCCTACTTACGTCTTTAGTCCTTCGTATGGGTGTTTGAGACTCCTTGACAGCTTGTTGTCCACCTAAAATCTATTATAATAACTGACCTCGGTCACCACATAGTCTGCATCCAACCGACGTCGGTTCTTGTGCCTGTCCTAACTACCAACCCTGTTGACGTCGGTGTCCTCCTGCTGCCGACGTCGGTCCTTGTGACCGACATCGGTCTTACCTACTACCGACGTCGGTTTTTCTGTCGATGCCGGTACCTGTGTTTCTTGTGAGTGATGACTTTTTACCTGCGAGCTCCTTTGAATCAATTCCCATGTCCAAACTGCCCTGCTCAGAAGTATCCAGCCCCATCCACTGGTCTCTGTCCACCATCTCCTCCAAGAACACCAAGGCTTTCCAGTTCTTAAGCCTGTCAAATATATCTGTCTTCTGCTTAAGAACTTGCATCTCCTTCCTACTCATGTGACCAAGCCTACGAAGCCACGTCTCTGCAACAAAAGAAGAATCAGTAATATAAACAAGTAGATAAAGAGTACCTATTTTCTTACCACCAGCTAATTCAAGTGCATCCGTTGTGAGAGCTCTCATGCATCTCTCATCACCCAACCTTTCTGAAGAAATTAGCCATATCTCCAAACCTGGGACCTGCATGACCTCCTTCAACACCCATGTGTTGGCCGCCTGTGATTTCAGCTTCACTTTCCCTTTGCCAATTCTTTGACAAGGCTCACCAGCTCCACTCCCTGGGGCTGCATGAAAAGAGGCAACTGAATCTGTTATCCAAGATTCAACTTTATCCAAGAAACCTCCCAAAGCATCCTGTGCAACAACACCTGCAACATCTGCGTCTTTAGTTCCTTCATGCTGATCTGCTACCAACCAACAATATTCTTTTACCTACTTTTTCTTTCCATATGACCGTTGGTGACCATCTGTGCTTTTCAACTCCTCCATTCTTAGCTTACTTTGATTTGCCATTGCTCTACTCCCACTCAATCAAAAACCCCTGAGAGTGACCTATAACCAAACACAAAACCTACTCCCTACAACCTTAGCTCTGATACCACGTGTTGGGATAAATAACCGAAAGCACACAATTGATTACTAAGCAACTTAATATGTGGAAATTAACTAGAATACACAAGTAACTAGAATTCAGAAATAACACATGATATGAGAGACAATACACAACTTGTATTAAAACTCTTGCAGAAAAAAAATACAATAAAGAAGATGCCACTTCTTCTCCACCACCTCTTCAGAGGCTTCCCACACCTCAAGTGAACAGTAATTTTCTCCTCAAAGCTCTCTCTCTTAGGTCCCAACACCCAACTCAAACACTGAGTTGGTGTTCACCTTATACCTGTGCTCCACGCACACCACAAGTACACAAACATACTTCAAGTAGATCTCCCCTGAACCTGCAATAACCTACACCTCAATAGACCTTACTTATGGAAGGAACTCCCTTGCCTTCCTCTTTGCTCTATCTGAGTACACACCTGTACTCCAAGTAGATCCTGCCTAATTCTGCTTCCTGTTGTGTTGTTGTCCTATCTGATCTTGCACACCTGCAAATCAACCTAGTTCTATACACCTGTGAACCTTGACCTTGCACACACATACATCTGCATATCAATGATCTTACTTACCATGTAGATCTCCTATAGAAGCCATGCACACCAGCTGACTAAGATCATACACCCCTGAAGAATCCTAGTGACTCTCCAAAACCAGCACCCACCTTGGTACTGTGGCACTAGGAGGAACACACCATTGCTCACCTCACACATAAAAGGAGCTTATAAAATTGCTCTCTTACTCTCTAGCACTAATTTACAATATAACCATGAGTCTATTATATAGATCTCATCTAAACAATAATTAGACATCTAATTATAATAATTAGATCTGCAACTCTCAGTCTAAAATTAGCTCTCGTCATGCAAACACTTGGTTTGTCAACTGACTGCCCATAATATACTCGCAGTCAAACCACACAGGCGACCGACGTCGGTCCCTGTCCACCTGGGGATCGCCGACACCGGCCGATCTTTGACCGACGTCGGTTACTTCCTGTCTCCTACCTGCCATCATCGATTGACCTGACCAATGCCGGTGTCTGTGACACTCCGCAACTCCTCTGCAACCTCCTCCATGTCTGCATCAGTGAAGCTTTTAGCTCCACAACCTAACAATTATGAGCTATAACTAAATAGATATTTCATATCAGGGCTTTGTTAGGGTTTTAACTACCTTACCTTCTTAGCAATCATTCATAAAGGATTGTTCATAAACTCTAATACCAATGCCTATAAATTAAATTTAAGGACCTTAACCAACTAACATAAGGTGATCAAGATCTCATGCAAAGTTTTCATGTGCCAACGAGCATGAAAAACTTCTTCTTGGGTCTACAATATCCCATTCTATGCACACAACCAACCTTACCATAGGTTTTCATGCTTTCTCATTCAGGTATTGAATTTAAAATTTGCATACACACTTAACATGACTTATCATATATTTTTTAATGATTTCAAGAGATATTCCACCTTTTGAAATAATCTTGACCCCTCATTAGGTCACTATATGTCACTTTGTATACTGGGCCTTATACTGCCAATCATACTTAGACAATGATCATGCCTGTAAACCTCATAAACTATCTTCAAAACTTTAAAATACTAACATATGGCCTCATATCTTACTCTTATATTACCAATCTTGATCACACAGGTCTTATATGGTGCAACTCATCATGTTATTATCCCTGTGCCATTTCACTAGGTTCCTCAATTAAGGCTTCAAGAACTCAACATCAAGAACAAAAAAGATAACATAGAATGACATTTATGACACTTTCATGACATCAATTACACCTTCATGCATACCTTGTAACACATTCCCAACATTCTCCCCCTTTTTCATTAATGGTAATAACTCATTGATGGAATCTGTTCAAAGAGACTTCTCTTATTGGGAAACAACTTATTAATGCAAATCAATCTCCCCCATTGACATTAATGACAAAACACTTTCCTATAAAAATATTTTATTATAAAATATTATAGAAAAATCCCCCTTTCATATTGCCTATCTTAGATAGCTTTTTCTTGACAGATTGATATGACTCCCCCATTGACCTCACAACTTATGCACTTCTTTTCTATTCTTGGAGATAAAACATATCCTCATTAGCTCCCCCTAAGCACTTTATCTTGATCAATGGATGATAAGAAAAGGAATAACACCTAATTCATGTATCAAATGTTCACAAGTAGCCTTTGGAAGAGGCCTAGTCATGATATTTGTAATCTGATCCTTGGTAGACACAAAATCAAGCTTAATGCTTTATTTAATCACTTATTATCTTAAGAAATGATAATTGGTAAGAATATGTTGGTCCTTGAATGTAAGATAGGATTATTTGAAACACTTATGGCACTAGTATTATCGTAGAGAATAGGAATAGGGCCATCAAACTCCACCTTGTAGTCTCTCAGGGTTTGTTTCATCCATAATACTTGAGTACAACATGAGGCTGATGTAATAAATTCAGCTTCACAAGTAGATAAAGATATTGAAGTTTTTTTCTTGATTAACCATGAGACTAGATACTTACCTAAGAAGAAGGCTCCTTTACTAGTGTTTTTTATGTCACCTAGACTCCTAGCCCAATCTGCATCTGTATAGGCTATTAGATCAAAATTATTACTCTTTGAGTACCATAAACCATATTCCAAAGTCATTTGAGATACCTAAGTATCCTTTTTATTGATTTTAGGTGGATTTAACTAGGGTCTACTTGGAATCTTCCTACAAGACTTGCTGCTTGCATGATATTTGGCCTAAATGTAGTAGTATACAATAAACTCCCAATCATGGATCTATAATTTATCTGATTAACCCTTGAGGATTCATCTTCCTTGTTTAGCTTGCATCTTGTAACCATAGGTGTACTTATAGCCTTACAATATTACATTTTAAACTTCTATAACATCTCTTTTATATACTTGACTTCTAAAATGAATATAGCTTTTTTTAGTTTGACTAATTTGAAGTCTAAGAAAGAAGGACAGTTCTCCAAGTATAGACATCTCAAATTATGATTTCATCACATATGTAAAGGCCTTGGTCATGTTTTCATTAGATACACCAAAGATAATATCATCTACATAGACTACAACTATAAACTGATGATCATTTTCAGTTTTGACATACAAGTTTCTATCTGCAACTCCTCTCTTGAACCCTTGGTCCAAAAAGAAGTTATCAAGTCTAGCATACCAAGCTCTAGGGGCTTGTTTTAAACCATAAAGGGCCTTCTTCAAATTGAAACCATAATCCTTTTTATCATTAAATAAGAAACCCTCAAGTTGTTCAATGTATACCTCTTCTTCTAAGTTCCCATTTAGGAAGGCTCACTTAACATCCATTTGGTATATCGTGAATCCTTTGAAAACTACATAGGCAATAAACATCCTAATGGCCTCTAACCTTGATACAAAAGAAAAGGTTTCTTAAAAGTCCACTCCTTCTACATGAGCATATCCTTTACACACAAGTCTGGATATATTTCTAGTGACCTCTCCAATATCATTCAACTTGTTCTTGAAAACTCATTTGGCACCAATGATATTTTTGTCTTCAAGTCTAGGTACTAACTCCCAAGTTTCATTATCCTCAATTTGATTTAGCTCCTCATTCATTTCCTCTAACCAAAACTCATCTTCACTTGATTAAAAAAAATTTTAGGTTCAATTTTTGAAAGTAAGTTAGTATTTTATTGGTGAGCATCACTCATCATTCTTCTCCTTTGTATAACTGCACTTATGTTTCTAATGATCTAAGATTCAAGATGATAATTTTGAATTTGCCTAGAAGGACCTTTTGAGTATTTTATTTCCTCACTCTCTTCATCCTCATTTATATCTATATCTCCTTCATCATTCTTGATTAAGTATGTGGATTATTTGTCTCATCAACCTTCACATTTATGCTCTCCACTATCTTTTACAACCTTTTGTTATAACATATGTAGGCAAAACTTATTGATGAATATCCTAAGAAGAAACCTTCATCATATCTTGATTCAAATTTGCCTGAGTCCTCATAATCTCTCTTAATATAGCACTAACTCCCAAGAAATTTGAGTTGTTCAACATTTAAAAGTATGCTATTCCATAATTCATATGGAGTCTTGTCACCATTGATCTTGATCTGACCTCTATTCAAGGTGTAAAATACAGTACTAATAACTTCTCTCCAATAACCATATGATAGCTTAGACTCATTCAAAATTATCCTTTCCATCTCTTAGAATGTTTTGCTCTTTCTGTCAACCACCGCATTCTATTTTGGTGTTCTAACAGATAAGAACTATCTTCTTATTCCATTAACCTCAAAAAATTCATAAAACTCATTTGACCAGAATTATCCTCTTTTGTCATACCTAAGACACTTGATCTTTATATTCATTTAATATTCAACCAAATATTTTAAGGTCTTGAACTTACCTAGAACTTTTGACTTCTCCTTTAAGAATGCTACCCAATTCATTCTTATAAAATCATCTATAAGCAACATGAAGTAGCTATCTCCTTGAATACTTTAAATCCTTATAGGTCCATAGAGATTAGTATGGATTAGTCCTAAAGGTCTAGTAGGAGAATATTCTTTAGATTTGAATCTTCTCCTAGTCTACTTACCATGTTGACATGCCTTGCAAAGAGCATCTATAGGTTTAGAGATTTTGGGCATATTCTTCACACATCCCTTAGAACTAATCTTGAAAAGATTTTCAAAGTTCATATGTCCTAACCTCCTATGTGACAACCAAATATCATCTACCTTGCTCATGAAGCATTTTTATTTTGTTATTTCATTTAGTACATAGAGATTGTTTTTAGTTTTCTTGGCTCTAGCAATCAATCTTCTTGATTTTGCTCTTCTAATATCCAATCCATCTTTATGAAATTTTAGAGTATGTCCTTGGGCGCACATCTGGCTCACACTCAGTAAGTTGTGTTTTAGTCCATCTACATATAACACATTTTATATTTTGGTCTTCCCATTATCCAAGCTTAAATAACCTTTCCCAAATATGTTAGCAAATGCGTTATCCCCAAACCTTACTGAACTAATGGCATTTTTCTTCAAAGTGATAAACTTGATTTTATCTATTGTCATGTGACTTGAACAACCACTATCTATATACCATTTCAAATCTTCATTTTAAGTGTGAAAATTAGTTTGGGATATCAAAAAAATTTCTCCTCTATCTTTCTACTTTTTTTCTATAGGATCTACTTTCTTGATCCATTCTTTAGTGCCATGACTCCATAACCTCTCAACATGACTAGTTTTCCTAATATACTTTGTCTTACATACTCTTGCAATGTGTCCTCTTTGGTTGAAACTGTAACAAAGATTTATAATTTTCCATCTATAGTTAATAACTTTATGTCTAAATATACCACAAAATAAATAATGACCAATGAAGGAGTCCGTAAAATGTGATTACTTGACCTTTTTTGTTCTTTGATGAACATACGATGATAGATTGTTACCTTTGATGTAACTAGATGGGGCAAGGACCTTCTTCACTTGATGATGATTAACTTCAAGTTTGGTAGCTTATGCATAGATCTTGACTCTACCAATTTCATTGATTGATTAATGTCTATTGGAGCTTGACATTTCTTGAACTCATTTTTTTCTTATCTAAAGTCAAGACCTCTCATGTCATAAAAGGATCTTTGACTATCCAAGATATTGTTAAGCTTTCCATTACTTTCTTCATACTTTTGATAAGTCCTTATCTTGATAGTAGCTTACTCAAATTATCCCTCTAAAGATTTTATTTTCATTCTAAGCTGAGTGTATTATTCCATGTGATCCTTCCCTTTTGAACAACATTCACAATCTATTTCACTGACTTTGGGCAGGTTCTCATTACAGTCATAGAAAGTACTTTCATTGCCAAGATCCATATCTATGTTCCAAAGATCTCCCTTAGACTATTAGGTTTGCTCAAAGGTCCAAGCTCTGATACCAATTGTTAGAAGTAACTACTAAGAGGGGGGATGAATCAATTTATTAACAATATCTATTCAATTTCATTCATCATTGCATTCACATTAAAGATCAATGCATAACCAAAGCAACTACACAAACATATCCTGAGAGAACTTAAAAGATATGTGTGAGACCCTCTTGTTGGATAAAAAACATTGAAACATGAACATGTACTAAATTATTATAATTTAAAGATCCAAATTTTAGCGAAGCACCAAATTCACAAGGAGCTCCAACCCCTACCTAGTTAAGCATCCACTCAACTAGTCTTCTACAAGATATATCTTGCAAGGAGGCTCCAAGCCCCTAGGTATATTAACAAAAAATAAGTCACCTATGATTTATGATCACATTATAAACTTGTTTCTAAATCAATTTTAAATGAAAATATTCTTTTTCACTCTTTTCCCTTTAATCTCATTTAAACAACCTCTTAGGTCTTCTTGCTCAATTAGCCCTCTCTTTGGCAAAATTAGGTTAAATGACCTTGCTAAATGCATAAAAAAACATATTTATATACTCATAAAATTTTAATATTATATTTTTTATGATCTTAAATCTCTTAACCTATTCTCCAAAACACTATATCCTTTGCTCAATAGCTCAATTCTCTAACTAGTCAAAATAGGCTTATTAGGCCTTGACTTTATACTTGATTCTTTCTCATACCTATCTTGGTAGGATAAGGCCCTCAAAATACTTGGATTATTATTTAAATAGATCAATAAACATATTTAATAAGTTAAACTAATAATACATAAGTCGGTCGTAGTCCATAAGGACCAAATCCACTATTAGGCCTAATGGAGACCTAATATAATTAGGTCTATCTTATCCACACATTACCACTTTGACCCTTAGGAACACTTATTATCTCAACAAACAAATGATAAATTTCATAAATTAATATAATAATCCATTTATAAGTTCACCTTGTGTCCCCAAATCCATTTGTCCCATTTCACTAATTGGACCTACCAATTAGGTCTCCTCGCCAATAGACCTTTTCACTACTTGAAAGTTTGTCTTGAAAATTTGAACCATATACATAAATTTCACACATAAAACATCCATAAAATAATATTAATATGATATTAAAAGCTTAAAAAACTTACCAAAATTATTTTTTCTTCACCACATAGGCCAAAATACCTCATAAACACCCTTTTCACACACACATAAAGTTGCCTATAGGACCAAAAACACAGTCAAGAAGATCAACTTATAAAAAACATATGGGAACACTTATATGATATTAAAATGGATTTTTTAAACCCTTATCATCCTTATATCATCTATAAAAATATATATTTCATGGTCATATGTCAATATTGGTCTTATAGACCAATCTCACTATGTCACTCTACATAGACTTCATTGTGTTAGATAGACCAGTTTGATGACAATTTTTTGCTTGAGTATAGGCATAATAAAAAATTATATACCAAGGGGATAGGAATTATATGTGTTTAATAATTACCAAATTCCTTAGGATCCATCCCTAGTCTTTTGTAACCAATCCCTAATCTCATTCTCATTCTTGCCTAGTTTTCTCACTGTTCTACTCATTAGGCCAATTTAGTGACAGGCTAAATTCCATAACCAGTTTAGAAAATTTTTGGTTAGAAATCTGATAAAAAAATTTCATGGTCATAAAATATAAGTCTTTCACATCATCCTCCATCCATTTTCATGCTTTGACCTAGTCAACCCTACCCATAACATCAAAATACCTGAAAACAAGGGTTTTCTTATAGCTTCTACTCACTATCAAGACAAAATAAAAGACCTGAGGAAAAATTGAAGATTAATTTACATTTTCCAAACATAAAATTATGTAAATAGGACCATTATAAGCCATAAATGATTAGATCTTTCATATTGAGTCTTTGTTGGGGTTTTAGGAGGGTTTTGACTACCTTACCTTCTTGACAATCATTCATAAATGATTACCCATAAAATATGAAACAAATTCCAAGAAATTAAATCTAGGGAATTTACCAAACTACCATGAAGTGCTTAGGATATCATGTAAAGGTTGTATGTGCCAATGAGAATGAGAAACTTCTTTTAGGGTTTGCAACACCCCATTTTGTGCACACAATCAACCCTACCATAGGTTTTCATGATTTCTCCTTTAGGTATTATATTCAAACTTTGTATACACATTTAAAATGACCTCTCATACCCTTTTCAATTCTTTTAAGAGATATTCCACATTTGTAAATGATCTTGACCCCTCATTAGGTCACTTTGCATACTAGGCCTTATACCACCAGTCATACTTAGACTATGATCATGCATTTAAACCTATTGAACTATATTCAACACTTCAGTCTCATGACATATGGCCTCATATCATACTCTTACATTTAAAATATTTATCACATAGGTCTTATATGGATCAACTCATCATGCTACTATGCTTATGCCATTTCACTGTGTTCCTCAATTAAGTCTTCAAAAACTCAACATTAAGAACAACAAAGATAACATAGAATGACATCAATGACAATTTCATGACATAAATGAAAACTTCATGCATACCTTATAATACATTACCAACAAGATCAAATTTTAATAGTTTACATTCTCATTTAGAATTAATTGTAATTCATAATTAATTCTAGTGTAAAAATCTTAGTCTTTTTCATCTCATGCTTTTAAAAGGATAATTAAAGATTTTTAATTCATTATTTCCATTATTTTGTGGTCTAACTTCCTCTATAGGGGTTTTAAACTCAATAATTTTGTCATTGATAATATTTTGTATCTTTTATCTTAGTTTTAAGTGTTTATTCATAGAATGTCCCATAATTTTATGATAATCATGATATACATTGATATTTTTGTTCTTTAGTTTAGGCCTTTTTGGATCAAACTCTTATGGAGGAAGAGGAGTGGTAAGTTTACACTCAATTAGCTTATGTCACAATATATGAGGAGGAAATGGTGATCTTGAATATTGCCTCTTTGGTAGAGTTGTCAATTATTATTGATTTGTAAGATGTGATACTACATTAACTGTAATCTTTGCCTCATTCTCATTGTTAGTTTGTTTGACCTTGTATCTTGATTTGATTTGAAACTTTTTTGTTGAAGTAGTTATATACTTGAGTTTGTTCAAAACTATGAGCTTAACTTCTCTATCCCGTACTGTGTGGCACAACTCATCAAAGGATTTGAATCTTTTGAAGATGATTAAATCATGGAGTGGTGCAATCAAGTTTTGATTGAATATTTATTGTAACTCATTTTCAGTCATAACATCAATGATATTAGATAACATAGTCTTGTAATAAAGTACATAGTAACTGATTGGCTCATTAGACATTTGCTTGAGTTTAACAATTTGTGCATAAGATAGTTTCTCATAAATGGTGATAAAAAATTATATTGGAAATTGATCTGCCAAAGGATTGAATGCTCATATTGGTTGGGGGAGAAGGTTATAAAACTATCTCAAATCTTAGTCCTTGAGACTTCTCTAGAATACCATAGTTAATAATTTGTCATTGTAAGTGTAATCCAAGCATGCTATGTGTAATGATTGAAGGTGTTATTCTAGATCACCTTTAAATTTTTAAAGTGGAAGCTTAGGAGTTACAAAACCTATCAGGTAAAGGATAATTTTCTATCACAAGGGATAATGGATTATGAAGTAAGGCATGTAAATTCAATGAATGACTAGCTATAGATGCCTCTTACTTTAAATTCAACACCTTAGCATGTAGAGCTATAATGGTCTAATTAAAAAAACATGTAATAGGTGAGGTTGGTGATGTAACATGAATTATCATCATGGGAGGTGTAAATGTTACTTGTGTAAGAATGGGCATGGAAATTTTTTGTAAGCCTTGTGTTTCCTCCACACCTCGGGTGGATGTCACATATGACATTAAAGGGGTAGACATAGGAATAATATCAATAATATAGGTCTAAAATCCTAAAGTGGAGGTACTATCTTGAAAGGGTTGGTTGAAAATATTAAAGGGTTATTGAAATTGTGCATGATATGTAGTACGCTTAGCTTGGTGTGTAGCCTAAGATTATTATACCCAAGTCTTTGGAATATTGAAGGAGTCCTTGGATAAAATTAGAAGAGATTTTTACACATTTAGGATCTACCTCACTAATTTTATTGGAATCAATTTTATCTATGCCTTCATAATTATCTTGATTAGTATGTTCATTGTGATTATCTTGATCATCATGTTCTAATGGAGGCATGCCGACATAATCATTTATTTGTACATATTCATAATAACTACATCATCAAAATAATAAGAAATATTCATTGTAACCATTTTAGATGAAGTTAAAGGAATATAATTATGATCTATGTGGATCAAAATTAATCTAGCATTATGTCTTATAGGGACAAGGGAACTAGCCTTATTAGATGGTATAGGATAGAATCACTAAAGGTTGTGATATTTTAGGGACAAAGGTGAAATGATTTATTGCCTTTTGTATGGGCAAATCAAATATTAGATTTGAAACACTAAGACAAAAATATGAAACCCTAAAAGGATGAAACCCTAAAGGAGATCTAAGGTTTAACATGGTTCAAGCAATGTACTATTTCATCAATATGTTTTACGTTGATTTGGATTTCAAAACTTTAATAGGATATAAATTAGTAGAGTAATTTAGATTGATAAATATGGCATTCAATCATAAATTTGAATGTAAAATACCTAAACCTACTGCAATGATTTGACAAGTGACATATGCTAAATATAGTAAGTATAAAAAATGGATGAGCACTTAGATTTTATGGTTGACTATCTAATTTTGACTGTGTTTTGATGGTGGAAAACAAGCTGAAGTAGGGTTTTAATTCATTTGGTTTAAGAATTATAGGGTTGGTTCTATTAGATATGGGTCAATGTTGACTGTTAATATTGACCCAAGTTGTCGGTAGTAACTTATGACAAAATATGCATTATGACCATACGACCACTTCCCCTATCTCTCTAAGCTTTGTATATATGATGTCAAACCCTGTTGATTCAATCAAATAAAAAAATAAATATCATTTGGATTATAACCCTAGATGTTCTTGTGATAAATAGAAACATGCACAAATTAATAAAGTGTAATGGGTTGAGCTGACCCTAATCACCCTCACTAGATGATTGACTATTGCCTACATATTTGATACTTTGATGTTGGAAATCAATCCACACGTAGCTCTCCCATGTAGTTTGATTGTGTAATTATGTTCCCTCACTATATGAATGCAACTGATGATTTGGATTTGATACTTGGATATGATTTTTTAAATCTTGGATTTAATATGTTCTAGACTTGGCTTATGATTGCTCCTAGTGATTGATTCATAATTTGGAAATAATATGAAATATTTGATCAATGTGCAATTATTCATAGATGTTTACAAGATAAGTTTCTCAAATCAACCATTAAATGAGACCTTGATTTCTATATAGATGATTCCAATTGGGTAATTTATCATGCCATTGACATACTAGGTAGATGGGTTGACCCTAAGGAAAGATTTCATTTTATAAAGTAATTGTTGTTAGAAAAGGGTTGGTATCATTAGGCTCAAGTCAAGTGTAGACTAGAAATACTAACCTACTTTGAATTTACTAACCTATTAGTAGGTCGATTGAATTGAAGGTCTGGAGATGTCTATGTAGGATAGTATGCAGGTTTGCAACATAATGAGGTTACTATGGGTGCATAAAAACAAAACAAAATGTTCAAAACCATAAGGTAACATGTAGGTGTGAGCCTAAAATGGTAGGTTAGGACCATATTTGAGCACTCAAGTCATGCATAGCCAATGTATGTCAAGCTTGTCATTGTCAAGTACTTAATACCATATTTTAGTATCTCTATAACCATGTTGGAAGGATGACCTCTACTTAGTTGAGTCTTCATACAATAATAATTATTATAGATCCATTAACATGGCTCCATATATGTTAGGAACCTCTATGGTAGAATACAAAAAATAACTAAAAATACTGAATATATATATTATATTATATTCATTTTATGAAAGGAATCACTTTCTACTTCAAGGGTGATACCTCCTTTGAGTAAGGCTCAATTACAATTCTTCTTCTTGGATGCATTACAATAGCCTACACCCCTCTATTTATACTATTTTAATCTATCCCATTCTTCCATTTTATGTATATGAGATTATTCCTCTATGACATTACTATTCATACAACTATTACAATCTACTATTCTACCCTAAATATACATTATATTCCCCTACCTATGTATATTACATTTCATCCCCCTTGACATGTTTCACCCTTGAAATATGTGAAAAAAATTACATATAAAAAAAATGTAGAAGACTTGATGGAGGCACGTTCATGCATAATTTTCCACTTCCACTTTTTTTTGCCTATGATCAAATATGAACAAAGTGAACATGAGAAATATAACTGAAGGTTGAAGTGCAATTTGAAGCATGGTGATCAACATATCAAATCAAGAATGAGGGTGCTCAAAATAGTCATCCTGGTGAGCTAATGGAGGATACATACCATCCCCTTTAACATTATTCTTTACACATATTTTTGTTGGAGTGGCTAACTTTAGCATAGAATTGTTGGAATCATCTGAAAGCTGAAAGAAATAATTTCCTACCATGTAGAGGGAGGATTTGGTGAAGATAAGACCAAATGAATTAGTATCTACTAAGTGATAAACATACCATGCCCTACAAGCATCCTCTAAATCTATCATATGGTGATTTCAATCTTAGATTCTTCAATTATAGGAAATAAATCCTCCTACCATGTGTTGTAGTTACTCACCCAATCCAACCATGCATCGAGTATTCATCATACTATGTGATGATATGGGAGTGAAGATTTAATCTATCAAAAGTATCATGTATATCACTACTTATTTTATGTAAGGTAACATCCACTTTTGAAAGTAGTAAACTTATTTTATATTTTTGGGTAGAAGTGAAAAAAACTACCATAATTTGTTTTTTATTTACAAATAGAAGTTAGTAAAACTATGATAACTTTCAAAGACTAAATGAAATTAAAAAATTCAAACTGTTTTGCAAAGGTGACATAGAGGTGCATAAAACCCATAAAATTTTTTATGCAATTATTTCCCATTTGAGAACAACATGCATAAGAACATTATAGTTTGTTTTTACACAAAGTAGCAATCACTAAAACTACAATAACTTTCACAATAATAAATGAAATCCAAAAATTCAAACTATTCTAGAAAGCTATAAACGAGGTGCACAAAATACAATTTTTTTTGATATAATTATTTCTAATTTGAGATCTACATGAATAAGAATAGTCATGATTTTTAGGGCAAAAACAAAAATTTACACTTTTATATGGTAGATTTTGGCTTCAAATTCTAACTTGGACAAGAGAAAAATATGTAGATCTGACTTTTAAAAACCTATAGATGCAATGAAGCTCAAAAATGTGCCTATAATAAATATCATAAAAATGGCCTTGGAAAGATCTTTGCTACCATATTTTAAGAACATATATGCTAGAATACATAAAACAACTATAAATACTGAATATATATTATATTATATTCATTTAATAGAAGGAATCACTCTGAATCGCTTACCACTTTGAGGGGCTACCTAATTTGAGCAAGGCTTAATTACAATTATTCTTCTTGGATGCATTACAATAGCCTATGCCCCTCTATTTATATTATTCTAATCTATCCCACTCTTCCATTCTATGCATGTGGGATTATTCCTCTATGACATTACTATTCATACTACTATTCTACCCTAAATATATATTATATTCCCCTACCTATGTATATTAAAATATCAAGGTATTTAAAAAAGACCATGAATGATTTTTGAGTTGGGATATGATTGAGGATAAAATAATGATTGTTACTGCCATGCTTTAGAACATGGAGCACCAAATAGTCCTTATTCGACAATACCTTTAAAAAGTGAAATACTGACAAAAGAAGCATGTTGGTGAAAATAGGATAGATCAACACTTTGAAGTTAGTGATAATGTCTCTCTAAGAGTGGATATGTACAAAAGATCAATCAACTAAAAAAAGGATCTAGGCTTGCACCTTACTTTGTGGGGCATTTTGAGATCTTGGAGAAGATAGGTCCAGTGGCATACCGTATAGCCTTGCCACCCAAATTATTCTCCATCCATGATGTCTTTATTATATCAATTTTGAGGAGGTATGTTCATAACATTCTCATTTTCTAGATTGGTTTGAATTATAGGTGGAGGCATTCAAGTAGTTGGAACTAAATCCCATACACATATGGGAGCATTGAAGGCTGGGCCTTTGAGGTCATGAATTGGAAAAGGTTAGGGTAAAAAATAGGTCTGATAAGATAATAACTATGTGGGAGGAAACAATACCATTAAAGGTATAATATCCTCACCTCTTTTAGAGATTATAGGAGGAAGTATATTTTAAGGGGAGGGGGGTGTGAGGCCCAATTTTTTCCCCATATATTTCTTCTCTGTTTTGTCTCGCATATCTTATTAGACTGTGATATATCTATTTGGTAGAAATTTATGCGAGGATTATATTTTGATAGCAATATTTATTTGATTATCATGTTGTTTACTTTTGACATAGAGTAGATATGTATTGGGACTTTACAATATATATTTATTTTTCTATACACGATGTATTGGGATGTTAGGAAAAGTTAGCCTCACATGTAATTTGGAATAATATTGTAAAGTGAATACTTATGTGAGTAATAATTCACTAGTTGTTAGAATATTATAGTTGAGAGTCATATTATTGTTTGTAACAATAATATTACATAATAGGTTTATTATGGTTAGTGGTATTGTTGAGAGTTACAACAATACTATTTAAATAGGTTTATGAGTGATCTTATGGATATGACAAGATATTGATGGAGATATGAACTCCATAAATATGGGAATGACTTTCCTATATAATTGTATTATTTTGAATGAATATATAATATATAATAGATTAATATAATTGTGTGCTTGATTATTATCTTTGTACTCTCTATGTATTTGGCTTTGTCATTATCTGTATGAGATGAATATCTGTATTAGCTCACACAAAAGTTATCATGGGATTCATGATTATGATTTTCATTGTTCTAATTGAGATCACAATATTATGATGCATGATTTAAATAATTTTGATTATTAGGATAGGAATTTATATGTGATGATTTTTTATTACATGTTAATTATCTCATCTTGATTATTGTGATCAATATATATATATATATATAGATGATTGATTATGGTACTAATACATTACTTGCAATTGTTTAGTGGCAGGTAGATATTTATTTGTTAGATGTATTTGATGGTTTTCATCTAGTGTGCATGTTACACATGGCCAAGGAAGTGGGAACAAATGTGCACATAAATCCTTGGGAGACAAACAATTCCTTGTTCATGTTACAGGTCAACCACCTTAGTTTGTGTCTTTTAAATATGAAATTATATTATGTGAATGTGGCTAAGTCATATAATTATGATTTGTGTGATATTTTGGATTTAAATCATGATTTTAATATATACATACATACATATATATATATATATATATATATATATATATATATATATATATATATATATATAAAGTTTAATAAAATGGGACAAGTGTATGTTGAGTGTGCACCAAGTTTAGCATGATGAGGTGTCCTGTGCCATGTATACACACCCTTCCCTGTGCCTAACCCATCATTTTACCTTGAGGTTGAATTTTCATTAAACTCTTAGAAGGATCAAATGTGTATATGGAGTAGGTTGAGTGACCCAAAATTATTTTTAAATGTTAAAACTCAGTTTTAGCCTTATAGGCCACTTATAGAGGGCAATTATGATAAAAGGGAACCTTATAGAAAACATGCCACTTGTAGAGGGTGATTATGATAAGAGGGAACCTTCCTATGTGTTTTTAGGTTATAGGGACATTGGGATTATGGTAGATTAGTTTTTCCAAGGGTTTGAAATCTCCTCTGGATGTATAGACCCTCAAAAATCATATTTGAAAAGGGAGTTTGAAGTGCTTTAAAAATGAAATTTGAGGATCTTGAGAAGAGAGATGTAAGAATCATGATGAGATAAATTTATAAGAGCATTGATGGCATGTGTAAGATAAAATTATAGGTATTGGAAAGGGAGAGGGTGTCATGTGTCAAATAGAGAACGATGAATAAAATCTTGGAGATTTATACATATGCAAGGAGTTCTAGTTTATATGAGGGTTGGTTCTTGGTTTTGGGGAGTTTAGAGAGAGCTTGTAAGAGGAGAGCTAGGAGCTTGGTTCAAGGGAGAAGATTATAAGATATTGAGGTAGGACACCTTCATCTTGAATCCTTTTTATTTTTTTGAATTAATATGTTTGTTTTAATATCATATGTGTATGAAATGGTTTTTTTGGTGTGATTATCTTGTTAAACAAATCCTGGAATCCATTATAAAAAATTGTGGGCCTATGTGTTTTCCTTTGTGGATGTTTTCTCTTACCTTAGAAGGGAATCCTTAAATGTGTTTCTTATTTTGTAGAACCACACATGGTTATGGAAATAATTATCATGTGAAAATACTCAAGTGGGCTCATGTTTAGGAGTTAATAAAGGTGGTCACCCCCTTTATTTGTGTTTGAGGAACATATTTATTTTGGTGAGAGAGAGGCTTGTATAGGTAAGCCATGTAGCCACTCCACCCTCTTAACTACATAGTGTTTGGAAATACTTTTGGTATGTAAATGGTGGTGGATGTATTTTTGTCACTAGATTAGTGATGTTGAGGAAAATGTGGAAAAAAAAGAGAAAAAAAAGGAGCTTTATTGGAGAAATTATCATTATGGTTGATGACACATTTACTCTTCCTTGCTTAGGATTTTATGGAGAGCTATTTGGGCCCTTCAAATACCTTTTATTGAGTCCTTGCTTGGGGTTTTAGGGATATGATTTTTTGTCATGAAAACCCCTTGATTGAGTTTTAGGGAGAGCTTATCATGACCTTAAAACTCTTTTGTTGCATTGTGAAAGTCACGCGGTCGGTGGCTTGTGCATGTGTATTATGTTGGGTGAATATTGTGTGTTATGGATACCTTTAAACCTTTTTGGTTGTACATCATTTAAATATTATTGTGTTAGTGGTTGGATATGTGTTCATTTAGGATTGGTTGTTATCTAACATCTCATATGTGATGATACCATATTTGGTTGGGTGGTGAGCGCTCCACTCCTTAGATTTCACCACTTTTAGATTTATTGAAGCTTTTTGTATTTTAGGAGATTCTTGGATCAATGGAGCACCTTAGATATTGTTGGATAAATATACATTTTTGTAATATTTTGTAGAAGCTTGATTTATGGCTTGTTAAGCTCTCTTTTGTCATGTCAAACTTATATGCTTGTAAAGGAATGGTGTTGTTTGAAACCCTCTTGTTGTATAATTTTTTTTATTTTCATACTATATTGTACTTGTGATAAGCGTGAAAGTTATACTGTGGAATTTTCATTGACTTGATAACTATAAGGATTAAGTGATAAGTAAAATAGAAAAGGGATATAGAGTACATCACCAAAGAAAGAAAAATATTTATTTTTGCTCATATT
Organism: Torreya grandis; assembly: GCA_037957365.1. Lineage (NCBI taxonomy): Eukaryota > Viridiplantae > Streptophyta > Pinopsida > Cupressales > Taxaceae > Torreya > Torreya grandis. Next base: position 7,187,458 of record JARHVA010000005.1, on the reverse strand, counting down.
AAGTTATTGTTTTTCATTGGAAATATTTATTCTTTCTACGCTTTTGGTTGAACTTTGTGTTTCGTTACATTGCATACCATATCAAAGAAATATCTATGTTAAATTGTTTAGGAATTGCATGTTACATCTCACTTTAGAGGAATCATTGCTTTCTTTCAAAAAATATGAAAATAAATTCTCTTGGTTATTGTAATGTTTCATAAAATACATTGAATGCTAATTTAAAAATTAGTTTGATACAATTAGCAATTTAAAGGTGAACTTATAGCTTTATAGTTTTACAAAAACAAATATATATTTATAAATAAAATTTTGCATATGTATGTATGTATTTTAGTATTTATATTATACATTTATTATTATTAATAATATATTTTTATTTATTAAAATAATAATAATAAAAATAAATATGAAACATATATAAGTTGAAGTAATAAATTAAACTAAAATAAAATAAAATAAAAAAGATTGAAAGGGGGAGGGTTCAGCCAAAAATAAGATGCCCTCCTGACTGTGCATGAACATTAAGGGTAAATATTTTTAATGATTGCATTGAGTTAAAATTAGCCTTATTTATCTTTAAAATTGAAGTTGCATATCAACAAAACTTCCCCATAATTACTAGCTATCAAACTAGTTGTGTTATGAGTGAAATTATTGATAAAAAGTGTCATGAATAGCTTCAAACTTATAAATATATGCTTGCTAGAATAAAATAATATATTATTACAATAATATTAGAGATAAAACATATAAAAAACTTCTCAATTTGAATTAATGCACTAAAAAAACCTGTGTACAAATCTTATTGACAAAGCTAAAATAAGTTTATTACAAGGTAACTTGCAATGCAAGTAATGTCTAAATATAAAAATATAATAAATAAATCCTAGAAAACTAAATGAACTAAAAATAGACTAATAAAACTAAAAATATACTAAATAAATTAATTTTAACTTACTATAAATATTTGGACATCATGCAAGAAACCTCTTTAATAGTAAAGTCAAACATGCAACTAGAAAGTCATCCTAGTTAGCTAACTAAGATAATTAAAACAAATTAACTCAAATTAAATTTAATTTATATCATATAATAAATAAACCATGTGATTCCCATTTTAGAATGAATGGATAATAATTTATACTCAACTAATTACTCAAATAGTAAACTACAATACTAGAATACTAAAGTGAACTACAATGAATTGGAGTGAATTGATAGTTCCAACTATTTTTTAAGAAATCATTAGAAAGTGTTACAAAGTAAAAAAATAGTAATTTATATCATAAATAAATTAAATAATCTTAAAAAATATGTAAAAACCTAAAATATACTTATTTTAAAAATAGAACTCAAGTGCCCGTATTGACATCATGCTCAACATTCCCCCTTTTGATGCAAAGATGTGAGATTCCTATTATCTCCTTGAGTCTTCAATAATATCAACCATATTCATTGTGTGAAATATTATTTAAATGATATATATTCATAATCAATAGAGGATAATGTAATTTTATCATGTTTCTTTGAAGACCAAGAAACCAACCCACTTTTCAATGTGAAACAATAACTTGAAGTTGACTTTGTGTCATAAAGAGATCCTCCCAAATATGAATCTGTGTATCTAATAATAAATAAATACCTCGATGGTATAAAATTAATACCATAATTATAATAACCTCTTATATATCTAAAAAATCTCTTTACTTCTTGCAAATATATGAGTGACAATTTGCCCCTAAATCTAGAAACTACTTTAGCTTTTAGCTTGTCAACTGTAACATCACTTTTAAATTTGGTCTTGTAGATCTAATTTGTACCAATGAAATATTTATTAAATGGATGTATATTTAAAATACATATATCATTCATATTAATTTAATCCATCTCTAATTTTATTGCATCAAACCATTTTTTCTTTTGACTAGCTTTTGTATAACTTTTAGATTCACTATTCACTAATCATAATGCAAACATAGTATTTTCATCATTATCATCATCAAATAGTTACATTATTGATGTTATAGATTTTTCATCCTCATCTCATAATTATAATCCAATATTTATTTATTGGATGAGGATTCAACAAATGCTTATTCGTCTTGGTGTTGATGTAAATGGATGACTAGTCTCTTACAAAAAGTTAGTATTATTTTCTAATGAACTAGAAATTTGTGTAAGACTTTGTAAGCCTTAAAAATTAAATATAAGAGGCTTAAACCTTAAATTATTAATTATATAGATACATGATCAAAATCAAAATATATCTCACTTTCAAAAAAATTACAATATCAAGAAATAATTGTGGATTAATTAGTAGGATTATAAACCTTGTATGATTTGATTTTATATCACAATAACCTATGAAATTGTGATAAACACTGTTAATATAAATTACATCACCCTTAAATTTTATTTTGGTGATTTTCATGCCACCATTTTTTTCAACCTGGATGGGCTTTCCATCTCCTAATTGCTTTTGGATTTTGAAAGAATCATCTAACTTGTTGAAATCATCTTTGTAACTTGTCACCTAATTTGAACAACTTGAATTAAGAGACAACACATTATTTTATTCCTCTATTACCACAAAACATGTGAAATAATAATATGATCCTACTTGAAACTTAATTTTTTATCTTGAAAAACCTTATCTTCTCTTTCTCGACTGGTTTTATCCTTAGCTATTAGTATCCTCTAATCTTTTATCACGTGTCCTAGTTTTTTCCAACAATGACAAGTAAAGTGTTTCTTGCTCTTACCTATGAATTTTGATTCATATTTTTCATTTGAATTTGAGTTTTTTAAAATCCATTGACTCTAATTTTTATTTATATCTTTAGTTTTAAAACCCTTACCTTGGTTTCAAATACTTGTTCTAGACCATGTTCTAGATCTCATGCATATAGTCTCATCTGATCTTCATGAGACAAGAGAGAACCCATTAACTCATCAACACTTATAATGTTCATGTAATTAAAATCTTTAAGAGTGATTATAATATATCTATATTTGTCTTAAATATCTCAAAATATTTTTTACTATAAAAGTATCTCATATAATTTATCCATAAACCCTCATTCTATGTACTAAATCATTTACCCTTATTCAGAATCTGACATTCTCAAATTCTCAAAATTAATTTTAAAGGTTTATATTTTTACTTATATTACATTAATATAGCCTTGAGATGAAGTATCTAAGGTATTCTGTGCCTCATGGGCATTCTCGCATGTTGTAATTCTTGGATAAATGTTTTGGTTTATGGCACTCTGAATATATAAGAAAACTTATGCATCACCCTTTTCTTCATCATTTTTTGTTCTTTTATAATCTTATATCAAGGTGTTCCAATATTGAGGTGGTGTGTACCCATAGATAACATAGTCCCAAAATATTTTCCATAAAATAATTCTCTTCAATTGATCTCTCTAATACTCAAAGTCATCACCTTTGAAAACAAAAATATTCATGGAAGCATAATTCACTGAAACCATTGTATCTTTTAAAAATGACTTGAAAAACCTTAAAAACCTTGTTTGAATGTGGATTTCATACCAAATTAATGTTTTTAATGATTTTATTAAGTGAAAATCAAAAAAATTACACTCTAAAATTGAATCTATGATGCAAGCACATTAAGCAAAAGTAGTCAATTTGTGTTTTGATCAATAGAGGGAGTCAAAGTTTGGTCAAAGTTTGAATTTAATGAATGTAACAGACCCTATTAAGTCAATTTGTGCCTTATAAATATATTATAGGTCTTAAATATGTGTCACATGGTCTTTGGGTGTTTTCCCTCCAAAATGAGAAATTTGAAAATTCAAATATTTGCATTGAGTCTTGAGGGGTCACTTGCAAGTATGAAGTGTTTAGATGAGTCCATTAGGGCCAAGGAGTATAATTAATTTATATAAGGGGTTATAATGAGTCATATTTAAAAAATAAAATAAAATGGAATTCATGTTTGTTATTATCACCCACTAATCCTACGTTGGGTTGACAAAGGGGTAGTTATGTTTTGTAACTAACTAGATCCTACGTTGGAAATGAAAGGAGGAGTAATTATTTTAGAATTAGTTTTTATAGGATATGAGAGAGCTACAAGAGAGGAGTAAGAGGGCCAAAGAATGAAAATGACAAAGAACCCTCACTAAAAGTTGAGCAAGTCCATAGAAGATTGTATTGTATATACTGGTTTTATATGAATGGTTGATTCAAGGAATAAGATAAAGAATGATGTGATTAAATTTAATATATAGTTCATGGATTTTTTTTCTTGTATACTCATGTTGTTTTAGATAGCCTTAAAGGCCTTTCAAATTTATAAGTCCTGTGTGAGTGTTTGCAGGTTCTGAGGAGGAAAGGTGGATGACAGTCAATGTGAAATTATTGGATTGAACAAGTAAAAGCTCGATGGATGTTATTTACATGTTTTAATAACCTTATGGATCCTTTAATTATTGGATAAAAAAAGTCACCTCATAGTAAATAAACCCATAGGGAAGTAATACATGCTTTGTATCCTGTTGTTGATTGATAAAAGAAGGGAAACAAATGTTTAGTTCTTTGATGCTCAGTCCATCCTCTTTTAAAGTTATAAGTTAGAAAAAGAGAGAGTTTTAATTGTAAGGGAGTTGAATTATTTAAAACAAGGAATGAGACCTTATGAATAAGGTAAATTTGCATCAACTTAGTGGGAACCCTATTTCCTATATATTCTAGTTTTAAAGCCCCTTTTGCATGCATGATAATTTAAGGTATGCAAGATTCTATCTAGGAGTTATTATCAAGGTAAGTATATCATATGTTTGGTTAAATTTTTATTTGAAGAGTAATATGAAGTTATATACACATTCTATATTCTACTTTGTTCACACATTCAAAGGAACTTGCACATACCCTATTTTGGGTTTAACGTAGTCAAGGGTGTAACTAAAGGATGAGTGGTGTATGTTTAATGTTGGTATGGATAGTATATGGCTTGAAAAGAGATACAAATTTTAAATATTAATTCCATATAATAGTTATCATAAGATAAAACCCTACTGGGTCACCTTCTCTCAAATCCTTACTCATGGTAAGATACAAGCATAACCCTATTTGATATAGTTGGATCTAGAAAATGAATGAAAGATAAATTCATATATTACACATTATTTCATGAAGATGGAAAAAATAAATACAAGGGAATAAGCCTTAATACAAGTTTGGATATCTTTTAAGATACTCAGATAATCACATGATTGAGTTGGGATCTTGTGAATTCAGTGAACCCTGTTTCTTGCCATTATCAAAGAGAGGTTGAAGGTTATTTTGATTGAAGGGGATTTGGGTAATGATTTTTTTAAAAATTAATTTTTTTGGGAATCATATTATAGTACATATATGCTCTTGGTGAATATATAAGACTCTTGGAAGGAAACTAGTCCTCTTAAGGACTGTGCACAGTCAACCATTGCTCATAATTTACTGAGTATTCAAGGGTTTAAATCAGGCATAGATGACTGAAGGTATTTAAACCATTTTAAGAGATATAAAATTCAAAATATAGCCTATAAAGGTTAATTGGGACTTGGAAACCCCACACAAATAAATTTATGCAATTTTAAGGCCTTGACCTATGTAGAATGAGTGAAACCCTAGATTTAGGGTTTAGAGCATAACATGAGATTTAACTGTCCAAATTTCCTAAATTTTTTAAGTCTTTCCTAAGTTGAGGTAATATAATTGATGGAAAAGGTTTCAATATTTTACAAACCGTACAATTATAGATTTGGCACAAAGGTTTGGTAATAGGCCTAATTAGGCCTAAAGAAGTGTTGTTAAGCAAAGAAAGTGATAGATAGAGGATGGATTGAGACAAGAAAATTTATACACACTTTATGTGGAATAAATGAAGCATGAATTTGGGTTTATATCTAGTGAAGAGAGACTAGAGTTTTAGAACAAAGGTAAAAGGGCTAAAATAGGGCTACTAGCCTAGTGTAGCCATAAAAAGGAAAATGTGTGGAAAGAAGTAAATGAGGGCGAGTCAATAGTTTTAAGATATGTATATAGGTATACTATGATATTTTAAGACTATTTAGATATTGATATTCAACCCTTAAGTTTACAAGCGAGGATTAGTGCTTGTACCCCAAGGGATAGTGCCTAGTATAAGATAAGTTTGAGAAGGGTAAATGATGAATGAGTTAGAGAGGGAATTCAGATAACATGAATGAAGAGGTTATGAAATTATATAAGTTATTTGAATATTCCAAGACACATGTGTATTTAAAAAATTATCCATTGAGACCTCATCCAGAAGAGGGTAACTAGATTGAAGACAAGGACAAACAAGAGCAAGTCTAACCCATGAATGAGATCAATTGGATTGCATATCAGATAATGAGTTAAGAGAGGACTTCTCCATAATGCCTTTGCATCAATTTATATATCAGTAAAATTTTCCCAGAATTACTAGCTGTGTTATAAGTGAAATTATTGATAAAAAACATCTTGAATAGCTTTAAACTTGAAAATATATGCTTGCTGGTTTGAAATAATGTATACCTATAATAATATCAGAGATAAAACATATAAAATTTTTATCTATTCAATTAAATTCACTATACAATCTTTGTGTGCAAATCTTATTAATAAAGAAAGCTAAAATATTCTTATTACAAGGTAACTTGTAATGCAAGTAAAGTCTAAATATAAAAATAGAATAAAGAACTCTTAGGCCACTAAGTGAACTGGGAATAGACTAAGACAACTAAAAATATATCAAATAAATTAAATTTTACTTACTATAAAGATTTGGACATCATGCAAGAAGCCTCTTTAATAGTAAAGTCAAACATGCAACTAGAAAGTCATCCTAGGTAGCTAACTAAGCTAATTAAAGAACATTAACTCAAATTAAATTTAATTTAAGTCTTATAATAAATAAAACACATGATTCCTCTTTCGTAATGAGTGAATAATTATTTTAACTCAACTAAGTACTCAAATAGTGAACTAGAGTACACTGAAGTGAACTATAATGAACTAGAGTGAACTGGTAGTTTTAACTATTTTTTATGAATGGAAAGTGTTTCAAAGTGATCAAAACACTATTTAAGGCAATAAAAAAATTAAATAAACTTCAAAAACACCTAAAAAACTAAAATATTCTAGGTCTAAAAATAGAACTCAAGTACCCATATTGCCATCAGACTCAACAAAGGGATGACAAAGTCTTCCCCATATCCTTTGAAAAGGTAAGGGTGAAAAAGGTTGTCTTAAGTTGCATAGAATGCCATGGGGATTGGGAAATCATGATTCTAGTCGATGAAATAGCTACATACTCCCAACCAAGGCCATGGGTTTGGTGGGATGTGGGTTTAATCCCCACCCATGGCTATTTGTTTACACACACACAAATAAACCCTTAATCATCTATAAATATATACACAAATGTGTATATAAATAAGAGCACAAAATAAAACACACACACACACACACATAGAGGATATACATAATGTGTATAGTATTATGCTCAAAATAAGAACATTTTAAACTAGATGTTTGCATTTACCATTTGAGCCTTTTCCCTAAACCTTCAAAACAAAATGACTCAATAAAAACACTAAATTCAAAACTTGGTTAGTTTTTCAAAACTAAATGATAGTCATGACAATGATTATTGGGGAATGGAGGTAAGAGATAAGGTATGTAAAGCCTTCCTTTCATCCTCTCTATTCTTACCTTTTAACAAGAGACAAAATGGAAATCTAGAGGCTTATAAAAGTTTTTGTATTCATTCATAAGGATGATTAGGGAAACTATAGGTTTTTTCCAATACAATGGTCAAGATTATACTTAATCTAATGGTGGATAAGGTTTGTTTCATTTTGGAGGGAAAATCATTTTCAACTTAAGAATCCTTATTATCTTTTATTATTAAGATAAGTTGGTTACTTTATGCATGCACCTTATTATTGAAACACGAGGTTTTCCCTATAAGTTACCCTTTTATTTAAATTTAAGTGGTCCCTTTATAATTAACCCTTGAATTAAGTGGTGTGAACCCCTTTATATTTTATAGTGGTGTGACAATTATAAGACCTATAGGTGACTTTTATAACATTCGTGTAATTTCAAATCTAAAACTTGGGTCATTTATAAGAGGTGTGGGAATCTTAAATTTTAGTTTAGGATCCCTTTAAACATTATAAATTAATATTATGTATGCCTTGGTGGTTTTTACCTTAGGCAACCCCCGAACCTGTTATGCATGATGTTTTTGCCTTGTGTTCTGAGACTATCAGGAACATTTTATCCAAATTTAAAGATATTGTAGTGTTAGGTGAAGTACCTTCACAATTAAAATTATTATCATTCATAAAATAAAATAAATATGTTATTTTAGTGGTATTTTGGCATTTAAATTTAGGCATGATAAAATATGTTCTAGAAGATGAAGATGAAGAATTTAAACTATAAGTGTTCTTAAAAATACATAGTGATCAAGAAATAGGTGAACTGATAAATAATAAACTTAAGGAAACTAAAATATTTATTGAAAATAATGTAAAATGTGTCACTCAATACATTATATGAGATTGAAAATGATCAAAACTAAGTATTATAAACTTTTGATAACACTAATGATTACATGTGTTCTAATTTTATGCAAAATTTGCACTAAATTCCTAAAAGACTTAGGACATTATCATAAGAGTAAATGTTTGCTCAAATATCATATATTTTTATGTTTATTATAATTGTAATTTTGGTGTCTATTTTAATTATGCATAAGGTAAATTTAAACTAAACAATGAATGCACCTTTTAATGTTATTAATTATGGACTTGTTTTATAAAATTTGAGAAAACCTATCAATATGTAGATTATCCTAAGTTACAAACTACGATACACAATCATGAATAATAATATTGAAAATATCAAGAATTTATTGATTTAAAACTTTCTAAACTTGTAAACTTACTAAATAAGGAAAATGAAATAAAAAATTAAGACTTTGATGGAAAATAGTGTTGTAGGAGGAATCATAAGCTGAAATTGGTAGGGTGGTTGGATATGGTGACTATGAAGTTGTATTTGCAACTAAAATGAGCCTTGGACAACAACGCTCTAAGCTAGACATAAGAGGGGGTGCTCCTATCCTCTATGGGGCCAGTCCTATCTAATAGATATCTAGGATTTTTGGGTTATGTTCATCTTCATCTATATATTAAATATTTTTATGTGAGAGATTTCAACCAGCTACAATGACTACTGTATGATTATTTTTTCTTTAAACCCCTAGCTTCTTGACATGTGATTTCCAATACAAATCAATGGGAGACAAATAGGTCATCAATTGAAGTTAGGCATGATATCAACACCTCATGTGTTAAGCTTTGTCTACATACTAATACTTTGAAGAGGGATCAAACTTCATGTAGATCTCCCATGCTACAGTGGTATGTGAATAATTGGTACAAAGTGCTATATGTTGGTGCAATACTGGTGTGATTAAGTGCCTTAACTATGACTTGTGACCTTGGAGATGTGTTTATACTTTAGCTCTGGGATACTATGGCTATATGTAATCAAAATTTGAGAGAAATAGGGAATTTATTCTCAAATTGTAATTAGAATTATGGTGTTTTTTAGTGTGAAAGCCTCTTGTGTGAAAAATTATTTGAAATGCCTTTATATAGTCATATCTTTGAAATTCCTTCAAATGTGGCTTATTAGGGACATATGTTGACTTTTCCATAACTTTGAATTTTATAAATTAGCCATTATTTGGTAGGAAGACAAGAGAGGGGGATTGGACAACAAAGTGGGTGCTCCTGTCCAATAGGGTGTTGTTATCCAATGGGGTGTTAGTAGTGTAACTATTGGCCATTTTTGGCCCACATACTAAAACTCTTACATTTTTTCGAAGGGCACTTCCAAAGGGAAATGGTTCTTTTCAAAGTTTAGAAAGATATCTTTTCTTAGGGAAAAGTGGACCCCTTTTTAATTTTTTTGAAGCACTATTTCAAAGAGTTCGAAGGTATTTTTAAATTCCAATGGTCCATTCAAATAAATTCGAAAGGTACTTTTCCTTCACAATGGACCTTTTCAACTTTTTTTAAAGTTACTTTTCCTTCACAAAGGGCCAAAACATTTCTTTCAAAAGATCATTTTCACAAAGTTGGAGGGGTCTTTTCAAATTTTTGAAGGGGTCTTATTTCTGAAAGGTCCAAACAATAAGCTGAAGGGTGCTTTTCAATTCTTCTGAAGGGTGCTTTTCAAAATTTTTGAAGGAATTTTTCAAAATTTTGAAGGATAAAAAGGGGTCACTTTTAAGAAAGCCAAAGGGTACCTCCCTTTCGGAAAGGGGCATTTTCATAAAGTTTGAAGACATGAATTCCTTTGGACAAATTATCTGTGGGAAGGGTCTAAGCAAATTGTCCAAAGAAAATGACCAAAATAAGTTGTCCAAAGGAATTGATGATGGGCCCACAAACATCAAAATATGAACCCCTATAAGTAGCCATTGGCATTTAAAAATATTAAAAGAAGCTATGCAATCTATAGACTTATATCGACATAAATGGATACAGGAAAACCAATGTCCTTACTTTGGTTTTCCATCTATGGAAAAGATTTAGCCCAGGTTTAAAAGCAAGAGCTAGTGTATACAATTCATGGAGAGGCTCTCATCCTTTGACATGGCCATCATCTCCAACAAATAGTTGCTCAATTCAGAGGTAACATGACTCAGTCTAGATTCAAAGTTATGGGGATTTTATCTTTATACATGTAAGACAAGTGAAGGATGGCGTTGAAGTGAAAGATGAAGATCAAGTGATTAGAAAATATAGTTCAAGCATTAAAAATGTTCCTATAATTTTCCTTTTTAGTGGATCATGACATCATCATCCTCAATAAGTTCTTATCTTCTAGTGTGTTTCTTAACCAATGAGATTGCTTGAATATTATTGGAGCTAATGGTGGTTAATTTGTTGAAGAATGATTAGTTCTAATTAACCCAAATGTGGGTGAGAATTCATGGAGGGTAGTTGGATCTCATTTTTTGAATTCTATTTACTTGCCTCTTCTCTTTTTATTCTTCCCTTTTTTCTTATATCTCCATTGGCTCCCCCAAAAAAAATATATCCTCATTTGACAAGGGGAAACCCTATCAAAAATTTGTAAGAAAGACCTTTTGAAGCAATAAAGATTAATTTTTACCTATCTCTTGCCTAAAATTTATGCTTAGCAAGCTTGTGCATGATGGCCTTGTGAAGACATGTTATTCCATGTCCATTGTCCTTATTTCTTGCCTATTTTTAGGTGTTTTCAAGTTAGTTATAGGTTTGAACTTGAGATCTATCTGCCATTAATGGATGCTTGGTGTGAATTTTGAAATTCCTCTTTGCTTCATGTATTATTCGGTGAGCCTAGTTTATGAAACACTTATGCAAATTAACTAGTTTGTGAGGTTGTGTGATCAAGAATTATATTATGCTGAATTAGTGTTTATTTCATGCTTATGTGGATCACTCTTTATTTGGTGCATCACCTCCCTTAGCTCAAATTTCCTTTTTATGTTATCTTCCTATCCCTTTTCCTTAGTCAGTAGTAGATTTTAGCATGGGAAACAAGCTCTGAAGTGAAGCATCTAAGGAGCTAGCCTCATTAAAAATCCTAGAGGTTCAACCTTACTATAGGATACCCATAGCCTAAAATTGTCGCAATGCTTGTAGCTAGGAGTGAGAGAGCCTGAGAAACTCTCCCACAAGGGTGAAATTCTATGCTACAATAGTAACATGGCTTTAATTATGGTTGAGGTTGATAACATGATGGATATGTGCATTTTGGGGTCATCAATCAACTTATAAGAGTGAGTCATTCATGCATAATATGGTCAAAAGTGATAAACAAGGTCCTAGGATAAGTCCAGAGTTAAGTGTGTAAAGGAGTGGTCACAAGTACATTATTTTTAGTTTAAATTTTAATTTATGTACCTACATCCCCCCCTTTATTATAATAATGCAACAAAGTGAAAGTACTAGAGTAAAAGGAAAAATGCATACATGAACTTACCTGTGAAGTGTAGTCATGAGTGTAGGCCATAATGTTAAACGGTATTCCATGCAAACTTTCAATGAAATATATGTAATACCATTCTTTACTTAAGATGAATTTAAAATATTTAAAGAAAAATAAACTAGAGAATGATAAGGAACATATACATAAAGAGGAACACAAATTATCGATCAAATGAACTATTTTATTATGAATAAGATAATTACATATATAGTGCAATAGACTCCTAAAACTTAAGAGTTAGCACATATCACTCCTAAAAATATTCTAAAAACTCCTATCTTCTAGAGTTTCATATGAATACTTTGATTATTATAACTTACTATTGACATATCAACTTATATATTTTATTTTAACACACACACATGAATCACTAATCCTTATTATTCCCTCCCTTAGTGCTGAAATAGGGTGAGGAACAATATTAATATAGTCTTCATCACTTTTATGATCCACTTCTTCATTTTCTGAGGAAGGACTACTTTCTACTTGATCACATTCCTTTGTTGCTATTGCCATTTCTTTGTCATTCACTTTTCTATCTAGAAGATCTTGTGCTCTTAGTTTGCAGTTCAAGACAACATGACCTGGCTTATTACAATAAAAACAAATCTATTTATCTTTCCTCATCACATATTTAGATTTTTTGGGGAAGTGATAGAATTGATTTGAGATATCATCACTTCTTTATTTTTAGCTTTGCTTTCTTCAAAAATCAATGTAGAAATGACATTTTGCAAACTTGGATTTAGCTTGCTTAAGGTGAACACCACATGTGACATACTGTTGGGCATGCTGTTAAGTAATAATTCTTTTGAATCATTTTATTTGATGTCTTCTTTTATCCCTGCCAACTAGTTTATCAGTAAATGAAATTCATTGATATGGGCTACTATATCATCTCCTTCTTCCATTTTCAAACCATATAATTTTTGCTTCATGGTTATCTCTACACTATCAGATTGTGAACCAAATAAAGTATTTAGTGATTCCCATACTTGTTTGGAAGACTTTTTAAAGTCCACATGCTGTAGGTATGGTTTTGACATACCAAGGTCAATAGTAGCCAAAGCCTTTTTATCTTTGATTTTCCACTTTTGAGATGCATCCAAATCTGTTGGTTTAGTAATAGGGTCATCTACAATATCCCAAAGATCTTTCTCTATTGGCAACAACTGTATTTGGATTTGCTATGTATGGAAATCTTGGCTATCAAATTTCTCAATATGACTTAATTTTTCCATATTACCCTCCCTTACTTTTAACTTACTGGACTGGATGTTGGTTTAACCGATAATGCATTCTTACAGTAATATCAACTCTTTTTATTTTTGACAATAAAACTAAAACTTGACACTTTTGATAAAAATCTATGACTCAATTTTTAATAGACCATTGGAGACAAGAATTTATAAAATAAACCAATTAAAACCTTAAAATGAAAAACAAAACACTTAAAATACAAAACTATAATCTTGAATTTTAATAACCTATAAAACAATTATAATGAAAAAGTAATTAAAATATGTAAACTTAAATATAAAAACTTATGACTAATTTCATAATAAATCAAAACATAAAAATTAAAACTTTAAAATCTAAAACTTTGTAACCTAAAAAAATTAAAATTAAAAAATACCTAAACCACTAATATTTTTGTGATAGACTTGGAAAACCATGATGATAGGAGAGGAGAGTCTACTATATGGACGATCTAAGGTTGAGTATTGAGCAAAAATATCATGGCTAAGGCTTGATAAAAAACTCATGGCAAGAAAATCTGTGTGAAGGAGGTCGATGTCATTTTTGGAGGAACTCAGTGCATCTTCTGGTCCCTCTATCTTAGCCACTGTGTCAAATTGGGATTGCAACATTCAATAGGAACATGAATTGGGTCCTCAATCAATCTACTAGAGTTCCCACTTTGAATGTTTATATCCACATCTGGATATATATATATATATATATATATATATATATATATATATATATATATATATATATATATATATATATATATATATATATATATATATATATATATATATATATATATATATATATATATATATATGGGGGTCTCCATGGAGAAATCCATAAAGCTCTCTATGAGAATGGATCTTGGATGGTCCAATTCAAGTGATGTCAATCATGAATAGATTATAGGTCATGACCCTTAAATATAATAGATTGGTCAATGCAAGTATATTAGCCTTTAATGCAATCATGCTAAATATTTTTGTGGATGAATTACACCCTGCACAAAAATATAGATCTATATTTAATATACAATCAATAATATTCAAAGTGGTCAGCATTGTAAAATCATTGGCAAAAAATATCCTCTCAGATGATTGGTGCAATTGACGTGGTCTACACTCAAGAGCTCCTGTGATGAACCAGGCTACAAATTGTACAAAGGTCCAGGGAACCCGATCTGATTCTAGATAAAGAGGAACACAGATTGTTGATCAAATGGACTATTTTATTATTAATAAGATAATTAAATATATAGTGTAATAGACTCCTAAAAACTAGGAGTTAGCACATATCACTCCTAACAATATTCTAAAAACTCCTATCATCTAGAGTTTGATATGAATACTTTGATTATTATGAATTACTATTGACATATCAACTTATTTATTTTATTTTAACACACACACATGAAGCACTAATCCTTATTAATACACTTGATTGGGTATAAGAACTATTATCTTTTTATCATGCAATACTGGTGACTATAGAGGGTAGGACCCTTGGAGATTTCATTTACAATGAATAACTTGGATTGGAATGCATAACTATGGCGGACGCGGGGGAAGGGGAGTGCAGACGCGGATGCGGCCCTGAAACCCTAACCCCTGCAGACGAGTTCGTGCTTGTTGGCAACCAGATCTCAACCCATGATGGGTGGGATTTGTGGTACAGAGGCACGGCATTGGAAGCTTTATCTTTTTGCATGGATCTGCTCCTTTTCCTTGGATTTTCATTTGGTGGCTGTCGTTCTGACCAATACCCAGTTCTGAGTGGATCATTGTTTCTTTTTGGAGATATATGGAATGCCATGGCAGTGATTCCTCTGGGTGTGGGGGAGATCTTTACAAACACTTGGGTGGATGGGTTGGATGGTGGTGGCGATGGGTTCGGAGGTCCATTGGAGTCCTCTGTTGGAGGTGCTGTCCATTTTAGGCAGTGCATTTTATGCAGCGCTTAATGGTGAATCTTTTTTTTGCATGTTTTTTATTTTGCTTCGGTCTACTGCATAGTGGATGGAACCCAGGTTGGATCTCTAGCCTGAGTTGGACGACCATCCAGATCTGGTAAGCGAAGTATTTATGTTTATTTGGGGGAAACTCTGTTTCCTCAGTGGTTGGTGTTTGAGCCACGACGCCCTGTAATGGGATTAATGGATAAACCTAAAGTTGTGGAGGAGCCTTGCTCATTTATTGTTGGGCAAGGCGGTTCTACCTCTACCATTTTGGTGAGGGTTTCAAGTTGTTTGCCTGGTTTTGTTTAGGTTCTAGGTCCTAGTAAAACCTAGGGAGTTTTAAATGGTTTATCTTGTTGGTTTCAGGTCCCTGTAAAACCTGGTTTTGTCACTGTCTTTCAGTGTTTTGCCTCCTTTGGCGGTTTGTAACGTATATCTTTCTTGATCTGTACAGGGTTTTGGGGCCCCTTCAAAACCTGTTTTTACCTTAATCTAAAAACTTGGATTGGAATGTGCATGCCCCAATCCTCATCAATAGGAGAGTGTGCTTAGGAACTCAAAGTATACTTGAATCCATAATCACATACCTAGAGTATTGAGATAATTTTGAATCTCTATATGAATCCCAATAGATCATTCTGGCACAAAACTAGTGAAAATACTAGTGCAAATAGCAAAACAAATGCTATAGACAAAATAAGGTTCAATTATAGTGTAAAACCAACGTAAAAACTGAGTATAATTTGGTTCTAGTGTATACAATGTGAATAATGACATAGATTTTCCATTCCATCTATGAAACTGGTGTACAAACTGAGTAATGAGAAAACCATGTGTTGTGCACATGTTGCCAAACTAATATTTAGTATATATAGATTCTGAAACTAAGTAATAACAACTATGATTTTGATCAAACATTGTGTTAACCTAGAACAACAAACCATAAATGATGCCCTCAAATTGAGTAAAAATGAGGTCAAAATTGAGTAATTCTATAAATTGGGACTCTAAAACTATTGCATATTATTGTGGGTAAATTGAGATTATGATAAATTTAATAAGTCATATTAAAATTTACCCTCAGAATGATCTTTATACATAAAAAGTGGATTGTGAAGATACTATCAAGAAATGTTTTAGATGTACATCAATGAACAACATTGTTAAGTTCTATCCATTAAATAGTCCTAAGGTTTAATATCCACATCAAGCATCTTAGAATGAGGCAATGACCAAATCAATAGAAATGGAATTGTTTGGTAAAATTTGGAGGCCAAAAGTAGTATTCATTTTTTAAAGTGCCATCCAATCCATAGATGAATCCAACTAAGACATCAAGTTGTGCTTCATGTCCCTCACCTCAATAATCAACAAGCATGGTTTAATTACCTATCCATTGAAATATCCAAATTACACGATGGAAATGGTTATATAAATACTATTTGGGCGTTTCCTAACCATGAAATCTATAGACATTATCCTCATTTTGAGATACAAAAATTCAAAATGTAAATTCTTAGGTATAGAAATGTAATGTGGATATTGGAAAGGAATTTTATTTTCCTAAGAATCATAGTCTCAACAAAAAAATGAATATAGAGGCTTTCTCACAACATACCATGAAGGACAAAAGGATCGTAAAAGGAAAGGTGAGGATAAAATATTTGGTTGTGGGAGTTTGCAATAACAAATCATGGATCAAAGGTAAATTGAGATCATTATTACCATTTCACAGTTGATTCATTCCACTCTATGGAAGGCATATGCAATTGTGATGATGTTATAGATTAGGTTAGGTTTGAGGTTATAAATAAGATCACGAGGTTGTGATTGAAGTTATGGATGATGTTGTTAATGAGGTTAGGCTTGAGGTTATGAATGTGATTTTCCATGAGGATGTGGTTGAATCTATGTTAGAGATATGGATTATGTTTCATATGAGGTTAGGTTTTAGGTTACAGATAATATTGTCCATGATGTTATGATTAAATTTGAGGATGTTATTATGAATGGGAATTTTATTGAGGTGGTGGTGGTAGACGTAGATGATGATCCTAAGGAGGTTGGGTTAATATTGGGGAATGTTAATCGGGGAAGGGATGCATAAGTGATCTTGTATAAGTTTTTGATGATGTTTTTGTAGAAAAATCCACTTTGCAATGGGTTACAAAGGTACTTAGTGATAATTTGGTTAAGAAGGCTTTACTCCTTGATGACTGTAAGCCTAAAAATGCAGATTTGAAGGATGAAACTTATAATATGTTTATGCATGTTACCCCACTTTCTTCACAACTTAAGTTTTAATTTTATTTCATTTCCTACGTCAACTTAGATCACCACAAAATTCTCCTTTCAAAGATATTTCCAATAATGGGCATTGTGAGGTGGATTTTGGGAGAAGTGGTAATGATGTTGATTCCTTATATGATACATTTTTTTACTCCAAAGGATATAGGTACAATAAAGAAAAAATGTGTAAAGAAGATGTAATCTCAACATTTAAAAGATGATCCTTTGTATGAGCTGTTAGATTCTAAAAAAAGAGTTGATTCTATTGTCCTATAGTGGAGGGGGAAGTTCCCTTCACTATTATCATGTTAATCATCTCTTAGAATTTTAGGGGTATGAATGCTCCTAATAAGAGGTATCTTGTGAAACGCTAGCTTAATGTGAGAAAAATTGATGTTATGATTTTGTAAGAAATAAATTCAACTGAGGCTGAGATTGAGGAACTTCTGACTCTAAAGTGGAAACTTTGGAAAGGATGTGTAAGTAGTGTTGAAGAAAATTCAATAGAATTATGCATACTTTGGAATCTGGCAACAATAAAAGGAGTTTTGCTTCTCAAATGGTTAAATTAGGGGAATGTGAGTTTTAATGTTATGAGGAGAATATATAAGGATTGATTGTAAATGCTTATGGGCCAAATAATTTCGTCTAAAAAATAGAAAATTGGATGGAAATTTAAAATGTATTACAAAATTTTACAGAAAGGAAAATCATTGTGGGTGGATATTTCAATGTTATTCTTGGTCCTAATGATAAAAGAGGCAATAATAAGAAAAAATATCAATCTGAGAAGAATTTTCAAGATTTTGTTTTTTTAATTCTTTGATTACTTAAACAAACATGAGTCAAGGGTTCATTGATATTATTGAGTACCTTGATAGATTTTTGATCTCATCTATATGGTTGCAAGGGAACTAAATTGTTGAATCTTTTATTTTGAATGTCTTTGGTTTAGACCACACTTCCATATCTTTATCCATCAAGAATGATAGGGTGTTTGAAATCTATCATTTCAAATTTGAATTTATGTGGTTGAGGCATCTGGGTTTTGAATATTAGTTAAAGAGTTGGTGTGAAAGTTTCAATCTAGGTAGAGGATAGTTAATGTTTAGATTCTCCTAGAAGTTAAGAGTGCTGAAATAAATCTTAAAGGAATGGAATAATTTTGTTTTTAGTAATATTTTCAAGAAAAAAATATTAAGAATAATTGGAGTTATTAAATTTTAGAAATCAATCTATTATCATAAAATTTCATACCCAAGTTAAAAAATTGAACTCATTGTCATTTTTACTATATGTGGTGGGGGAAAACTTGTATATTTACTTTGTTTTGATCTAAAAACTTGATTATTTATCGTAACTATCACATTCAATTAATTTTTATTGTAATTAGATTAATGGAATATCTTTTCCATTCTTGTTATTGTGTCTTATTCAAAATCGAATTGAATTAAATTGGATAACATTTATGCATTTTAATATCATTATGCTTTGAAATGAAAAGTAATTTTGTAGTATTTTGATGTTAATTGTTTACTGGATAGAGATAATTCAAAATTAATCTCTCTTTAAGCAATTCCAAAAACCACAACAAGGTTACTTGAACCAAAAAAATGTAGGAAGAATTTTGTAAATATTAAAATTTTCTTTTTATTACAATTGGTTTAAGTTTGATAAACTCATTTCACTTGAAATATGGTCTAAACCCTAAATTAACACATTTTAGAGAAATTGAATGTTTAATTTCATGGCAAGAATAGAATTTTAAAAGTATATATAAGAAGAAAACATGGTGCTTAAAGTCCATTCCTAGCATATTCAATTTATAATGTGATTAATCATGAAAACTTATGCTACCAAAGCTTATTTTGTTTGATATGGGAATATAGACATATTGTTATTTTATTCAATTTAATTTGAAGGTTATCTTATCCATTCCTAGCATATTATTTGGTTTTATTTTATAGTTCGAGAATGCATTTAGAGGACTCAAGAATGTATTGAGAGGACTTAAGAATGCATTGAGGGGGATAAACATACACATTCAAGCCATAAATAATATTATTTGAACATTACATTAACCTTCAAATATCGGGTTAAGTGGACTTTAGTAGTAAGGCATTTCAAAGGTCATTTTTTAGTATGCAATGTGAAGTTGAAGATGGTAGTTATTTTAAATTTGTTGCATAGGGTTTGTAAAGACTTATCTTCATTTTCAAGTATTATTTTCATTTCAATTTGTTTTGGAAAGCCTTTTACGAAAGTGAAGCCTTGTTAGATGATTCTAGAATATTTTGGATCGTTTTGAACTAGGGTGAAGTTGCTTGAGTTGATTTTGAAGCACACTATTCAAAGTAAAATTTTTTATCAATGAGGTATGAAATTTTTATCATGATATTAAAAATAAAAGCAATTTGAAAATTAAAATGATAATAATTTACAATTTTTTGAGTTTGCATTAATTTAATTGATAATTGATATTTTTACTTAAAGCTTGTATAACAAAATATACCATTTCTAATTACTCAATGATTTTTGGTAGTTTGGTAGAAAAGTTGGCTTGCATGCATGAAAAAATTATGAAACACAGATTTTTATTTCAAATAGAAAGGATAATGAAACTATTACTTTTAGTAAATTGTTTTGGAAGTTCTTGATGGCTATGAATGCAAATGAATAATGAGAAAAGTGATTGAATGAGTCATACACAAGTATAGATAAAGATATTGATTCATGTTTTTGAGTTGATTTATTTTATTTTATCTATTTCAAAAAGAGAATGATTGGTTTATTGGTCATATTATCCAAAATGCAACCCTTAAAAATGCCATGTCTTGAGCCTTTAATTTCATATTGAATCCTTAATTCGTATCTCATTTATAGACTCTAAAAAAAAGGTAATGCATATATTAGTGGGGTGATTGGAATTTATTACCTCTAAAAACACATTTTACCTTTTCCCCAAATAACCCAAAATGTTTGTGGAAAGACTTTTCATCTTTCATTGTGAGATCAATTTGATTTTAATTTCAAGTATTAAGTATTTATTAAAAAAGATTTACTTAATAAAAAATGGATGTTTTAAATATTTTTACAAAGACGGTAACTTCAACCTACATTATTTATATTTTTTTAAAAAAAAAGGCTCTTAAATTCAAATAATAAATATAATTTTGAAAAAATAGAGTCAAAATTCATGTTATAAAAAATTACCATAGTCAACTTTAAAAAATAAAAATAAGGAATATAAATTTGATATAAACTACAAAATTACTTATGTCAACTTTTATAATGTAAAATTATTGGCATCAAGTTCATGTTATGAATATAAATTTGTAAAATTACTTCCATCAATCTCCAAGCATAAAGAAGTAAGTGCAAAATCTATCAATTACATAAAAGTTTAAGAAGCAATGCCATCAAGCCCTTCATAATTTTAAGATGTTTTTCATTTTGATGGATCAATTTAACATGTTCATCATTAATTTGTCTTTTAACTTCCTCCATATCATCTTTTTCAGGTATTTCTCACTTATCCTAGCTCTACATCGAGAACAACCATGTCCAAGGTTTGATCCTCACCGATCTTGAGCAGCTCTGTAGACTCCACACATTGTCCTTCACCAAAAATTGGCTCACCAACCTCGTTCCCATAATAGTATAGGGGCTACATTTTGGATAATAACAATTACATTTTATATGGCCTACTCCCTACTTTTGTAGACACTTCTAGTGAATATAATTACTAAATGGATATATAAATAAGAAATTTCCAATGTGCACCTGGATGCTTGTGGAATCTGCCAACAACTAAGCATATGAAAACCTCCTAATCCACTTACCTCACTCGATATTTTTCACGACAATCTCTAGCAACATAACACATTTTATCAACAACATTATTAGCCTATAAAGGCTCTATCTCTCACAAAAAACAACCTGAGTTATAATCTCAATAATATATGTGTGGTATTTTAAAAATTAATTGAGCTTTTTTTGGTAAAAATAATGTCAACCTTGGTTTTTATTTCAAGGGCATGAAATTAGATGCTTCTCTTCCCTAATTTCATTATAGGATTCCGCTCGATGTAATTAGATATATTATAAACATAAGGGAGATTTTTTGTATGTTACTAATCAAATGGGAGAGGAAGAGAGATGAAATACTTAAGCAAGTCACTTTACGTCAATACATAATGATTTCCATCATAAGCTAATTTTATTAACAAATTTTAATTTGAGAAAAAGATAGAGAGAGTTTCACTTTCCCAATACACTTTATTTATAACTCACTACTATTACAAAGCTCTACATTTTCATTTACATACAAAAATTTATTTATCATTCAAGTTTAGAGAAGGGCATAAGGAAATTCAAGAGAGCATTAATACAAAAAATTCAAAGCCTTCCAAAAGAAGGGAATTAATTAATTCCATATTCAAACCATACTACATTCAAATCCTAAAGGGAATTAATAAAGGCTCTTTAAAATAATGTTTTATTACAAGCTATTTAGAAATCCACATTTACAACAATTAGAAAATACCTCAAATGAACAAATAAAGTTACATAGACAATCATGGGCACATTAAAACATTTCAAAAGTAAATTTGAATTGCAATTTTACATTCACATTTCTTCATATAACAAATACAACATTTTCATTTTATTTGAGCGTTAATTATAAACTACAAGCCTTTAAGAATGAATCACATTGAATTAATAATACATGGAGAGAGAAGAGAAGCCTCTAAGCATTAATCTCCAATCATATATTTGTCTAAAAAAAAATTATGAGATAAGTAAGAGGCTACAAATAGACATACACCACAAAAAGAAATAAATATTCACATTGGTCGAAAGATGTTTCAAGTGTACACTGATTGAACCCAAAAGCCCAAAAGAGGAGGGCCTCACCTCCCATCCTTTTGTCATCATCAGGTAGCTACTCTAGACACCCTTGACCCAAGAACTCTCAGATAAAAGCATTTCATAAACAACCATAAGGTATAATAAGGCAAGAACATGGCCTAATATAAAGAAGGGTACAATATAATCTTCTACACATACTTGATCTATTACTCAAGAGTAAAACCAATCTTTTCTTGAAGGTCTCAACCACAACTAAAACTCATAAAATCACACAAGCAAGTTTTTAGCAAGTTTACCCAATATATAGGGGTTAAACAATAACCAAATTTACTTGCTTAGAAGGAAGAGATCATTACAAATTCTTTGCTATGATATGTGGAATTTACTTTATATAAGCCCTTTATTTAGGAACCAAGTTTAAAATGTTGAATTCACATAAACATAATGGTTGGGTCTAAGGGGTAGGAAATCCATTATCACTCTCAATAATAATATATCACAAAAAAAACACAAAAAAGGTTTTTAAAACACACAAACTCCTAAAAAGGTTTATTTATTACATGGAAAAAAGGCCTAAATCCTTCAACAAACAAAAAGGTCATGAACCACAATTTGTCATCATAGTAAACATAATAATATTTCCACACAAAAAAGAAGGCACGAGAAAGAAAATTCTTTTAATGTAAGAAAACAATGAGAGGATTTCATTACTAAGATCCTACCTTAAATCCACCTATTGAAAGAACACAATTATCTTTGATTTAAGTTTCTCCCCTTAAAACTGCAAGATCAAAATTACCATACACCAAAGCTAAATTATTTCAAGGAAAGAAGAGCTAAGGGATAGAAAAATAAGGATAAAATAAAAGAAGAAAAATAAGGAAGACCAAGTGAAGAATTCCCTCAAAAGTGAATGGCTCAAAATTTCACCCAATGGAAACTTGCCATTTCTCCCTTACAAACAATAAATTCTCCCTTACAAAAGCAATAAACTTACCTTAAAAATAACATGGGCTACATTCCTTTCTTACACTTTTATTTACTCTTTTGACAATCTCATAATTTCTCTTACACACCCACATGGGTGTTTACTTACATAAGTAAGCTTCTTACACATTTATGTACAACATATGGTTTTAAATGTGAAATTATTTTCAAAACATACCTACCTAATAGGTATAGGTATGGGCTCCAAGAAGTCAAAGAGGTCAAAGAGATTTCAAAAACTTACCTATCTATTTACTTGTCAAACACTCCATGTAAAAGGTAGGTGCTAGTGCAATTTTAGGTTTTGCATTTTTGGGATGGGTTTATGGGGCCAACCCAATCCCACCCATTGATTATTTAACATCAAAATACGTTAGGGTTCACGTGGGATAAATATATTAAAAGTATATCAAATGGAAAAAGTTAGGGATTAAGAATAAACAAATTACAACTTTAGACAATTTTCAAAATGATAATAAGTTTAATAAATCAAAACAAGGCTAATAAAAATAACACACACATTTAACACCTTCAGAAAACAATGGTTGATATATGATTTACATAGTTCAAGTTATCTCACTTGGTATTTCTATCACCTATGCACTCAAACACATAGAAATATTATATGTGTATGATAGCTAAAGCAACTCAATTCAACACATAAGAAAAATTATAATCACATAAACATATATGTAAACATCATATGGATCATAATAACTTAAATGTATTATATGAATTAATGCTAAACTCCAAGAGTATAAGCAAACATGTAAGCATGTAGGCACACACACATGCACACACACACATACATATATGGCAAAATAGAGATAGAGTTTATTGGATTAGACTGGGAGTTTAAAGTTTAGAGTTTATATATAAATGGGAGGGGCACCACCCCCACACACACAATCTAAATTAAATTTATAACATTATGTCTAGATCGGTGAGTAAGAAATAAATAAAGGTTAATAAAGTATTGGGCCTTATAATGGATCCTTATAGTTTTGAGAATATTGATGAAATACATGTACCCATATTGAGATGTGAGATGAACCCATATTGATGAAATACATGTACCCATATTGATGAAATACATGTACCCATAACATATTTAAAAAGAAAGGGATTACATACATCATGTGTAAGACATAAAATAAAATCATTGATGTCTAACATAGAAACATATCATCTTGGAAGCATGTATGTTAGAAGTAAATTTCCCCACATAGGCTTGTGATATAGTCCATATAAGCGCATGAGTAATATTATCCACATGGGAAAATTTTTAATCAAGGTAATCTTAGGAGTAATATGCCCCAAATGTGAAAGATATGTAAATTTTTTAAGATCAATAAAATATGCCCTATAGGAAGGTAATAGATAAACATTTTAGTACCAGTAATATAAAATACACTCAATGTAAAACATGAGCATGGGTTCTTACCTCTAATAGATGCATGATATAGATGATGGAAAAATAAAAAAAAATGATAACATTTGCATGGTATGAATCATGTAAAATAATAGGATTGTGCATGCTATGAGTCATGTCACCATAATGCATATCAAACATAAAGCAAACAAAGGAAACAAGGAAAGCACATCAAACATAGAGTAAAGAAAGAAAGGACTAAATGCATATAAAATATAGATTAAACCAAGCAAGAAATGAAATTATATAAAACATAGGGTAGATAGAGTAACCATGGAACACATCTTAAACAAATAGTAGACAAAGCAAGTAAATAACACATATCAAACACATAGTAGATAGAGTGAGCAAGGAAAACACATCAAAGACAAATTAGATAGTGAAAGCAAGGAATATCTATCAGACACATGGTACACAAAGTAAGTAAGAAACACACATTAAACATAGATTGGCTAGGCCACACATAATGAAGACATGTCACATAATGTAAAGCACAAAAACAAGCATAGGGAAATAAAAATACTATATAACCAAAATGGATCAACCTTGAATACAACCAACATAACAAGCACATGAACACATATGAAAGCACTTCAACATATAAGGACACATACAATAGGAAATATATACCAAATAATATAACATCGCATGAGAGCCTAGTATGATAAATAAAATAAATAAAAATATAACTTAAATGGTGTCAAGAGATGCCTCCAAATTTTTCCTAGATTAAGCATGTGACATGCCCCCAACCTAATGAGAATATAAAATCATAAGCATATACCTATTGTATACAAATCCTACATATTTCTCGATAATATCATCAATAATATGTATGTAAATAATAATTATAGTATAACCTATTTCATTAGGTGGATAATCTTGAATCATACATTGTGTACTCTAACATAGTCATAATATGCCAAGTTGTTACAAATCATTATTTACCAGGATAAATAGAAAATAATTTCATAAGACATAATAATCAATGAAATTAACCAATCACATTAAAACAAAAAAAAATAGATAAGAACAAAAGTAAAATGGGATTCTAGTGACCTATAATTTCCATCATAATTTGATGTGCTTGGAAGAATGGTGCCAAAAAAAAGTCCAATTTGTAGACATCCAAATTTGAAAAAAAACGTAATTCCCATGTTTTTATTCATAATTTAACTTATTTGACAAAATTGTACATTTTAACCCATTTTTAGGATGGCCCTAATCCCATATAAGTTTATATTTAGTCCATATAGCTTAAATCACCCTAACACTTATCCAAAATGGTATCTATTAGTAAATGTGGATTACATTTTATCCATTATCCAACCCTACATTGAAAATATAGCTTGACTTATCTTTAGGACAAATGATTGATCATACAAGCCCATTTTGGACAAACTTTTACCCATACAGATTTTTTTAGCTTTGTGGGTCCATCTCTTTATGACCATTAGTCATAAGTGATGAGGCATAAGAATGGTACTCACCATATACATTATTAACCTTTAAAAAACTTCTATTTATGCCACTATTATAGCCCTCACTCATTTTTTTACCTATGATAGTATAAATTATATCCATGTTACATATATTCATTGTTATGATTTAAGGACTCCAATTTCTAGATAAAATAGTTTGATTTAAGGGTTTTGTTATTTGGTATTTGTTGGAGAATTAACCTTAATTTATGTACTTCTTATATATTTTTAGACTTATTCTAAGTCTTAATTGTGTATTCATTTATTATATCTATAAATACTTTTAATTCTACCCATTTGAGGTGTCACTCACTTCTTTAGTCCACTTGTTGGATTTGGAGTTACTTGCATGTAACTCTTCTCCTCCCACATGTCACACACATCCTCCCAATTTTAAGAGGATTAGGGACACATGACATAAATTCTCTCCTTTTCTCTCTTATCTCTTTATAAGATCTCTCCTCTCCCCTTCTTCTACATTAGCTACTACACTCTCACAACTCTCTTGTTGTTCTAGTCTTGCTCTTGCATCCTTGTAATTCTCTTTGGTTTAAAGCTGCACTCTCTCTATATTATAATTTATTCATGTTATTGTACTTGGAATTAATTATTTTCAAGATTATAATATATTGTGGAGTTTTTCTTCATATGATGGTTTTTCCACTTGTCACATGTGCCTCAACTTTGTGGTTTGTGCTCATTTCAAAGTAACACTGTTCCTTAATTTTTATTGTTTATTCAACATCTAATTTGATTCTTGGAAAATATTATATTATAGTATCAAAGCCATATATTTCTTACGTTGAATTCATGAGTGTTTACATAGGTTAAAGATGGGAAAAAAGTTTCTTTTACCCTTTTTTGCTAACTTGTCACTAAATCTCTTTGATTCTATTTTTTGCTCTCTATCTATTAATTCCTTTTTAATTTTTTTTTGATTGTTAATGAAGCATTAATAGTTTTGTATATGATAAGACAAAACCATGGTTTAATCACTTTAGTTTGGTTTTTTTTTTGACAAATGCGAGGGTTGTATTTGGGCTCCCAACCCACAAAGTTAAGATTGACAAAAAATGACCCAAAGGCCAATCGATAGACTAGAAAGACAAACAACTACCATTAACAACATCTAGCCAAGAAACCCAAAAAAATAAGGGTACACCATCAAAAAGACAATAGAAAACCCATTCATTGTGAACCAACCACCAAAAAACTAGAAAGGACCAAGATTGGACATGAACTAACATTAGTATTTTAAACCATAATGAACCTCATCATTCATGTCAATCAGGTGGATGATTTCCTATCTACCACCATCCAGCTCATCCACAATTTCTACAACTTCACCTTTTATAGGTTTTTTTAGAGCATTACCACTAGATGAAGATGCCAATGGGGGATTGATGCCCATTGGGGTGTCCAGACTTGATCCCTCCACTAGAGCTTTATTATACCATGAAGGCATCGCCACCTTACCCTGGAGAACCCATTTCACCAATTTTCTTACTGCCTCCACACACCATTGATCATGATGATATGCCCTCAACTGAGCCATCTCTAGAATTTAACTTTTGAGCTACACCATCAGAGGCAGAGATATAAATTTCCCAACCTTCATGTCTGGTGAATTAACCTTCCTTTTTAAATCTTGCACAAAACCTAAGAGGATCATGAACCTCATATCAAGTGCCTTGAAAGCAGAAGTTGGGACAACCCCTAAACTGTCCCACCCAAAAAATGGAAAATTTGGGAGTGGGGTTAAATCATGAAGCATGATCTTCTAAACTAAACTAGTGCAAAACACTAGATGCACACAGAAATCAATGACCTTTACTACCACTTCTAAATCAGACACCAAGAACATAAGGTTAGACACAAAAATCACCATCATTTCAGAATTAACACTACTTTGAACACCCTTCACAAGGAAATCTTGACCAAGAATATCCATTATAACACCAAAAATTTCTTTGTTTGGCATCCAAAAGATGTGTTTGAGATGTGATCACAATATTTGGCCTTCAAAATCCATTTCATGAGCTTTGTTGGCTCCATACACACATGTATTTACCAAAGAAATCTCACTCATGTTCTCCATTCTTTGCACAACTGACCTCAAACACAACACACAATAAAGAGCAAGATGTAAACACAAATTCTATGAAAGCTGATAAGGATCGAGAAGGTAGGAGACATAATGAGGCATGAGGGAAGCCTCATGACTCCCTCATGCCTCAGGTGGCTACCAATCCTGCCAATCAATCCCACCTTTCCTCATAAATGCAAATTTACCACTTGATTACCATGTTAACTACAAAGCATTCTATGTAATGATGGAAGGATGGTACTAGGATGGCCAATCTACAAGATTTAATTGATTCCCACTCTAGTAAAATTAGAACCCTACTAAAATAGTTAGGGGCTTTTGTAATTGCTTTGTAAGCAAAACAATACAAAATTAGAAATTGGAGAGAAAATTTAGCCAAAATTGATCATCAAGATAGATGGGAAATCTTCCCATGCATTTCTCACATTGTCTACTCGATAAAATTTTGTTTGATCAATATCATAGTTTGCCAAAAAAATTGTAGTTGAATTAGCCTCCCACCAATAATGTTTACACTCAACTGAAGAAAAGGACTCTAGATTTCTCTAGGTATTCTTCAAAATATTCTCTAGATGCCAAGAGGTAGCCTCCTTCTTTTCCAAAGTTGAAATAACCACTTGAGAATCACCCTCAATAATCAACTTCGATACTAGATGGCCAATTTGATTCTACTCGCAAGCGCTTGGGCTTCCATTTCATTATTAGATCCATCTTGAATCTTCCTAGACATGGCTCAAATAAGGGATCCACAACAATCCAGAATGATACAACCCACCCCTGATGTGCCTGGGTTTCCTTGAGATGCTCCATTGAAGTTAAGCTTAAACCAACCCGCAGGAGGAGGGGCCTGATTCTGCTTCCTAAGCCTATCTTTCTTACCAATAACTTTTGACCCATTAACGAGGTAGTTTGGTTATTTTTATCTTTTAAATATTTAGGATTTAAAATCAATCAAACTTGTTTCAAAACTACTTTCACTGTGCAAAAGACAAAAGCATCAATTTTTTTAATAAAAGAAAAATAATAGGTTTTTTGTGTCTGTATTCCTTTACTTCTGCATTTTTTTTTCTCTATTAGTTTCCAAGACATTTTTTCTCTTATCTGGGTTTGGCATTTTTTATTTTACAAAATACAAATGTGCTTTCTCTTTGAGGCATTTCACTTTACTAATCCAACATCTTTTTTTTGTCTTACTTGAGGCATTTGGCTACCTTATTTCTGTCCCACATTATGGACTTGTTTCTTTTCTGTTCAACTCTCACTCTTGCTTAACATCTTTTCTTGGCAAGATGGCTTGTGTTGTATTCATTATGACTTTTAAGTAATTGTGTTTTTTTTATATTTGAACGCTTCCATATGCTTATTATTATATTCTAATGTTATTTGTAGGTCTTATTTAAGGTATCTGTTTCCATCAATTGGAATCACCTCTCTATTTTTTTAACATTCAATTTTAGCATAGTTTTCATTGTGCCCTTCTCTCTCTTTGTATAGGTATTTGCACAACCATTTGGCTTTAATTGTGTCTTAGTAGATGGTGGTGGTATTCCCTCTTGAGCTTATCTTTTCTTCTACCTTAGCATTTTGTCTTCAACCCAGACCCATAGCTCACCTTCTCTTGGCATTTGTTTAACTTAAAACATTACATATGTTTGCATTTGCATTGCATTTAACATCTACCCTAATTATTATTCTCTAATCTTGTTAAATTCATCTTACTTTGGATCTTTGTCTTGGGTCTAATCAATGATATATGTGTCAGGTGTGTTTATTCTATTTTTATCGAATTCTTTTTGTTTAGTGACATTCTACCTTAACCTTTTCACTTACGTTTCTAAAAAAAATCAAATACACATGTAATTATTTACTCAACACTTTCTTTTTACTCAATTTAAATTTGTTTTGACTTTCTCTTACTAAATTTTATTGATTCAAAAACTAAAAAAAAAGTTTTATTTTTAAATAAAATCATTTTAGAACAAAATATTTACATAACATTTGTTTATCTTTAAGTGGTATTGAGACTTTTAATCTTTGCTTTGTTTCCACAACCAAACCCAAAAAAAAAAAAAAAACATTCCTTTTCAAAAAAAGTTTTTTTTAAAAAGTTTTTATGAGTAAAAAGCTTTGTAATTTTGGTATAAAAATCCAAAAGCCAAAAATCACTCTTAAGTTGCGTATGCTTTGATAAGTTTTCTTAATTTCCCACATGGAGTAAGTTTTTGGACCATCCTACAAATTATTTTTGTCTTTTTCAAATCCTACATTTTTTTTTTACATACTTTATCTTGTGGATGATGATGACTTAATTTTTTTATATGAAATTAATTATAGATTTTATAAAGTTTAATATATATATTTAAATATTTAAAGTCCCTATTTTTATGGATTTTTTTTCATATTTATATTTTTTGGCATTATAATTGTATTGTCAAAAATTGTTGATCATTATCATATCATTGTCATATCTTATTATATCTTGTGGTTTAAGTATAGAAATGTAACGTGTTTATTAAAAAGGAATTTTATTTTCCTTAGAATCAATATAAAAAAAAAATGAATATAAAGGCTTTCTCACAAGATACCATGAAGGATAAAAGTATGGTAAAAGGAAAGATGAGGATGAAAAATAGCTCATATTTTGGTTGTGGGAGTTTGTAATAACAAATCATGGATCAAAGGGAAAGTGCGATCATTATTACTAATTCATAGTTAATTCATTCCACTCCAGGGAAGGAAAATAAAGTTGTAGATGCTATTGCAAATGGGGTTAAGCTTGAATTTGTAGATAATATCATTAGGTTGTGATTGAAGTTATGGATGATGTTGTCGATGAGGTTAGGGTTGAGGTTATGAATGTGATTATCCATGAGGATGTGGTTGAAGTTGTGGTTAGAACTATGTATTATGTTTCAGATGAGGTTAGGTTTTAGGTTGTGGATAAGATTGTCCATGATTCTATGGTTGAAGTTGAGGATGTTATTGTGAATGGGACATTTTTTAAGGTGGCGGTGGTAGATGTAGATGATGATACTAAGGAGGTTGAGTTAATATTGGGGAATGTCAATCTGAAAAGCACTGCATAAGTGTTCTTGTATAAGTTTCTAATGATGTTTTTGTAGAAAATCCACTTTGTAATGGGATACAAAAGTACTCATTGATAATTTGGTTAAGAAGGGTTTACTTCTTGATGATCTCAACCCTACAAATGTAGAGTTGAAGGATGAAATTATAATCCATTTATGCATGTTACCCAACTTTGTTCACAACATACAATTCAATTTTATTTTATTTCCTATGTCAACTTAGATTACCACAAAATTCTCCTTTCAAAGATATTTCCTATGATGGGCATTGTGAGGTGGATTTTAGGGGAAGTGGTAATGATGTTGATTCCCTATAGGATAATTTTTTTACTCCAAAGGAGATGGGTACATTAAATAAAAAATGTGTAAAGAAGATAGAATATCAACATTTAAAAGATGATCCTTTAGATTCTAAAAAAAGAGTTGATTCTATTGTCCTACGATGGAGGGGGAAGTTCCCTTTACTGTTGTTGTGTAAGTCCTCTCTTAGAATGTTATGGGTATGAATGCTCCTAATAAGAGGCATCTTGTGAAATTATAGTCTAATATGAGAAAAATTGATGTGTTTTTTCAAGAATAAATTTAACTGAGGCTAATATTAAAGAACTACTAGCTCTAAAGTGGAAACTTTGGAAAGGATGTGCAAGTAGTGCTGAAGAAAATTCAAAAGGATTATACATACTTTGGAATCTAGTAATATTAAAAGGAGGTTTGATTTTCAAATGGGTAAATTAGGGGCATGCAAGTTTCAATGTTACAAGGAAAATATATAAGGACTGATTGTAAATGCTTATGGGCCAAATAATTTGGTCTAAAAAATGGAGATTTAGATGGAAATTTCAAATGTATTACAAAATTTTATGGAAAGGAAAATCATTATGGATGGATATTTCAATGATATTCTTAGTCCTAATGATAAAAGAGGTAATACTAAGAAACAATATCGATC
The DNA here is from genome assembly GCA_037957365.1 of Torreya grandis. Taxonomy (NCBI): domain Eukaryota; kingdom Viridiplantae; phylum Streptophyta; class Pinopsida; order Cupressales; family Taxaceae; genus Torreya; species Torreya grandis. The sequence goes on along the minus strand of JARHVA010000005.1, from coordinate 7,154,963 downwards.
TGAGAAGGATTTTCAATATTTTATTTCTTCTAATTCTTTGATTACTTAAACAAATAAGAGTAAAGGGTTCATTAATACTATTGAGTGCCTTGATAGATGTTTGATCTCATCTATGTGGTTGCAAGGGAATTGAATTATTGAATCCTTTATTTTGAATGTATTTGGTTTGGAACACACTCCCATATCTTTATCCATCAATAATGATAAGGCGTTTGAAGTATATCCTTTCAAATTTGAGTTTATGTGGTTGAGGCATCTGGAGTTTGAATATTAGTTAAAGAGTTGGTGTGAAAGTTTCAATCTAGGTAGAGGATATTTAATGTTTATATTCTCTTAGAAGTTAAGATTGTTGAAAGAGACCTCGAGGGAATGGAATAAGTCTATTTTCAGTAATATTTTCAAGAAAAAAATATTTTGGATGAAGAATTGGATTTATTAAATTTTAGGAATCAATCTGTTGTCACAAAATTTTATACCCAAGTTAAAAACTTGAACTCATTATCATTTTTACCATATGTGGTGGGGGTAAACTTGTACATTTACTTTGATTGTTTTGATATATAACTTTGATTATTTGTCATAACTATCACATTCAATTAATTTCTATTATAATCAGATTAATGGAATATCTTTTCCATTCTCATTATTGTGTGCCTTGTTCGAAGTCAAACTAAATTAAAATTAGAGAACATTTATTTTCTCAAAGATCATCATGATTTGAAATGAAAAGGAGTTTTGCAATGGTTTGATGTTAATTGTATAGTGGGTAGGGATATTTCAAAATCAATCTCTTTAAGCAATTCTTGCAATCACAACAAGATTACTTGCCTAAAAAGTGTAGGAGGAATTTTGTAAATATGAAATTTTGAGAAATTCCTGCAATCACAACAAGATTACTTGCCCAAAAAATGTATGAGGAATTTTGTAAATATGAAAATTTGATTTTATTACAATTGATTTAAGTTTTAGAAACTCCTTTCATTTGGAATACAGTCTAAACCTTAAATTAACACATTTTAGAGAAATTAAAGGTTTTTTAAATGTTTAATTTCATGGAAAGAATAGAATTTGACAAGTATATATAAGAAGAAAACATGGTGGTTAAAGTTCATTCCTAGCACATTCAATTTATAATGTGATTAACCATGAAAACTTATGCTACCAAAGGTTATCTTGTTTGATATGGGAATATAGAGGTTTTATTTTGTAGTTTGAGAATGCATTGAGAGGACTTAATAATGTATTGAGGGGGATAAACATACACATTCAAGTCACAAATAATATTAACCTTGTATTAACCTTTGAATATCATAGGTTAAGTGGACATTAGTAGTAAGGCATTTCAAAGGTCATTTTAGTATGTAATGTGGAGTTGAAGACGATAGATATTTTAAAATTGATGCCTTTGTCAATTATGATGCATGACTCAAACATGATTGCATTTAATGGACATTTAATTCATAGGGTTTATTAAGACTTACCTTTATTTTCAAGTACTATTTTCATTTCAATTTGTTTTGGAAAGACTTTTATGGAAGTGAAACCTTGTTAGATGATTTTAGAAGATATTAGCCAGTTTTGAACCAGAGTGAAGTTGCTTGAGTTGATTTTGAAGCACATTCTTTAGAGGAACATATTTTTATCAATGAGGTATGAAATTTTTATTTTAGTGTTAAAAATAGAAGCAATTTGAACATAATAATGACAATAATTTATAGTTTTGTGATTTTCCATGAACTTAGTTGATAATTGATATTTTTACTTAAAGCTTATATAACAAAAAATACCATTTTTGATTACTCAATAATTTCTAGTAGATTGGTAGAAAACTTGGCTTGTATGTATGAAAAAATTTCAAAACACAGATTTTTATTTCAAATAGAAAGGATAATGAAACTATTGCTTCTAGTAAACTATTTTGGAAGTTCTTGATGGCTATGCATACAAATGAATAATTAGAGAAGTAATTCATTTTTGAGTTGATTTGGTGTATTTTCTTTGTTTCAAAAAGAGAATGATTGGTTTATTGGTCATATTATCCAAAACACAACTCTTAAAAATGCCATGTCTCGAGCCTTTAATTTCATATTGAATCCTTAATTTGTATCTTCTTTATAGACACTAAAAAAAGGATAATGCACATATTAGCAATGTAATTAGAATTTATTACTTCTAAGAAAACATTTTACCATTTTCCCAAATAACCCAAAATGCTTGTGGAAAGACTTTCATCTTTCATTGTGAGATCATTTCGATTTTAATTTCAATCATTACGTATATATAAAAAAAATTACTTCATAAAAAATGGACGTCTTTAATGTTTTTATAAAGACGATAACTTCAACCTACATTAGTTATATATTTTTTTAAAAAGGGCTCTTAAATTCAAATAATGAATATAATTTTGAAAAATTAGAATCAAAATTCATGTTATAAAAATTACTATAGTCAAATTTAAAAAAGAAAAAAGGAATACAAATTTGATATAAACTACAAAATTACTTTTATCAACTTTTATAATGTAAAATTATTGGTGTCAAGCTCATTTTATGAACTTAAATTTGTAAAATTACTTCCACCAATATCTAAGCATAAATAAGTAAGTGCAAAATCTATCAATTGCATTAAAGGTTAAGAAGCAATGCCATCAAGCCCTTCATAATTTTAAGATGTTGTGTTTCATTTTGATGGATCAATTTAACAACATGTTCATCATTAATCTATCATTTACCTTCCTTCATATCATATTTTTTAGGTATTTCTGACTTATCGTAGCTCTAAATCGAGAAAAACCATGTCCAAGGTTTGATCCCCATCGATATTGAGTAGCTTGGTAGAATCCACACATTGTCCTTCACCAAAAATTGGCTCACCAACCCCATTCCCATGACAGTCTAGGGGCTACATTTTGGAAAATAATAGTTACATTTTATATTGCCTGCTCCCTACTTTTGTAGACTTTTCTAGTGAATATAATTCTCGAATGGATAAATAAATATGAAATTTCCAATGTGCACCTAGCTGCTTATGGAATCTACCAACAACTAATTATATGGAAACCCCCTAATCCACTTACCTCACTATATATTTTGCACAACCATCTCTAGTAACATAACACATTTTATCAACAAAATGATTAGCCTATAAAGGCTCTCTCTCTCACAAACAACAACTTGAGTTAGAACCTCAATAATATATGTGTGGTATTTTAAAAATTAATTGAAATTTTTTGGTAAAAATAATGTCAGCCCTAGTTTTTATTTCATGAGCACGACATTAAATGCTTCTCTTCCCTAATTCCATTGTAGGATGCCTCTTGACGTAATTAGATCTCTTATAAATACAAGTTATGATTTTTGTATGCTACTAATGAAATAGGAGAGGAAGAGAGTTGAAATACTTGAATAAGTCACTTTATGTGAATACACAATTCTTTCCATCATAAGATAATTTTATTAACAAAATTTTAATTTAAGAAAGAGATAGAGAGTGTCACTTTCCCAATAGACTTTATTTCTAACGCACTACTAAAAAAAACTCTACATTTTCATTTACTTACAAAAAGGACATTCAAGGGAGCATTAATACAAAAACTTCAAAGCCATCCAACAATAAAGGAATTAATCAATTCCATATTTAAACCATACTACATTCAAACCTTGAAGAGAATTAATAAAGGCTCTTTAAAATAACATTTTTTTACAAGCTATTTATAACTCCATGTTTACAACAATTAGAAAATACCTCAAATGAACAAAGAAAGTTACATATATAATCATGGGCACACTAAAACATTTCAAAAGTAACTTTGAATTGTAATTTTACATTCACATTTCTTCATACAATAAATACAACATTATCATTTAATTTGAGCATTAATTATAAATTACAAACCTTTAAAAATGAATCACATTGAATTAATAATACAAGGAGAGAGAAGAGAAGTCTTCAAGAATTAATCTTCAATCATATATTCATAAAAAAAAAAGAAATTATGAGATAAGGAAGAGGCTTCAAACAGACCTACAACATAAAAATAAATAAAGCTTCACATTGGTTGAAAGATGTTTTGAGCGAACACTGATTGAACCCAAAATCTCAAAGGAGGGGATCACCTCCCATTCTTTTGTCATCAGCAGGTAGCTGCCCTTGACACCCTTGAGCCAAGAACTCTTAGCTCAAAGCATTGCATAAACAACCATAAGGGATACTAAGCCAAGAACATGGCCTAATATAAGGAAAGATACAATATAATCTTCTATAAATACTTGATCTATTGTTCAAAAATAAAAATAATATTTTCTCAAAGGTCTCAACCATAACCAAAACTCATAAAATAACACAAGCAATTTTTTAACAAGTTTACCTAATATCTAGGGGGTTAAATAATAATCGACTTTACTTGTTTATAAGCAAGAGATCATTCCAGTTTCATTGCTATGATAGGTGGAATTTACTTTATACAAACCCTTCATTTAGGAACCAAGTTTAAGATGTTGAATTCACATAAACACAATGGTTAGGTCTAAGAGGTAGAAAATCCATTATCACTCTCAATAATAATATATCAAAAAACAACCACAAAAGAGGTTTTTAAAACACACAAACTCCTAAAAAGGTTTATATATTACATGGAAAAAGGCCTAAATCCTTCAACAAACAAAAAGGTCATGAACCACAAACTGTCATCATAAATAATATTTCCATACAAAAATTAAGGCACAAGAAAAAAAATTATTTTAATGTAAACAAACCATGAGAGGATTTCATTACTAAGATGCTACCTTAAATCCACCTACTGAAAGAACACAACTAAATTTGCTTTAAATTTCTTCCCTTAAATTGAAAGATCAAAATTACCATTCACCAAAATTAATTTATTGCAAGGAAAGAAGAGCTAAGGGATAGAAAATTAAAGATAAATAAAAGAAGAAAAATAAGGAAGACCAAGTGAAGAATTACCTCATAAGTGAATGGATGAAAAGTTCACCCAATGGAAACTTGCCACTTCTCCCTTACAAACAATAAATCCTCCCTTACAAAAGCAATAAACTTACCTTAAAAGTAACATTGGCTACATTCCCTTCTTACACTTTAATTTAGTCTTTTGACAATCTCATAATTTCTCTTACACACTCACATGGGTGTTTACTTACATAAGTAAGCTTCTTACACATTTCTTTTACAACATATGGTTTTAATTGTAACATTATTTTCAAAAGATACATGCCCAATAGGTATAGGTATGGGTTCCAAGAGGTTAAAGAGGTCAAAGATATTTCAAAAACCTACCTATTTGTTTACTTGTTAAACACTCCATGTAAAAGGTAGGTGCTAGTAAAATTTTGGGGTTTCCACTTTTGGGATGGGTTTATGGGGTCAACCCAATCCCACCTATTGACTATTTAACATCAAAATATGTTAGGGTACACTTAGGATAAATATATTGAAAATATGTCAAATGGGAAAAGGTAGAGACTAAGAATAAACAAATTACAACTTTAGACAATTTTCAAAATGATAAGTTTAATAAATCAAATCAAGGATAAGAAAAATAACAACACATTTAACACTTTGGGAAAACAATGGTTAATATATGCTATACATAGTTCAAGTTCTCTCACTTGGTCTTTCTATCACCTTTGCACTTAAACACATAAAAATGCTATATGCATATGATAACTGAAGCAAATCAATTGAACATATTTATAAGAAAAAATATAATCACATAAACATATATATAAACATCATATGGATAATAATATATTAAATATATTATATGAAGTAATGCTAAACTCTAAGATTATAAACACGTGTGCGCACACAAATACACACACACACGTGTGTGTGTGGGGTAAGATAGAAATATAGTCTATTAGATTGGATTGGGATTTTAAAGTTTAGAGTTTAGATATAAAGGAGAGGGTAAACCCCATATATAGATTATTGATAGAGGCCATGGGCCCATAGATAGATATATAGGCAACTGTTAGCCCTATTTGTATAGATTCCCCCCCACCCTCTCTCTCTCTCTCTCTCTCTCTCTCTCTCTCTCTCTCTCTCTCTCTCTCTCTCTCTCTCTCTCTCTCTCTCTCTCTCTCTCTCTATACATACACACACAAGATAGAGATAGAGTTTATTAGATTGGATTGAGATTTTAAAGTTTAGAGTTTGGATATAAAAGGGAGGGGCACCCCACATATATAGATTATATATATTATTGATATAGGCCATGGGCCCATAGATAGCTATAGAGGCGGTTGGTAGCCCTATCTATATAGATGCCCCCTTTTCTCTCTCTCTCTCTCTCTCTCTCTCTATATATATATATATATATATATATATATATATATATATATATATACATCAAAATGGTCTAAGTATACTAGCTCAATAAGCTAGGTTATCCATGTGACATAAAAAATAATGTCTTAGAACAATTTAATAGTAATATTGACACTACATGCTTTTAGAGTATATCGACAATATATCATGAGTAACATGGTACCCATATATCCTAACATACCTACAAAGGTCTTCTATCAATTTAGTTTGGTTATTTTTGTCTTTTAAATCTTCAAAATTTTAAATCAATCAAACTTGTTTCAAAACTATTTTCACTGTGCAAAAGATAAAAACATCATTTTTTATAGTAAAAGAACAATTTTTTTTTTTTTTTTTTTTTTTTTTTTTTACTTTTGCATTTTTTTGTCTCTATTAGTTTCCAAGGGTTTCTTTTCTTCCCCGAATTTAACCTTTTTTTTAATTTTATAAAATACAGATATATTTTCTCGTTGAAGCAGTTCACTTTACAAATCCAATATCTTTTTTTTCTCTTACTTGGGGCATTTGGCTACCTTCTTTCTATTCCATATTATGAACTTATTTATTCCTTTTTTTTAGTGACACTACCTTGACCTTTTTACTTATGTTTCTAAAACATATCAAATACACAACACTTTCTTGTTGCTCACATTAAATTTATTTTGAATTTCTCTTAACAAATTTTATTGATTGAAAAAAAAAAAGTTTTGTTTAAAAAAAATTATTTTAAAACAAAATCTTTATATGACATTTGTTTATCTTTGAGCTGGAGTGAGACCTTTATTCTTTACTTTATTTAATAATAATTAAAAAACAAACACCATTCCTTTTCTAACAAAAAGTTTGTCTTTTATGAAAAAGTTTGTATGAGTAATGTTGACCATTTTGGTCCTACAGGCCAAAATCGGTCTCCTTCTTCCCCTTGCTGTTCTGACCCAGTACAAATTTGGTTTGCACAAATATTTCGAAAAGAGGATGAACTAGTTCAAATAATGTAAGGCTTTTACAAAGCTTCTTTGGACATTTTGTCGAAAGAAATTCACAAGGAAAGAGACAAAATGTTCAAGACACTTTTCCTTAAGGTTGGAAAAAGTGGTTCAACATCGGGGTTCAATGACATGATCTTTCCAAGAGCTCTAAATTTTGAACTTTGAACTTAATAATGTTGAACCATTGAACCTTTGAACCATTGAACCGTTGAACCATTGTTGGTTCAATCGGTTGGCTCAAGCAATTGGTTCAAGCGATTCAGGTTTAATCGGGTGGTTCAAAAGGGTTTTCTGAAGCCCAAAGGATATGTACCCTTGCGGATGGCAGTCAGGCACAAACTGGACCATTCTGGTAGGCTACGAAGGGTAGTTTCAGACCCAAAAGTGCCCTTGCAGAGGGCAGGGAACACTCGCGGAGGAATCAAAGAGAAGGCCAAAATGAGGTAGAGTTTTCCTTCGGAAAAGACTAAGGCAAAAGGAAGGATTTCCTTCAGACTTTTGTCTGAGGAATAAATTTGAAAGAATCCAAGGTAAAGCTCAAAAGTCCTTTAGACATTTTGTTTGAAGGAAAAGACACGAAAATTCAAAAGATCAATTCCTTCAGACAAAATTTCTGAAAGAATTCCTTTGGACATTTTGTCTGAAGGCCTTTGTTGGGGAAATTTTCTGAGAGAAAGGGCCAGATTTTTGAAGGGAACATTTCCTTCAGACATTTTGTCTGAAAGAATTGAGAGGCTAAGGCAGCTCGAAGGAGCCCAAAGGGCAAGTGCCCTTGTGGGGGACTCTCCACTACCAAAAGGGACCTTTCTCCAAGCCCCGAAGGGACACCTTCCATTTGGGAGAGTCAAAAGACAAAGGCCCAGACAAAAAAAAAGCTGAAGGAATAAAAATTCCGAAGAGAAATTCATAAGGAAAGAAAGTCGAAGAAATTGCCAAAGGGGGTGACAAGCCCAAAGACGTCAAAATTGAGCATGGTGAACTAGTTGTTAGAGGTTTAAACACCCAGTGACGGGCGTACGAACGTCAAATTTAAGGTGGTGAAATAACCATTGATTTTGAAATGCTTAAGGATAGGTTGCAAGTGAACTCAGTGACCCACCGAGAAGATAGCCCCGAGTGCTCACAAAGCCAGAAAAAGACAAAGCCGAGAAGAGAAAAAAATAACAAGGAAAGATGGGAATAGTCTAGGTGGCAAAAGAAGGTGTTGGCATAAGGAGTTATTCTAGCAGTTGAAACAATCTCTGCCAAGTGGTCATCAAGGAGCACAAATAGTGAATGACGCGGCCTATTTTTTCTCATCTTGTATTAATGAGCAGAAAACCACATAAGTCTTAAATAATGGTGGCCTTGTCATTAAAACAATCGGGTGACCCATGTTTTTATAGTAGCATTTAATACGTTTTAAGTGCACTGGAGATTACACAGCATGGTTTTGTCAGGCTGTTTCTAGAAGGATGATATCAACATCAATGACTTCCTCTTCCCAAGGCATTTAATGCAGCATGGGTCATTTATTTTCCAGAAAGTGCCAAAGTCTTTTCCAAAAGGCTATATATTATAATCTCTCATTTTGTAAAATATATCTCTCAGCTTGTAAGGTGGAGCTTTACCGAAATTTACCTTGAATCAATACATCGCATTTTTACCTCCATTTTGAGTTTACACTTTTGCATATGTCTATGGTTTTGTCTTGTGTTAAGTCATTTTATTTAATGTTTTCACAAAATGATTCCAACATGTCTAGTGTATTATGAGTTCTTTTGCAGGTCAGCCAGAAGTGTCTACAACAGAGTATAGGTGCATGTGAATAGGATGCCATAGTGTGTCTTAAAACACCTCTAGTAGTTCTTCCTCACTGTATCTCTAGAGGGCCCCTAGCTCATTGATGCAAAAGAGTTTCTCATATCAAATGAAGTGTATATTAGCTTGTTCTTGGTTTAAAGTGTATGTTCAAGCTAAGTAGATCAACCATTTTTGGTGCATCATCGTTTAGGTTAGTTCTTGTCTTCAGTAAGCCTTCTCTGTTTTCAACCCCCTCCTTTTATATATATTAGAAGTATTAGTGAAATAACCCAGAGATGCATCAAAGGGAGCTATCCCTTATCTAGATATTCACCCCTCAGTTTTGCCAAACCCGTAGGCAAGAGAGGAGTCTCCATTGTGCCATGTGGAAGACAGAAACTTAGCCTTCTATCAAGGGTGCAATCCACAACATCAATAGTTTTTGGCACCCTCGGTGGGACCTATTTTATCCAAAGAGTTGAAGAATTTTGGTGTGTTCTTCAACCAACCATCCTTTAGAGGCTTTTTCATCAACACCAATGGCGACTCTAAGTTGAATCAGTTAGTTAAGCAGTCTTGGTGCCATTAGCAAATCATATTTTGGTATGTATAATTCCATTGCTCAGAACCATGGGTCTTGTGTTCCTTCATATAGTTTTGATCAAGCTCAGGTTGTTCATGGAATCATCTCAAGCAACAAGGATGCATATGGTTATGAGTTTTGCCCTTTGTAGGCTGGTGAAACATTTTGGGCTTTGCCTCTTCCTCCTCAATTTGAGCAAGTCCTTGGTTAGCCTGGCTATGATCCTTACCAGCCTTGTGTTGATCCTTATCGGGTCCAATATGACCAGTCTCAACCCTGTCATGAGCTATATCAGTCTTATGCCTAATCTTCTCAATGTATTACTTCTCCTACTCAACCTAATCATTTTTACAATCAACCCATTTCCACCTTCAAACAAGCACTGTTGGGATATGAAAAGTATGTAGTGGAGCTTAACACTAGAAGGGGATGTGGCCAAGAAATTCTTGATCATTTCATCCATCAAGTGAGAAATGCATTAGATCTGGTTAAGAGTGAATGGACTCCTATTGAAAGATCCAATTGGCAAAGGTTTACAAATGAGATGTTGGATGTGAGTGGTTTGATTGCATCTTTGGAAGAGAAACTGAGTATTCATGAGAGGCAACCTTACCAAGTCTATCAACCTGCATACCCACTGCCCCAAGTTTCATATCAGCCATACGCAGTCCCTACTCATGAGCCAAGTCAAGCCTGTCAAAGTCCTTTCCCCAATCATGTTGAGGAGAGTTCTGAAACAATAAATCTTGTGTTTAAGGCCAATCTTGATAAGTAGATTGAATTAGCAAATCTTCAAATGCAGCAGTCTATGTTGGTAGCAAGGGAAGTGAAATCTAAGCCCTCACTACCCTCTCACATTATAACCCCATCACCCCAAAAGGAGATCCCCACTCCTAATATCATGAGCTGAAGTAAAGTCATGGAGTCATGGGACAGTAAGGAGGAGAAAGACATTGCCCAAGAGTGTGAGGTACAAAATGAGGCTAGTCCTTTTCAAGTCCCTCCCACCCTTCCTCAAGAAGCTTCTTGTACTCCATGGCAGCCCTCATGCACTCGCCATTTCCATGATGATTCCTATGAACTCCAAGAAAGTCTCTTTCAATAAAATCTAGCTAAGCAAATTGAGGAATTAGAGGCAAAGGTGAGATTGCTTAGTGAAAGAGAGATGGAGGTTTTAGACCTTAGAGAGGAGCCTATGCCAAAAGACACCCCTTATACCAATCCTCAAGCTAATTTAGATATTGATGAAGTGTTGGTCAAGTGGAGAGACAAAAATCAAGTGATTTTGGCCCAAGGTCTGCCCCCATTTTCTCATAAGTTTTCAAAAAGATCCCCTGCTTTCCATTCCCAACCTGATTTTGACAACCCTTGTGTTCTACCTCCTTGCCTGGTAAATGAAGAATGCTTCTCTTATGTTGAGGAATCCATCTTAAAGAAAGCAAGTGAAGAGGAGTATGCTCAGTTCATGACTGATCAGGGAGACTTCATGAGTGCAGATGAGGAGGAGATCACCATAGGTACCCCCTTTGATGAACAAGAAGACAAGTCACAAACTTTTGCCTCTATCTTTGATGAGGAAAAGATGATCTTTGACTCTTCTCTCACTTTGAAAGATGTCATGGAGAAGCATGGATAGATTCTTTATCATGTTTTGAATGATTTGTTTGAAGTCATTGGGGCAGGTTACACTCTTCTTCAAGGAGGCTATGAGCTAGCTAAGGGTGGAAAAGGTAGCATTGGGACTCAAATAAGTATGCAAAGGGACTGCAATCTTTCAGATTTATCCTTTCAAGAGGTCATTGAATCTGAAGATGATATTTTTGAAGTCATCAAGGAGGATGACCATGCCATGGAACTCGAGTTGGAGAAGAATTAAGAGGATGTCTTTGAACAGCTAGAGACTCTGGTCTTTGAGCAGGAAAAGGAGAGGTTTGTCCATCTTGAGGAAAGCTTTGAAGAAGAGAGCCTTGCATAAGAAGGTGATGTTCTGTGGGATGAGCAATTAGTCTGTGATCTCATTTCAGACATCACAACAGTCACCCTTCTTCAAGAAAGCCAAGAGGAAGCAAAAGATTAGTTTGACAGGGTCTTCAATGAGGCAGAAGGGGACAAGCCAATCCATGATGCATATCAAAGGGCTTATGGTGATGAGCCAATAGCCATTGATTTCTTGATGAAACACACCAGCATGAAGAACCAATAGGAGGCAAGCTTCCAAGAACAAGAAGAATACATTTATGTTCGAAGCATGTTTGACCCTGATTTATTTGGATACAAGCCAATCAAGGTGGCAGACAAGAAGAGCAAGTCACCAAGTCTCCATTCCATTCAGCCTCTTGTCTGGCATCACAAGTTTTCTTGCCATGAAGGAGACTTAAAAAGTTTTCCCTTTGATCTAGGAGGGAGGCAAATATGTCTGGTTAGCTGTACATAGTAGTTTGTTTTCAGTTTTTCTTTCCCTTTTTGAGTGCTATTTGCACAGGTAGTGTTTTTTAGCCTTTGTTGTGTGTGTTTTCCTTTGTGTTTGGGGTAAAAGATTCATGATTGATTCTTGCATCTCTCGAGGTTGTTGCTAACTTTCTCAAGCTACGTTCTGACTCTGTGCCTAATGGACTTTGAGGCTAATGGTTTCTAAGCATAGCAGGCATGCTTCCCCTGGGAATCACCAAAATTGTTGACCATTTTGGTCCTATAGGCCAAAATCGGTCTCCTTCTTCCCCTTGCTGTTCTGAGCTAGTTCAAATTTGGTTTGCACAAATATTTTGGCAAAAGGATGAACCAATTCAAAGAATGCAAGGCTTTTACAAAGCTTCTTTGGACATTTTGTCGAAATCAATTCACAAGGAAAGAGACAGAAAATGTTCAAGACACTTTTCCTTAAGGTTGGAAAAAGTGGTTCAATGTCGGGGTTCAATGACATGATCTTTCCAAGAGCTCTGAATTTTTAAATTTAAACTTAATAATGTTGAACCATTTAACCGTTGAACCATTGTTGGTTCAATTGGGAGGTTCAAAAGGGTTTTCTGAAGCTCAAAGAACAGGTACCCTTGCAGAGGGCAATTCCAGACCCAAAAGTGCCCTTACGGAGGGCAGGGAACACTCGCAAAGGAATCAAAGAGAAGGCTGAAATGAGGCAGAGTTTTCCTTCGAAAAAGACTAAGGAAAAAAGGAAGGATTTCTTTTGGACTTTTGTTCGAGGAATAAATCTGAAAGAATCCAAGGTAAAGCTCAAAAGTCCTTCAGACATTTTGTCTGAAGGAAAAGACATGGAAATTCAAAAGATCAATTCCTTCGGACAAAATGTCTGAAGGAATTCCTTTAGAAATTTTATCTGAAGGCATTTGTCAAGGAAATTTTCTGAGAGAAAGGGCCAGACTTTTGAAGGGAACATTCCTTCGGATAAAATGTCTGAAGGAATTCCTTTGGACATTTTGTTTGAAATAATTGAGAGGCTAAGGTAGCCTGAAGGAGCTCAGAGGGTAAGTGCCCTTGTGGGGGACTCTTGGCTACCAAAAGGGACCTTTCTCCAAGCCCTGAAGGGACACCTTCCCTTCAGGAGAGTCAAAAGATAAAGGCCCAGACAAAAAAAAAACCTGAAGGAACAGAAAGTCTGAAGAGAAATTCACAAGGAAAGAAAGCTGAAAAAATTGCCAGAGGGGGTGACGAGCCTGAAGACGTCAAAATTGAGCATGGCAAACTAGCCATTGGAGGTTCAAATGCCCAGTGATGGGTGCACGAATGTCAAGGCAGTGAAATAGCCTTTGATTTTGAAATACTTAAGGACAGGCTGCAAGTGAACTCATCGACCCACCGAGAAGATAGCCCCAAGTGCTCACAAATCTAGAAAAAGACAAAGCTAGGAAGAGACAAAAATGACAAGGAAAGACGAGAATAGTCTAGGTGGCAAAAGAAGGTGTCGGCATAAGGAGTTATTCTAGAAGTTGAAACAGTCTCTACCAAGTGGTCATGAAGGAGCACAAAAAGTGAATGACATGGCCTATTTTTTATCATTTTGTATTAATGAGTAGACAATTGCATAAGTCTTAAATAAGGGCGGCCTTGTCATTAAAACAATCAGGTGACCCATGTTTCTGTAGTAGTGTTTAATATGTTTTAAGTGCTAAAGTCAAAACTGGTGACTACACAACATGGTTCTATCAGGCTATTTCTAGAAGGATGATATCAGCATCAACGACTTCCTCTTCCCAAGGCATTCAACGTAGCATGGGTCATTTATTTTCTAGAAAGCACCAAAGTCTTTTCCAAAAGGCTATATATTTTAATCTCTCATTTTGTAAAATATATCTCTTAGCTTGTAAGGCAGAGCTCTGCCAAAATTTACCTTGAATCAATACATAGCATTTTTACCTCCATTTTGAGTTTACACTTTTGCATATGTCTATGGTTTTGTCTGGTGTTAAGTCATTTTCTTTAATGTTTTCATAGAATGATTCCAACATGTCTAATGTATTGTGAGTTCTTCTTTTGTAGGTCAACCAGAAGTGTCTACAAAAAAGTATAGGTGCATGTGAACAGGCTGCCATAGTGTGTCTTAGAACACCTCTGGTAGTTCTTCCTCCCTGTATCTCCAGAGGACCCCTAGCTCACTGATGCAAAAGAGTTTCTCATATCAAATGAAGTGTATATCAGCTTGTTCTTGGTGTAAAGTGTATGTTCAAGCTAAGTAGATCAACCATTTTTGGTGCATCACCGTTTAGGTTAGTTTCTATCTTCAGTAAGCCTTCTCTCTTTTCAACCCCCCCTTTTATATATATTAGTAGTATTAGTGAAATAACCCAGAGATGCATCAAAGGGAGCTAGCCCTTATCTAGATATTCTTCTCTCAGTTTTGCCAGACCCACAGGCTAGAGAGGAGTCTCCATTGTGCCGCGTGGAAGACAGAAGCTCAACCTTCTATCAAGGGTGCAATCCACAGCGTCAACAAGTAAAAAGCTACTTAATTTTGGTATAAAAAACCAAAAGCCAAAAATCACAATTAAGTTACATTCTTCATTTCCCATGTGGAGTAAGTTTTTTGGACCATCAAACATTATCTTTCAAATCTCACAATTTTTTTTTACATACTTTACCTTGTGAACCATGACGACTTAATCTTTTTATATGAAATTAATTAGAAGTTTGGCATAGCTTTTTTTTTAAATATCTAAAGCCCTATTTTTACGGCTTTTTTTTTACATTTATATTTTTTGACATTATAATTGCATTGTCAAAAATTGTTGATCATTGTCATACTTTGTGATTTAAATATTAGAAGTTTTTTTAATTTTTAATTTTTAATTTTATTTTAGTGTGGAAATATATTTATAGTTTAATTGATCTAATAAACATCAATTTCAATCATTAAGATGAATTTTTTAAAATATGTTTTAGATCAATTCATGATTCTTGTTATTGATTTTTTCAATGTTATCGTAATTTGTTTCATTTTTTCTCATTGGTCTTAAATTGGTATTTTTTTTGGTTTTTAAGTAAATTATTCAAAATGATGACATCGCTGCTCTTAAAGAATAAATTAAATTCAAAATGATAATGTTAATTTGTTTCATTCCATTAATGCACTTCAAAATGCTTTTCAAAACAAAATGGATAATATGTAGTTTTCTATTGACACTCTAAAGGAAAAATTAGTATATTTTGCACATGATAATGGGTTTACTGATTCTCATACATCCAAAATGTCTTTGCACACTTTTTTTTACCAATTTTGGTTTAAAATCATGCACATTATAGGATATTCAGGTGGTGCACTTGGTAAGTGGAAAGATAATATTCTCGAACCTATTTTACATACTTCTAATGTAAATTATAACAATCTTAGTTTTAATGATTCACCTACTTCTAATGAAAATTCATAATCTTATTGTCCTCCTCATCAAAGGACTTATAATACAATTTATTTTGATTATACTACTTCTAATGTTCATGCGTTGGTTGAAACTACTAAAACTTGTGTATATTATAGAAAACATGAGCATCATATATATAAATGTTGGAAATTACATCCATGTAAATCTTGTGATAAATCCATGCATGACACTTTGCATTGTTGGAAAATAACTAAATCTTCTACTTATAAAAGTAAAACTATTTAAATTCCTAAAAATGATGGATTTTCTATAGATTTTGATGTTTTCTTACGATCATTCTTCTAATGCTTCATACATAATATATTTTTCAAGTGACACATCTTCTTTGTCTCCATTTTGATTAAACTTAACCTCTTTTATGCATTCCTTGCTTTTTGTTGTAAAGAGAATATACTTTTGACTAACTTTTTTTCATATAGGTTTACACACTTTATGATGGAAGTTATCTTTACTCCATTTGTCTTTTCTTGTATATCTACTTTTATTACATTATGTATATAGATTATATTTTTGGCATATTGGTACTTAACTTGAAAGATTGGTGTTAGATTGTTTGTCTTGTAGGTTTGTGACCATTTATTCTTTTGTTAGTCTTTATTCTATTGCAAATCAACCACATTATCCAAAGAGGATTCTTAGAGATTCTTGGCGATCACACTTTCTTCTTTGTAACTTTTGGTTGTACCTTCTCTTCTTCTCTCTTTCTAAATCTTTTGTAATTCCTCTTGAAGGAAGTTTCTATTAAGGGGGAGTTTAGTGTAATTTTAACTCTCTTATTTGTTTGTAATAAGAGAGTTAACGAATTAACTTTAATTTAGATCCTAATTTAAGCTTAAGGGAGAGTGTTGAAGAATTAACTTTAATTTAGATCCTTTTTATAGGTTTCTAGGCTTATCCTAAGTCTTAGTTATGTGTGCATTTATTATATTTATAAGTGCATTTAATTCTACCATTTTGAGACATTTCTCAAATTTTTAGTCCACTTGTTGGATTCAGAGTTATTTATGTGTAACTCCTCTCCTCCCACATGTCACATAATACTCCCACTTGTTAGAGGATTAGGGACACATGGCATCCATGTTAGAGCTTGCATTGTAACTCTTTTTCTATATTATCTTTTTATAAGAGCTCTCATCTCCCTTTCTTCTACACTAACTACTACACTCTCAAAATTCTCTTGTTATTCTAGTCTTGCTCTTGCATCCTTGTGATGCTCTTTGGTTTAAATCTATTTTCTCTTTTTCTTATAGCTTATTCATGTTATTATACTTGGATTTCTTTGTTTACAAGCTTTTAATATATTGTGAGTTTTTTTTTTATATGATGATTTTCCATGTGCCTCAACTTTGTGGTTTGTGCTCATTTCAAAGTAACATTGTTAATTAATTTTTATTATTTATTCAACGTCTAATTCGATTCTTGATAAATATTCTATTAGTATTACTAATGAAAACTACAAAATTTTCCTGACTCTTCTTGAGAGATGTTTCATACCTATAGCTATAAAGGAGAAGACACTCATAGCTACTTGTTAGCTATACGTCACTATGAATTCACTACCAACATGTAGCCACTGATTGTTTCAACATGTAGCAACTGATTATGGACACCCATAGCCATTTTTATAGCTTCCTCAAAGCAATAACTATAGATACTTATTCCTTAGTTATAGATAGTTAAGAGACGTCTAAAGGTTACAAATTAAACCACTATAGAATAAACATAACAATCCATTGATATTTATCAATAAAGGATGGAAGATTAGTTACTAGTTAGAATTTTTTATGGTTTCTATTATATCTTCTCCATTTCATTAGGTCATGATTTATTTGTTATAATATTACATATGCATGTAATATTGTTTACCAACAACATATAAATTTGTTATTCTCTCTTATATTTTAAGCATTGTAATAGATTTACTATTGTAACCATTAAGATCTAGATAACCTAATAAAAGCTTTGCCTTCTCTGTTTAAGAGAGAAGCTTAGACTATAGAGCAGTTAGAAAGTTAGCAATAATAACCCTTCATATTAGCAAAGTGAGATTGTAATCAGATGTTATAGTGTAGTAAATATTAATTGTATTGAAGTAATCATTCCTTAAGCAATGAAGGGATTTAAGTCGCAGTCCAATTGATGTAGGGTCCGCTCATGACAAGTTGGTAGTGAAGACTCCCATGCATAAACAAGTTGTTTGTGTTGTGTGTGTGTTTATTTTATAGTTAATTATTAAGCGTTACTATTCAATTATATATGTGTATTGATTTTATAGTTAATATGAATGATTTCCTAGTTGCATATCTTAGTTTCCTTTAATAAGAGTAATTGTATTATGTGTTTCATATATTAATTTAGCATCATGTGGGAGGCTTACCAAATCTAGAATACTATTTCCTTTCAGTCAGTTGATTTACATAATGTGTGCTTCCTTTTAATGCAAACTATGTGCATTTTATTTTGTTATTACTTTAAGATTTCATTCCCTATACACTAACTAGATTAACAGTTAAGTAACTTGGGGGATCAAAAAGTCTATTGTTGCATATACAACGTTAACCCCTTGGAAAAATATATGTTTCTAGGCTGAAAATTACTGAAAGGTTCACATGATAAATAAGTCAAGGTGCTTCATAGTGTTAGCAATTAATTTATTACATGAGTATTTACTTTAGTTTTTATAGTTTGATATTTACCGAAAGGTAAATATAATATTGGTGAGTTAGTTATTAGATTAGTTATTCGAATATATTATGATAATAATATATTCATTTAATAGTTGGTTTGTTAGTGTGAGTTATTTGTGAGAGATATTGGTAGAGATTGTATCTCCCCAATTATAGGAAATATCTTTCTTATATATTTGTAAATGACCCATATGGTTTTTGATATGAAGAATATAAGTATTGTGTGTTAAAATATTTATCTATGTATTCGGCTATGTTTATCGTACTCAGAATTGAACCATCTTTATTATCTGGTATCAGATTAGGAGGTTCCTCTTATAGATATGTGATTTATTGGTAGGGGTAGATCTGCTGATTTTAATGGTTGTCCCAAGTGATAAAAGTTATTTATAATCTTTTATGTTTTAGGTAATTTTAGAGAAACTTGTATTTCAAGTTGATACAAATGTGAATTAACAATTTTGTAAGAATAAAAGGTGTTCCACATTGCATGATCAGGTTTTGAACAATAAGGAGGATGTATTGTCAAAGATCAACTTCACACGAGATTGATTGATGCGTCTGATTTATAGATTACCACCAATCTCTGCATTAGTAGAATGATGAACAAGATTTGAGTAACAAGATTTGCATATTATATAATATTCTTTAGCATCTCTCTTTTGGAGTACAAAGCAGGCTGTGTTGGATGAGAAGATCATGATACACATAATAGCCATAGAGGATTAGAGTATAATATGTGTCTTTTGCATTCATTCAATGTCTGCATTTTTCCTTGAATCGACTGTGTGATGACATGGATATCTATCCTGTGCATATAGTTGAGATTCTGCATAGTCTGTGTTACATCTAGCTGACCAAAATTATTTTGCTCAAACATGTTCAACAAAAATCAATCTTCCACTCCACTCGACTTGACTAGTTTGTCTAGTAGATTGACGTTAATATTTCAGCTCACTTGTATGCATATTTGATTTGAAGATAATTTTGCAATGCTCAAATGGTGGAATGATGGTATTAGACAGATCTCATATAAATTTCATGTTACCTTGATCTTGCCAAAGAACTCAAATCTAATTTGAGGTTGGTGTCAGTTTGGACCTAGATTTGAGTTCAACAGATAAATTCTAAGCCACATTTCACATGTGTTGATTCTCTCATCAATACTGTCAATCTATATTTTAGTTAAGTCGCTAGTTTATTTTTATTTGAGTCGGTCTTATAGATATAATAATATCAAAGGTATGAGAGTCATTTACCATTAAGTTTATATTATTAATTAAGGTTATTAAAGTTTGTAGTATGAGATTCAAGAGTAATGTATTTGTCAAAAGAGTTGTTATTGTCAAAATAAAAAATGATTTAAAATATCAAAATCATGTTTATTGGTAGAGTTTATTGTAAATTATTTGGGTCCATTGTCAAAAATACGTCAAAAAAATCAATGTATTTTTTGAGAATCATTTTGTCATTGAGTCAATGTCAAAGGACACATTATCACTTATATGCGATGTTTGAATTATGGGGGGGATTTCTCCTCTGCATCTGAGCTTCATCGACACTTTGGTTGAGTGAAGTAAATTCATCAAAAAAATTTGGTGACATATGTAGTGTAGTGTTTCTTTTTCATAATTTTCAGCATGTGTTTACAAATAAGAACATAAGAATGTTTGTTCAATATTTGTAATTTGTGTGTAATTCTAAACATAATTCCATAATGTGAAAACATTGTGAAAGGACAAAAAGCACCAATGTAAGTCAGTTCATGGATCTTGAAAAGATCTGTAATAGATTTAGAAAACCATAAAAAGTAAACAGTTGATGAGTCCTATTCATGTAAAGGTTTGTGGTAAACTTGATTAAAACCATGAAAGGAGTGAGCCTTTCTTTGTATTAAAGTCATAAGAGAAATAGGGCATGCTATAAGGGGTGAGCATACTGTAGGTGAGACTGTGAATGTTTTTGTACCATGTAAAAACTAAGTGGGGGAATGTTAAAGATTAATTTATTACATGAGTATTCATTTTAGTTTTTACAGTTTGATATTTACCGAAAGGTAAATATAATATTGGTGAGTTAGTTATTAGATTGGTTATTAGAATACATTATGATAACAATATATTCATTTAATAGTCAGTTTGTTAGTGTGAGTTTCTTGTGAGAGATATTGGTGGAGATTATATCTCTCCAATTATAAGAAATAGTTTTCCTGTATATTTCTAAATGACCCATATGATTTTTAATATGAAGAATATAATTATTGTGTGTTGAAATATTTATTCATGTATTTGGCTTTGTTTATCACACTCATAACTGAACTATCTTTATTACATAGTTGGGTTTCTCCATTAAGCTAAAGAAAATGTCCTCTGCATATTGATGGTTTGATTGTGTGTTGTTAATGAGCCTTAACCCTTCCCATTTATATTTTTTAAAGTTGGCCAACACACATTAGTTACCCTAGACCATCCTATAAATAAATGGGTTTGCCAAGCCATTTGATAATTAAAAAACAATAAAAAAAGAGAGGAGGATAACATTTTAAAATTTACTATACCAAACGTCAAGCTTATATCCAAGTTTCTCCATTCAATTGGTGATTCATTAGATCAAATATTACACACTAAAACACTTATTTATCATGGTCTCTCTATAAATACCCATATGCCAAAGGAGGTTAATTAGATCGTATTAGTTGTATTGATCACTTCTAAGGAAGAAGGGGTTAAAATCCTTACTCAAACTATTCCATTCACACACCAAAAAACTATGTGAAGGTATGATTCCAAGTGTGCAAGATATAAAGTTCAAAATGTTGCTTATATAGTTGTCTGACTCTATTTTTCTTGTTTTGTAATGTGAAAGCTAGGTCAAAGTGAGGATTCAACCATATAATATATTCTACCTTCCATATTTATGAAGCAAAGATATAGTCACAATCAAGAAGATAACACACATGTGTCATAAAACATAGACTACAAAAACCTACAGATACACACCCAATGATAAAAAGATGCATCTGGTGGCATACAAACATGAAAAAAGTGATTGGGTTTATTATAGCCAAGATTGCACATAACAACCCCATATAGGTATGGGTTTGTGTAAGAGTAGTGGATAAGTCTAGAAACTTAGGAGCAAGATAACCACAATCAACATAGTCAAAGTGTAAAATTGGATCTATAGAATAAACAAGATATGATCATTTATTAACCTATTTGTCAATTCATTGCCTTACTTTAGCTTTGATTTGTGACACTTGATCTTGTTTTTATTGCTTAGCATTGTTTCTATTACTTAGCCTCTTCGATGGATCTAAAGGCTATACTTTACTTGTATATGATTTATATATTTTTAATTTCAACTTGTTTATACTTATTTTATGTAAAAAATAGAATTAGGGTAAACATAACTAGTGAACTTGAACTCTTTAGATTAATCAACCTAGGGTTTCACACAACCCTCTTTTTTTACACTTTCATGGCTAGTTTCAGATATGATTTTCAAATCTGAATTCTTTCCATGTGTGCTCTTATAAACCCTAATTGTTATTTAAGTATCTACTTCATGCAAAACTCACATAGGGTTTTTTCATTACTTGCATGCAACCTAGGGTTTTATAACCCACATCATCTTAGGGTTTGGGAAATAATTTTCAAATATGATTTCTAGATTTTCACTCTAGGTTTTTCTCATTTATTTCATCCATAAAGGTCTTATACTCTTGTGTGTTCATTTCTTGATTATAATTATAGTCTAATTAACAAAATGAATGAAAACATAATTATTGAATGCATTGTCAACCATTTAAAAAATAAATATTATCACAATCCCTATTTGCATGTATGAGATGATACATGAAGTCAATAAGATTTGAAATACAAAATCTTCCCATATAGACTCTCCTAAGGTTTGTACTTCTAAATTTTCTATAATTTTTTTAGCACATGTTTTCATCCAATGCCTATGCAAAGTAGTGAATCAAACTCCATTATCAATAATGCAACTCAACCTTTGAGCAACCTATAGAGAGTACAATCATTTATATGCATGAACTAATAAATATTCCATAAATAACTTACAAAATCAAATATAAAACATGGGTATATACACATAGTTGGGGGATAATTTCATGGACATTTCCCATAAGGCGATCATGTTATTAAATAACATGATCACATTATTGACATAACGTGATCACATTATTAAATAACACAATCACATTATTGAAATAATACGATCACGTTATTAAATAATGCAATCACATTATTTAGATAACACGATTGTGTTATTAAATAATGCAATCAGGTTATATTTAAATTATGGGTTGGAAATTACCGAGCCATAACACGATCATATTAAAAGATAACGTGATCATGTTAATAGATAATGCGATCATGTTGATAGATAATGAAATCACGTTATTAAAAAAAGCAATAATGTAATCACATTACTAATATTTTGCATATAAAATCAAGTGAACATACACATGGAGTAAATCTTGGTTATTAGATAACACAATCACATTATTGTAAAAGCAATAACGTGATCGTGTCCCTATTATTTTACATGTAAAATCCTATGGACATGCACATGAAGCCAAAGTTGGCTTGAAGGTTATATTACTACTATACATGTTAAGTATAAGTTTACATTTATTAAAATTATACTTTAAATGTATTTTAGTAAATATAATAAATTAGGGTCACTCTACATCTGATAGAGTTGGTCTCACAATTGCATGCCTTACGATGTAGAAAATAATTTTTAAAAGTCTAATCTAGTAGTACTTAGACATTTTCAAGGTCTAAGTATTGAACCTAGGGATTTTAAGGCATAAATTTTGTAATTGAGGTCCTTTTCTGGTAAACATATAGTCATTTTTAAGGTTTTTGTGCTTCCCAGATTGATTCTTGACATTTCTAGGAGTCTTAAATTTGTCAAAATTTAAGTTTACAAACCACCTACTTTGAACTTGATGTAAAGTGGTGTGATTTAGGTAGCATATGTTACATTGATGACCTACACACATCAAACAACCACTTTGTGTTAATTTCACTTGTTCATCATCCCTCCCTCATCCTTGATCACTTCCTACTCATCCCTCATCACCCTTAATCACTCTCTCATCATTCCTCATTATCCTTAATCACTCCCTCATTGACCCTTACTATTTGTAGTCATCTCTAATCACTCCCTCATCATCCCTGATTACTCCCTCATTAACCCTCACTATCCCTCATCATCCCTAATCACTCACTCTTCATCCCTCATCATCTCTAATCACTCCCTCATTAACCCTCACCATCCCTAATCATATTTAATCACTCCCTCATCATCCCTAATCACTCTATCATTAGATCTCACCATCCCTCATCATCCCTAATCACTCCCTCATTATCCCTAATCACCACTTAATCATCCCTAATCACTCTCTCATCATCCCTCATCATCCCTAATCACTCCCTTATTGACCTTCACCATTCCTCATCATTTATAATCACTCATTCATCATCCCTAATTACTCCCTCATCATCCTTAATCATTGATTCATCATCCCTCATTATCTCTAATCACTCCCTCCTCATCCCTCATTGACCCTAATCACTCCCTCATTAACCCTCACCATCCCTCATCATCCCTAGTCACTCCCTCATCCTCCCTCATCATTTTCTCATTGACCCTCACCATCCCTCACCATCCCTATTGACTCCCTCATCATCTCTACTCAATTCCTCCTTATCCCTCCTCATTCTTAATCACTCCATCCAATACCTTGATGGTGGTATTTGTTGAGGTTTAAAAATGCTAGGAGCTACAAGTAGAGAGTTGAGTGCTAGCATAAAATATATGACATAGTGATCAAAATGTTGTGGAGGTAAATTTGGAACATAAATATTTAACACCTATGAAAAAATGTGAGCCTATTAGAAATGATGTAATTAAAATTTGAAGATTTTACTAGAAGAGAAGCAAGTAAAACCACCATAGCACCAAAAATGGGTAGTAAATATGAGGATCACCAAGCTATGTGATTTCCTGAAACCAATCAATTGCTTTCCATATGAGGACATTTTATGATCTGAACAATTACATTGAAGGCCTTCTATTTGTATGTCTATTTATTGATTCATCATACCAGAGAGTGGAAAATAATTTTTAAATTATTAGAACAAGTAGTCCAAGATTGGAAAGTGGTGCTTAATTCATAACTTTAATATTCAATCCAATGAAGAGTGTCACATTATGAGCTCTCTACTTGCACATCTCGAGAAGTGGGTACAAGTTATCTATCACTATAAAAAGGTAAGTAGATAATAGATTATGGACCCAATGATATGGTTGGTACTAAAAATATCTTTACTTCCCCCAACAAGAAATTATATGAATTAAAAATATTGTTTCATTAACAAATATAGATCAATGTGAGCCAATACACTTCATCATTTCCAATGAAATTCAAAAGAATTTAATTATCCTAAAGCATATTTTAAAAAATTGAACTTGAAATTGATACATCATCCATAACCATACACTAGTGTGTCGTTTAATGTAGGCCTTGAGAAATGGATCACCTAGTAGTGTCACTTGGTGTACAAAATATAACTTTTTAAAGATGCAATCTTTTGTGACATCTCACAATTAGAGGTGTGTGACATTTTACATGTGGTCAACAATATATTTACCATTGACATGTAGTCTATGAAGTAAATCCTTGAAATGTTATGATAAATAGTCATGATCTAAAATACCATATATCATAGTTAGTTCATAAGATTTTAGTCATTAGTGCCAAAAAGTGCAAATAATATTTTCAGTTCTAATAATAAGTATACTCTTGATGTTAATACGTAAATGTAATAACATCCTTATGGCATCATATCATAGTGTAGTTTATCCAATAATAACAAAGACAAAATAATTGAACCATAAACTAGATGAATACAAGGATATCTTTTAGTCACCTAAATAATTTCCTACATATTGTACACTAAATAACACTATTGATTTTATCCCTTAACTACCTCTACCTCAAACCTCTTTATGCAACGTATCATTTCTAGATAATGAATATATCAAGTGGTATATCCATGAAATCATGGATAATGGACAACACCAAGCCCAAATCATTGCCTTGTACAAGCTCAATTGTGCTTGCACCAAAGAAGGATGGGACATGAGGTTGTGAACCAATTAAAAAAATATTATCAAGATTAAAGTGAAGAAATATATCCTCATCTAATATTAAGGCATTTTTTTTCCATATCCATGGTGTAGAAGTATTTTCCAAAATTGATCTTAAGTTTGGGTATCATCATATTCATTTTAAACTTCTAGACATTTGGAATATAGTCTTAAAAGCAAAAGAAGGATTGATTGACTATTTGGTTATGCCTTTTAGGTTAAATCATGTGGCTAATTCATTCATTGAGATTTTGAATGATATCCTCAAGCCCTTTACATATGTTATTTTTTTAATCTACCTTGATGACAACCTAATCTTTAGAAAACATGGGATGAACATCTACACCATGCTAAACTAGGTTTCATATTTTGTAAAAACACATTTTTATGATAACATGAATAAATGCTCATTTTTAATGAAATAGATAAAATATTTGGAATACATTACATACATAAGGAGTGCATGTGTGAGTTTGACCGAGATTCAAGTCATACATGAATGGGAAACACCAAATAACTTTGCATCTGATTCAATTCTTCTTAGAATTAGAAAGTTATACAAGAGTTTTGTGTTTAATTTTTATCCTTTGAACCAAGATACCAAAGGTGGAACCAAATAAAGCTTCATCTATTTAAATGCACAACAAAGATAATTTGATGAATTAAAATTCAAACTCTATTTTGTGTTGTACTTATGTTACTTGACTATAAATTTGGAAGATCATCCAATTCATTCAGCAATAAAATTGACTATCACAAATGGGTATTAATAACACAAGTAATAGAAAAGAGTTAGTTTATATTATAATGGATTAAATAACATATGATTGGAATCAAAGATACCTTTAGAATATATACTTATGTTAGATGATGAGGGATCGATTAGGTATGATGAGGGATGGTGAGGGTTAATGAGAGAATGATTAACAATGGTGAGGGATGAGGAAAGAGTGATTAAGGATTATGATGGATGAGGAAGGAGTGGTTAGGGATGATGGGGGATGGTGATAGTCAATGAAGAAATGTTTTGGGATAATAATACAGAGTGATTAGAGATGATAAGGGACAATTAAAGTCAATGAAGGATTGATTAGGGATGAGGAGGGATGAGGAGGGAGTGAATAGGGATGACAACAGACTATAAGGAAGTGATTAGGGATGATGAGGGATGAGGAAAGAGTGATTAGGGATGAGGAGGGACTATGAGGGAGTGATTAAGGCTGATGAGGTATAGCAAGGGTCAATGGAGGAATGATTATGGATGATAAGGGAGTGATTAGAGATGATTAGGGACAATGAAGGAGTGATTATGGATAATGAGTAATGATGGAGGAGTGATTAAGCGTGATGATTAGGGATGAAAGAGAGATGATGAACAAGTGAAATTAACACAAAGTGGTTGTTTGATGTGTGAAGGTCATCAATGTGACCTACACTACCCAATCACATCACTTTGGATCAAGTTCAAAGTGAGTAGTTTGCAAATTTCAATTTTGACAAACCTAGGAATCTTAGAAATACTAAGAATCAATCCATTAGGCATATAAACCTAGAAAATGACTATATATTTACCAAAAATGGATATCAATTACAAAAGTTATGTACCAAAATCCCTAGGTTTAATACTTAAACCTTGAAAATGCCTAAGTATTGACTAGACTAGATTTTGAAAAACTATTTTCCACATCATAAGGCATGTAACTGTGAGACCAAGTCTATTAGATGCAGAGTGACCCTAATTTATTATATTTAATAAAATAAATTTAAAGTATAAAAAAGTAAGTGTAAACTTATACTTGCATGGGTAGTAGTAAATATAAGCTTCAGGCCAACATTGGCTTCATGTGCACGTCTACAGTGTTTTATGTGCAAAATAATAGGAATGCGATCATATTATTACTTTTAAAATAACTTGATTACGTTATCTATTAACTAAGATTCACTCCATGTGCATGTTCACCTGATTTTATGTGCAAAATAGTAGTAATGCGATCACATTATTACTTTTATAATAACACAATCATGTTATCATTAGCATGATCGTGTTAATAATGTAATCATGTTATACATTAATGTGATCATGTTATTAATGTGATCATGCTATTTGAATTTTAATTCGACATTGTGCCTTTTGGCTCAAGAATGGCTTGGATACCTGAGCCAAAGCCTTAGACCTGTTAATCTACAATCGAGTCTGATAGTTATGATAAAAAACAACAAAATTCAACTTCAATCATGAAATACACTATGAATTTCAATGGTAAAATTAAAAAATGTAATACCATCACAATGAACACGCTCTCCTCTTTAAAAAAATATGATTTTTATAAATTTTTGACTAATTTAAGGTTTCAAACTATGTTGATTTCTAACTATACATTTTTTAGGCCACTACATGCTGGAAATATGCATGCCTATACATGCTCATGTAATTTGTTTTTCATTGATCCAAGTGTAAAAAAATTTATATGGTCACAAACTAAGCATAACTATACACACATTCCAGAAAAAATTATTTTTTTGTTTTTTAGGTAGGTAGGTGTGTTACACAGATGACTATCCATGTTTTTTTTCAGTTTTCTAGATCTATTTACTTGAAAAATTCATTAAAAAAAGTATTCATTGAAAAAATATTAAAAAAAATATTTCAAAAACTATAATATATTATCTAAATGTTCCCCAAAGGTTTATAAATAGTATTAAACGATGCTAAAAAAATAATGCACTGCAAGCCATCTATCTACTCTATTTTCTGTAAAAAAATAGGAGTTTCTATTCAAATGTTAGATGTTTGACGTAGTTATACTTAACCATTTTAATTTTTTTTTAGTGTTTTAGAAACTAGATTCGAAATTTTACATTTCATGTTCTTACACCATCTTCAAATTTGGAGTGTAGATATCTCAAATTATCTACAGAAGTTCATATTTATGAAATTTTAGGAAAATCATGTCTATGGATAGACCCCTTTTTGTCTCCAAACTTTGTGCACTTACCCACATATCTCTAAAGATAACGTCAATGGAAGTTAGCATTGCATAATAACATCCTCATTTGTCATAATCAACACCCTTTATCATTAGAAATCAATACCAATACTTTTATGATTGTCATTTACCATTTTATAAAGCATGTTTAGGGTGCCCATATGACCTTAGCCACATATATTAATGCCTTATGGGACATTGAGGGATTCCATGCATACATATTTCAAACCCATTTTGTATTATTCATTTTGCTTGCCTAATTTTCTATGCTTCATATTTTGTTTGATTTAAATTTAAAATACAATAACATTTATAAAATTTAAAAACACAAAAATTCTTTGATCCATATCATGATCATCATTGATACATATTTTGACATATTTATTCTACCATATATTTTATTATTTTATATGTTGTGCCTTACATGTGCATTCCTCTTGGTGTTTAATTTGTTAAAATTTTAAAATCCAAAAAAAATCATAAAATACAGAAAAAGAAAAAAATCATTTATATTGGACATGGGATATGCAACATACCTATCTACATACACTATAGAGTTTACACATCCATATTTTCACACCCACATTCTAAAGGTATACCTTGATTTATGTGAGAGGATGGATAGCCTATCTAGATATGCTTATTATTATGTTTAAAACTTCCTTGCAGGGGGACATTTCTTACTTTGTTAAGCAATCACATAATCAACCACTTTGAGTGTTTTTTGTGTGCTAATCTCATTTAATGCATGTAGTGAGATATTAGGGATTTATTCCTCCTAAAAATATGCATGCACTTGTTCTATCTTTGGTCCCTCAATAGATATTCTTCCTCATATGAAACCTCATTATAAATAAACATTAGTGTTTTCTTGCCACTACTAGGTACACTTATGACCTCTAGACCATTTACTGTTGCAATGCCAACACAAGAAATTTTCTCTTTTCTCTGCCTCTTATTGATGAGATAACTTGGTAATTTTCCTTGGGTTAAAATAAATAACCACATTTCTATCAAGAATACTACTATTTTTTTCTCTCTGTCCCATAGTTTGACCTTGTATGAATCTCCTGGTAGTAGAGTTTCATTGCTCAATATGTAGTGCTTGTTGCATAACTTTCCTAAATGTACATGGTTCCAAAAAATGAACATCTTTCTTAATTCGATCATTTAGTCCATTAATGTTAAAATGCAATCTTTGATAATGTGTTACTTTTGGAGTCTGGATTTCCAATCTCATATGCTCAACATTATATTTAGCTACAGATCTCATTTGTTTCAAATTTGTCAATTGTGTAAATTAATTTTGATTCCATGGCTGCTTATAGTGGGATACTAAGTCTTTAAAAAAATTCATCATAACTCAGTACCTGCCATGTCTTATCACTCATCATCCACTAATATCATTGATAAGGTTTAGATTCTGGATGTAGTGAGGCTATGTCAAACATTACATTCTTTGGTATATTGTTAAGTTTAAAATATTATTCCATGAAACTTATCAATGAGGTTACATCCATAACATCAAACTTATAGATTATCATCTTTGTTAGGTTCAATTTCGGCCCTTGGAATGGTTTCCCTATGTTTTTTTTTGTGCCCTCTAGGGTGGCTTGAATGTGTATGATGGTTTTAGGAAGTTGATTAATTAGAGTAATCAATTTATACTTTAGATCCTATTTAGACCTATCTAAAACCTCATTCAAGGATGTTGGAAATGGGGCAAATTTTTTATCTGAGATAAAAGTGACCATCATTTCACATTCCATAGGCATGTTACCCTCAATTTTAGGTGGTGGACAATAAAATAAATCATTAGGATCAATGGTTGAGGAAAAGGCATCTAGTCTAAAATGCATGGTTGTTGATTTGGTTTTGTTTCTAGCTCTAGATTTGTGTTGAATCTAGGGAGGAAAGTATTTGGAGTGAGTGGTAACCACAAACAACTAAAACATGTGCTATATTAGAATGAGACGTTTCACCATTCACCAAAATTGACCAGTGAATTTAAGAAAGTAGAATCCTCATATTTGAAAATACAAAGAATGGATATGGCTTGAAAATTTATGAGCTTTTCAAAGTTATAAATAAATTAAAACAATTCAAAAATCAAGGTTTGTAGTGAATTTATGAAAATACATAAAACCATAATAACTCGCTCAAAATTGATCATAGAATCCCAAATTTTTTATTGTAGTTTTATTGAATGATGGTTCAATTGTAGAAAAATTTGCAATGGTTTGTGAGATATATAGAAAAAATCCTTTGTCAAAATCGATGCTCTGATACCTCTTGTTATGATAGTTCTTAATGATAACACAATAAACGCTTAAATATAATCCACTTCGAGGGGAAAACTTAAAGTAATTAGAATAAATAGAAAATGAATTCAATAATATGATTTATGTTGATTTTAGAGAGCCTTGCTCAACCATATTTATACCCATAATTAGGAAGGGTCACACCCTTTCATCCTAATTAGGTTGGCCTAACTAAATATTAAGAACTAATAAATGAAATGTAAAGGTTATGTGTTCTGTTACCTAACCTTGGTTCTCAAAAGAAGATATTATGTTAGGGGTGTAACATTGTGTGTGTGCATATGCATTCTAAGCTAGATTTGGTTAAGTGTGAAGTGTGTATGTAATCTCTCATTTTTTTATTAATAATATATATATATATATATATAGTTGTAATTTCGTTGTATTATTATTTTTGGGTTGCATGGTATAAGACATCTCTTCATTGAGAATCCTAATCACGACTGCATCATTTGGTATCAGAGCAAAGAAACAACTCTGGGTTGAGGGATCAATAGTTTGAAGTTCTCCATCTTTGTGAAGGTGGGTTAATAATGAAGAGATAATAAATTAGCATGATATGATCTGATTACAAGAGTGGTACAACAACCATTCTAGACTTGTGAAGAGACGAGTGACTGGTGAGATTTACATAGGTTTTCAAAGAGTAGTGCAACAACATATTTATAATTGCAAAGAGAGTTTAGCAAGTGGTGAAATTTATGTAGGTTTTCAAGAGGTGCAAAAATGGGTTTGATGTGTGAGCATAAATAGTGCACAAGATATGGGTAAGGAATACACGATCCTATTGAGTGAGTTGGGGATTGTTTTGTGTGTAGTGTTAGCTGAAATGGAAGTTGAGGAAAAATATGAGAGTAGAATAACATGGATTACATTGTGCATTGTGAGGATGAAGAGATGCAAGGTTTTATGGAATAAGGGAACCTTGAAGTGAATTGAGGAAGCTTTGTTAGAGGAAGGAGTCACATCGTGTATTTTTAAGGACATGAAAATGGAGATAAAAGATGTGTGAGTGAGTGTGCACAATGTGGATCTATGGAGCAAATCAAGTGGAAAGGAAGAATATATTCCATCTAGGAAAGATGAGCTGAATATGGATCAAGCTTATGGTTGCAATGGTAGTTTATGGAGATCCCATATTTGACCCATATGGGAGAGAAGAAGACTATCTCATGCTTGAGATTGAGATAAGGGTGATTAATGGGACGATGAAATCCTTAAACAAAGATTTTTTTATGCACAAAATTGGATAGAGGTAAATAAAGTGAAGAAGTGGATGAAATTTTTGAAGTCATCATGCATGCAAAAGGGATGAAAATGAAGGTTGTTGTGGCAAAGGTACTGAAGTTATTTTAGGTTACAATGAGAGCAACACAAGATGATGACATGAGGAACATTGTATAATTATTGGTGGAAAATATGGGTAATCATTGCGATGCACATCGATGTGGTGAATCCATTAACATGAGATTTAATAAGGAAGAGTAAGTGAAAGAAGAATACTCTTGGCAAGACAAAGTATGTGGAGAAAGCACAAATGATGCTTTTTGGAGGATGGGTTGCACCCAAGTGGCAGGTAAGAGATAAAAGATGATGGGTACATCATATGGATGGAGAGTGGTCTATGGACCAATAGATGGATGAAAGACATGGAAGTACCTTACCTGGTGGAAGGGTACACACAAATGCAAGGATGACCTACATGAGGAAGAAAAGAAAACGTGCACATAGATGGAGAGTGATGTCATGTTGAGGAAGAGAGTGATAGTGAGAAAATGAAGAATGATGCCACACAAAGGAAGGGAAGTGTGGGCATGAACCGTAATAATTTTAGAGTGATCTTAGTGGGTAATGTCATAGTGAAGAAGAGTGAATCTATTATAAAAATATAGAGGACACTGACCTAAGGGAAGTAAGAGCTAGCATAACAATGATGAGAAATGTTATTGATGGAGGAGGGCAATTTTTGACCTAGTTCATCGACCTTGCAAACTAGAAGGCAATAATTAATCTGCATGGAGTAAGAATGAACAAAGGCCTTTGGCAAAGGATGAAAATGTGGTTTTATCACTTAACTCTAGTGTGTGATCACCATGCTCACATATTTTTATTACATAGGGTATATGCTATAGGAGCGTTTAGGTCCACAAGAAACCTTGTGTCAACCAAAAATATGAGTAAGTTAGTAATAATTAGTGGTGAAGCCCATGGATGTTTTGATTGTTTGTTGTGTGTTTCCAAATTTCAGGACACTCATGTGTGTTACCGCAAGTTTTGTTTCTATTTTGAAGTTACATAAGGATGGATATACTTTGGTGAAACTTGGTGAAACTGTGTTTCTCACTACATCTCACTACACAAGTATGTGACCTTGAATTTATCTCATCTAGTGATGCAACATCAAAAAACTTAATTTTAGACTTTGATTATTGATATTTTTATTCCACACTTTATAAATCTTAACACGGGTCATTTGAGCATTGATGATAGTTGGCAGTAAGAGCATTGTTGGCTCTAAAGATTATGATGAAACACGATATGTACTAGAGGATTGAGATCTTATCTCATGAAACTGCATAACTAGAGGCTAATTGATAGTTGGTATTAGGGTATACTTCAACTACCTAACCACTTAGTTTTAATATGGCCAACATTGGAAATAGTAGAGTTAGTGCTACATCACATGGTGATATGTTATGGGTCATTGGAACTATATTGTGCATTTAATGATGGTAGTGTGTCTTGATGTATTAGGAATATTTGATATTTGAGGCCTTAGTGGGTTTTTGTGATAAATTAACGTAAATTGGTGGATATTATGCCTATTTAAACAAATCCCTACACTTTTGAAAGGGGGATTCAAAACTTGTGAGGTAAAAGCCTAGTATATGACTATTCCGAAGGGTAGCTAGTAGAGATTTGTGCACAAATCTGGGGATTGGATGAAGGGTTGAATCATGTCCTTGTGAGTACTTGGGGTAACATTGTCATGTTGGTAAGCCTGTAGGATATGTGTGTTGTAAGCCATATTTGGCTAAGTGTGAAGTATGTGTGCATCTCCTTTTTTTTATTAATAAAAGAGTATTTTATTGTTGTTATTTTGTTGCATTATTATTTGTGTGTTGCATGGTATAAGACATCTCTTTATTGAGACCCCAAACCCTAACTACATCAAAGGTCTTGTCAAGGGATGATAGTTTAATGATTCCTCCATCCTTCCATTTATCATTTAAGTACTTTTGGCATGAAGGAAGATGTCATCATGGGAGGATTAATTCAAAGATTTCTCTATCATCCTTTTTCCCATAATAAATTTAAGGGGTAACGTTAGTATATTTAATAACACAAACTCTTGTATGGTTTAAGATGCATTTGTAATATAATTCGTAGATAAGTATTAACTAGTGCATGCTTATATATAACCCATTTTTAGAGATAATTATAAATTAATAAATTACTCAATTGACTTATGTTAAAATAGGCAAGACTTATTCTACAAGTAACTACTTTCCAAAACCCTAAACCTAACCCAAACATTCTTCTTATCAATATATGAGTATAGAGCGTTAGCAAGGGAGGTAAATTGTCAATGAGAATTACCATTGTTATACTAGCAAATTTAGGCCAAATCTCTTGATCTAAAAAGGTAGTAATGCTACTTGAATAAATTAGTGTTGTCTTGTTTTAATTTTTCATAGATTTATATATTCCATGTATTGTGAGTGTTTGTCTTATGGTAGCTACAATGATTTTGGAACTAGCCCAATTATTTATTAAAAAAGAGGAAAGGATGTTTGAACTAAAATCTTTTGAAAGAGATATTATTGTAGCTAGAAGAGCAAAACATTATATTGTTTCCCTACAAATAAAATGTCAGGAATTGCTTTTCATAAGTTTTTTACTTTTGATAGGAAACTAAAGGATGAGGGGAAATCTAAGTCTTCATTGTTTCATAACTCTAGTCATTAGCCTACCCTTATATCCACTATTATAAACCTCGATCATAAGTGCTCTAGGTTCATGTATGTAGCACACAAAAGTTTTATATGGTAGAAAATGTGTGTTTATTTGATCTAGAGTCAAACTTTGATAATGAGGGTGCCAACTTGTCTCCTTCAATAGTAGAAATAGGGGAACCATCAATGTCACTTTCCACCATGATAGGGTTGGACCGTATGGACAACTTCAAAAAAAATTCCCACGTCAAGAAAAACCCATTTTTGGTCAGAGTTGATCCAAAAAGTACACTTAATATTGTATTTAAGAAACAATTTAATAGGCTAGGCCTCCATTTAGACACCTATGAGAATTTTCCCAATTGGGTTTATATAACACATAAATACTGACTTCCTCGGATTAGCACATAATGTGGGGTTTTTAGTGGTATATAATGTCCTCAAGGATAAATTCTATGTTATTTATATTGGGGGTGTGGATGTTGTTATACTTGCTTAAAGAATATTCCACCGATCATCATGAGAGATTAATGACAATCAAACAAATTGGCTATGAGTATACTATCAATTCTTTACCCCCTAGAAGGAAATCAAAATGGTTGATTCTAGTCAAATGAACAAGTATTTGAAGAAGAGTAATTTTGGGTTTATGGCTCACCTTTAGTATATGAATGTAAACTCTTATATCCCACATGAACAAGCCTTAGGGATTTCATATTTTCAAAGCAAATATAAGGTAGTTTTCAAAGATCTACTAAAGGGTCTATTACCTGATAGGAAATTGGAACACATTATTGAACTTGACCCTATTAAGTGCCGAACTTTGGTACACCATACAAATACAAGGATTTTTAGAAATTTGAGATTAAAAAATTGCTAAGTGAACTCTTGAAGGTTGGTATCATCATCCCTAGTAAGAGCGTGTATTCATATCTGATAGTCATATCCAAGAAGAAAGATAAAAAATAAATTTCATATTACAATTAGAAATAAATTTCATATTCCAAGGATTAATGATTTGTATGATGAGTTGTATGGGGTGAAGTGTTTCTTAGAGATACATCTTAGGTATGGATACTATCATATACCAATTTTGATTCAAGACCAAGGGAAAGTAGTTTTCCAAGACCTACTAAAGAGTCTACTACTTGATAGGGAATTAGAACACATTATTGAGTTTGACCCAACTAAGGGCCCAATTATTATATGCTAGTACATATATGGGCATTTTTAGAAACACAAGATAGAAAAATTGATAAATGAACTCTTTGAGGTCGATATCATCATCCCTAGTAAGAGCTATTCTACACCAATAGTCCTAGCCAAGAGGAGGATTAATCCTATAGACTTTCTATTGATTATAGGGCATTGAAAGAAAATCATAACTAAAATCAAGGATTGATGATATGATTGATAAGTTGCATAGGGCAAAGCATTTATCAAAGATAGATATTAGGTTTGGATATTATCAAATACCAGTTCAAATTCAAGACCAGGTGAAGACTGCATTCAAATCTCATCGAGGGCATTACTAATTTGGGGCCATGCCTTTTGGTCTTAGCAATGCTCCAACTATGTTTTAGGCACTAACAACTACGTATTTAGTAATTTCCTATGTAAGTTTGTCCTTGTATTTTTTTAAGATATCCCTGTTTACAAAAATTCGGTGGAGTTTCATATTCAACATTTAGACACGTTGGATATCTTGGCTAGGGAATTGTATGCCAAGGATTAAAAGTTAATTTTCTAAGGCATCTTTGGATTGCCTTGGTCACATATTTTTTGTTGAGGGGGTGCACACAGACCCTAAAAATATCAAGGTCATATGTGATTGGCCTATGTCCAAGACTCTTAAGAAACTTCACGATGTCTTAGGCTTGGGAAGATTTTATAGAAGGCTTGTAAGGAAATTCTCCACAATAGCATGTCCTTTGATGAATATAGCCAATAAAGATATAGTTAAGTGGTCTACTGAGGAAAAAAATTGTTTGAGAATCCTAATAAACTCGTCTCTAGTCTAGCGACCCTTGATTTCTCTAAGTCCTTTGTCATTGAATGTGATTCTTCTCGATCCAGATTTGGTGCAATATTTTATAGAAATGACCACCCCATCACAACAATAATTTTAATTAATATATACAAAAAATGGGTAAATTTCAAACATAATACACCAATTTGCGATTTAACACCAACGATGTTTGTTTTGTGGTAGTTGTTGTGTAACACATCAGAATTGATTATCGCATATAACACCATATGGTGTTATGGTATTATATATTCGATGTTATATGTTATAATCAATTTTAGTTTATAATCTAGTGCTACACAACAACTACCACAAAACTAACACCATTGGTGTTAAATCACAAATGTGTATATTATACTCAAATTTTAATATTTTTTATAATAGTATACTAATTTTTTTTCCTTTTTGAAAATTTGAAGAAATGTAACATTTATTTTAGCATTATGCATGAATTTTAGTCTTTTCCATTTTGAGTTTTCCAAGTTCACTGACAAAGTGACACTTCGAGCTAACTTTCAAAGCATATTAGTTTTTTAAAATCACCTTGTTAAAATGGGACAATAAAGTAACATTAAAAAATCATTAAGTTACCAAAAAAAATGCCATAAATAAAATTTTTAATTATTTCTATTATTCTATTTATTAAAAAATGTTTGACAATTTCCCCCTTATACAAAATACTGGGTATGGGTATGGGGTAATCATATTTGAATGTTAGCATTATGTTTCCCAAACACCCAGGCATTAAGAGTTTTGAGTATTAGACACTACAACCCATGGATTTATAAACAAAAAAGAGTCAATGTGTAAAAATACAATGCTGCATTTTTTTCTCTATAATCAAATAAAAAAGAGGATAAGGGAACTAAACCGAGCCTACCGAATGGCCCCCCTAATTCAGCCTACTATACAAGGGTTTTAACATCATGGCCATCTATGAAGAGGTCTACTAGAGCTGGTTGTGGCATAATCGACAAGTTGTGTTCTCTGCCATGTGGTTCTAGGGGGTTGGGGAAGGCTTCAATGATAGGTTGGTCTGCTTAGAAGGATTCATGTTTGGATTCAAATGGAGATATGGCCAGGTTGGGTTTAGCTTCCTCTTAGGCCTCTGGTAAGGTGTTTCCCATGGTTAGGTCTGTTGTAGGGTATAGAAGCTTCGCCACCCTTGGGAAGAAGAAGGTAGATGTGAATGGCCTAGAGTGTCTAGGGCTCGCAACAACTATGAATTTTGAAGTGGATTCTATGTTTACACCTCCTATGGGGCTTGATCATGGGCAAACAATGTCAAACATGTAGAAGGGGCTATGAATTTGGTAGCTAAGGTAGTCTCCCAGAGTAATGAAAAATCACTGGTTAAACCATTAGCAGCTTCTAAAATCCCTCTATCTATGCTTTTTGAGGATGAGGCCCTTGATTAAGTTTTGGAATGTGAGGAGTGGTATGAGGCTAGAGCCTTGATTTGTAGGTTCAATCATCACCGACTGAGCCTCCCTTCTCTTCATAAATGGATCTTTGAGGAATGACAACCACTTATCAAAGGAGGCTTGGAGATTTATCGAGGAGTGAAAGGATTCTTTATTTTGGATTTTGAGAAGTTTGATTTTGCATAAAAAACTTGGAGTATGGAGCAACATTCCCTTTTCTTGAACCTTGGTTCCCGCTTTTTAATCCCCTTTTGGAACCTCTTAGCTCAAGGCTAGTGTGGGTTCAACTTCCTCACCTTCCCATGCAATTTTGGCCTGATTAGTACCTTTGGGTAATTGGTAATGTTGTTGGAGAGATGTTGGTGGTGCATGAGGTGACTAGCTCTTTTGATCACACCACTTCTATGTGCATCCATGTGTGTGTGTGCGTGTGTGTGCACGCATTAAAATCCCACCCCATTGGCTACTATTATATGAATGTTTAGAAAGAAATATTACTCATCCAGTGTTCAACATATTAGGTATGTTGTTGGAGAGATGTTAATGGTGGATGAGGTGACTAGCTCTTTTGATCACACCACTTATGTGTGTGTGTGTGTGTGCGCGTGTGTGTACAATCATGTCACTAAAATCCCACCCCAGTGGCTATTATTCTATGAATGTTTAGAAAGAAATACTACTCATCCAATGCTCAACATATTAGGATGTATATTGTATTCTTTAGCAAAAACAAAGGGAAGCAATGCCTTGAGGAAGAGTTGCCTAGAATACAGTACAAAAGAAAATTAGTTCAATTTAGGCAATATAAACAAGAAGAGACTCTAATGTGGGTGAAATTAATGGAGGGAGTTGAAATACATGTACAATGACAGATGAAGATAGACTCCCCTCAACCCAATGATGATAAATGTTGCTGCCATCCCAACTGGGCATGTAAGAAATCTCATAGCCATTACACATGTTACAACAAAATTCCCACAAGCTATGATCTTTGGTTGAAAATCCATGAACAAACCTGATAGTGAATAACATGTCAATAAAAATAAATAACAAGGAAACTTTGGATGTTTGTGTAATTGATTCCAATCACAATTACTAACAATAACATGGAACATCTGTTATTCTCATAGATATTTCAGAACATTGTAGTGTAGTGTGACAACATCACAACATGTTTTAATGCTTTCACATTGTTTTATTGCCCATTTTGACATGGTGGTTATTTGTAATCAGATATTTTTTAATGACTATTTCTTCAAGGAAATGGGAGCGATGTATCACAACTATTGTGAACATTGGAAAATGAAATATCTCTTTCCATATTATTTTTACATATTTTAAATCTATGATTTGCATTTTTTTGTATGTTATACAATTCTAAATTTGTTCCAACATAAGTATACCTTCCCCTTAACTTGAACTAACATAACTTTTTACAGAGCAAATAATGAGAAACAAAAAAAATCCATAGGAAAGAAATCTGCAAAAGTGGTCCCACTAGAATAACCCCATTTTGTCATACACGCACTAAAGTAAATTGTTGGTGACATATAGGGTAGAGTACCATTGAAAGTAATAATTTTTTTAAGTCTTTATCTCAAAACTTGGTGATTATCATGTCAATGAAATTAAAAAACCATGAAGCTATCTATATCCCATTAGAAAGGACTGGTTTTCTTTACTATGCAGCCAATACATTTCCAAAAAAATCAATTTTTGAATTGAAGGGGGATGAATATTGTTCCATGTATATATATTCTGTAGTTGATCAATGCCACGTAATGAAAGAGAATTAGATCATAAATCTTACAAAACAAGAAATATGTGATCTGCGACTTTTTTTGTACTTGAAAGAATATCACATCTTGGTGGCCATGCTGAAAAACAACTATAAATTGTAGACCATATATTGCCTCTATACAATACATGGATTTTTAGACCGATCACAACTACAAATTCATTTTTGTCAAGGCCATCGTTTTCATATCATGTTAGCTGCCCAATCATTTGAAACGTCATAAAGTGGCAAGCCAATGTTTACAAAGGAGTAAACTAGGTCCCCCATGAAGAGTTAGCTATCAACTCAATCCTTGATCCCATGAAAGGAGTAAACATTTTCTACAATATTGGGTGTGGTGTATTCAACATGAGGCCAGATGCAAGTCCTTGGTGGTGTAGCTTTCCCCACAAGGGAGCAACCTACGAACCAAAATGAATGTGTACACATTCTTACCAATATCAACTTGGACTACTCAGATATCATATAATATTTGGAAATATGAGGCACAAAAGGGATTAAAAAGTCTCCATTTAAAATAAATTAGCTCATCATTATTTTTAATCTTGTTAGAATTTTTCTTTTGGTTTCAACAAGGAAACAATCCTAACATAAATGAAATGAGACACACTGCAAAAGATAAGCTAATTAATTTCAAATGATCCATTAATTTATATATTCTCTTGAATAATAGACAACTTTGTTTCTAAAATGGATCCCAATTTATTATTTATGTCGGATAAAATCAAGTATAATGCAAGTATTCTAACATATGAAAAGATTCACCATGTCCAGGTATGAGCCATGAGTCATCCACACTTGCATCATCCTTGATCATTTACTCAACATGGTAGCCAAATAGGGATCTCATGAAGCTTAGAAATGCGAATGTGCTGATTCAAACAGTTAAACAATTAGAACATTAACATGATAAGGAGTCTCATACGTATTGAGATCAATACAAGGAAAGGTAAACCGTAAGACTTAAGTTAAATCCTTGACTAGAACAATATTATAAAGTATCATAGTTGTTAAATATCTGAGACTTGGTAGTTAAACCCAAATGTGTCCACTTCTTAATCAAATCGCTAAACTAGGTTATAGTGTCACTTTCATAAGAATTTTATTTTGCTACAAATATCACAATCTTTGCTCACGTGTGCCTCTACTCACTATGTTAGCAAGTTGATTCAAACAAAAAATCAAGTATTTTGCTTGCAACATGTAGCTTGAAAGAGTTCCCTAAAACCTTCCCCCATTCCTCCTTTCTTTCTTAAAACGTTTACCATGGTTTGATCCAATGGTTGATAGGTAACCATAAAGATACATATAAAATCTTCTTATTGTTGGACTAATCGCTAGCATCCCCCTCAGGGATTTGTGACATGGACTAACATCCTCCCGTGAGTACTTATCTGGGGTTTGTATCAGATGTTAACAAGTCGACTTTTTGGTGCAACAACAAGCATTACTTTCTAACAATTGGTATCAAAGCCATGGTCATGGGTTCGAATCCCCTTGGGTAACGCTGAGGGGGGGGATTGTTGGACTAATTGCCAGCATCCCCCTCAGGGATTTGTGACATGGACTAACAGCCTCCCGTGAGTACTTATCTGGTGTTTGTATTGGGCGTTAACAGGTCAACTTTTTGGCGCAACGGCAAGCATTACTTTCTAACATTTATGGGATCAGTTGCAGGGTTCAAACTAAGTTCCCACTATCCTTTTGATTTGCTTCCTTGATAAACTAGGTTGATTTCATGTGGCATACCATGCCTAAAGTGCATGCCATCAAGTCCTAATCAAGGTTACCAAGAACATAGATATGGACAACATGCTCCAAAATTTAAGAAGCAAGTATTTGGTAATTTAAAGAATTTTCAATTATGCAATTAGAGAAACACCACAAATAAAAAGTTCATTGAAAAAAGAATCTTTTTTAATACTGAAATACATGAATATCAAATTCAAGAATATGAACATGAAGAGTAAATTCTCATACAAAATGTTGAAATATAGTTTTAGACAACCATATGGAGTACTAGAAGCAACATATTTGCATGATTTATATGTGATTTGTGAACTTTAATTTGCATTTACTGATCATTATGTAGACTTTCTAGTGCTCTATTTTTTGATTTATACAAAGACTAATGATGTGGTAACAACCCATTTTTTAATTAACAACCATATTTGATTTATATGAAAACAAAAAAATTACAGAAAGCATTTTCAGGGCTCGACATATGTTTGAGTATGGTCTAAATACAAAAAAGGGTCTAAATATTTTTTTTGGCAAGTAAAATGTACCAAAAGGTGGAATTAAGAATATTTTGTAATTATATAAATATGTACAACTAGAAGATAAAAGGATTTGGATATCAAATAAATTTATAGGAACAACAAAACAAGGTATCAATCAATTATTACTTGACACAAAGATCTATACCAGGCTGACGTAATTGTAAATTCTCTGAATTTCCCAAAGTTGACATGCAGGAAAGCGAAATTATAAATTCACTTCACAAGGTCTAGTCTTTGCCTATCTTTGCATATAATATTTTCATGAAAGCCTTATTCTACTCCCAAACCAAAACCTATTGATTGATTCTGTGTGTGTAGATTGTAAAGGATATGAAATTTGTTATCTTATTAAGAAGAAAGTTCAACTATCCGCAAAGGAATCTTGTTGTGTTTGCCATTAGAAAAATATTAACATGTATCAAGACAATTAAGAAGATTCTTCTCTAAGATCCCATCAAGAAAACGTTCACTGATAATATGGAAGGTGGTATGGAGCCCCAAGTACAGCCAAAAGACATGAATGTTTTCATGAAAGCCTTATTCTACTCACAAACCAGAACCTATTGATTGAATCTATGTGTGCACATTGTAAAGGATATGAACTTTGTTATCTTCTTACAAAGAAATTTCGACTATCTCCAAAGCAATCCTGTGTTGTTCGCCATTCATGAAAAATATTAGTAGCAAGTATCAAGACAATTGAGAAGATTCTTCTCTAACACCCCATCAAGAAAACGCTGGTTAAATTTATGGAGGTTGGTATGGTGCCCCAACCTACAACCAAAAGATGTGTAAAGGATGGTATTGGGATCCATAACCCTTTCCAAAAATTCATCTACTCACGTTAAAAGCTCAGGCGCTGCAAATACCTAGGCCTTGGACTAAAATGTGCCAATTTCTAAGGCCCAAAGCAAGGCATGTTGGATCTTCTTACACTTGCCCGCAACCAATCATATGAAAAAGACTTTGGGAATTGATTAGAGTCTCTGCTCTATGTATAACATGGAATTTGACATAATGGATCATTATATACTTATTCCAAGCGACTTCCATTCTTCAGACTGATTAGATTTTACATACATCTACGTTGTACATAAACAATCGGATCATATTTTGAATAGCAATGCCTCAAAACTATTTTCTCATAACAAAAAATATAGGAGGAAAGTATTAATGTGGAGCAAAATCCTTACACACTGAGTTAGTATCACAAAGAGGGAAAGATTTATGTGGAACAAAATTAGCTAAGTTTACACTAAAATCACCCCTTGCCCCCCCGGCCCCCGCCCCCCCAAGTTGCAAGAAGAAAGTGACATGCACCTGTGCTGTGGCCAATGCTTTCTTTAAAAATATGAGGTGTATGCACCGAGATAATAATTCTGATCCTGAGCAAGTTATTATAGATTTGGGAGCTCTACGATGGGATATTTGCTAGGATAAAAAAGCAAGCAACAATTCCTATAACTAGGCAGGGTGGTTTGGCTCATGTACCACAAGAATGGGTTGAATTTACCATAGCAGCCAATAAGCTTATATAAAGCCCCTGACATATCTTACGAACAAAGTGGATCTCATTTCTTTGGTTAAGATACCACTCAATTCAGGGTAAGAAGTAGTAACACTGGTCTACCTTCTAGAAGATTTAAAGATCGAAACAACAATATTCATTTAAGCAATCAAGGCCTATATTATTTTGGCCTGGTCTAACTATTTTGGAAAAAGGTGTGAAACATGACATTTTATAGTCAGCGAAGTGCCTTTCATGTGGAAAATGAAATTGGAGATGTGTGGGTGTTTGTGTGGGACTGGTGCTTAAGTTTTTTTTTTTTAAAAGAAAAGAAATAAAAGTCCAACATGACATCATCAATTTTATTATTAGGTGGTATGATAGATCCTCAAGTCCTATTTTAAAACCATTTTTAACATTATATCTTATTTTATATCTAATTTATTTTGAAGTTCAAAGCATATGAAGAACTATTTTTTTCTATTCTCAAGGGCATTAAAAATACAAGTTTATTTGAGCTCATTCAGATTAATATAATATAAAAATCGATTTTTGTATTGGAGGGGGATGAATATTGTTCCATGTATATATCTTCTGTAGT
Organism: Torreya grandis; assembly: GCA_037957365.1. Taxonomy (NCBI): domain Eukaryota; kingdom Viridiplantae; phylum Streptophyta; class Pinopsida; order Cupressales; family Taxaceae; genus Torreya; species Torreya grandis. The sequence goes on along the minus strand of JARHVA010000005.1, from coordinate 7,110,623 downwards.
TGATCAATGTCACAAAATGAAAGAGAATTAGATCATAAATCTTACAAAACAAGAAATATGTGATCTGGTATGATTTTTGCACTTGAAATAATATCACATCTTGGTGGCCATGCTGAAAAACAACTATAAATTTTAGACCATATAATGCCTCTATACAACACATGGATTTTTAGACCGATCACAATTACAAATCCATTTATGTAAAGGCCGTCGTTTTCATATCATGTCAGCGGCCCAATCATTTGAAACCTCATAAAGGGGCAAGCCAATGTTTACAAAGGAGTAAAATAAGTCATCCATGAAGAGTTACCTATCAACTCAATCCTTAATCCCATGAAAGGAGTAAACATTTTGCATACAATACTGGGTCTAGTGTATTCAACATGAGGCTAGATGCAAGTCCTTGGTGGCATACCTTTCCCCATAAGGGAGAAACCTACGAACCAAAACAAATGTACACATTCTTACCAATATCAACTTGGATTACTCAGTTATCATATAATATTTTGAAATATGGGGTACAACAGGGATACAAAACTCTCCATTTAAACAAAATTAACTCATCATTAAATTTAATTTTGTTAGGATTTAGCTTTTGGTTTCAACAATGAAACAATCCTAACATAAATGAAATGAGACACGTTGCAAAAGATAAGCTAATTAATTTCAAATGATGCGTGAATTTCTATACTCTTGAATAATAGAATACTTTGTCTCTAAAATGGATCCCAATTTATTATTTCTATTGGATAATATCAAGTAGAATGCAAGTATTCTAACATATGAAAACGTTGACCATGCTCAGGTATGAACCATGAGTCGCCCACACTTGCATCATGCATGATAATTTACTCAACAAGGTAGCCAAATAGGGATCTCATGAAGCTTAAAAATGCAAATGTGCTGATTCAAACAGGTAAACAAACAATTAGAACCTTGCCATAATAAGGGGTCTCATACTTATTGAGACCAATACAAGGAAAGGTAAATCATAAGACCTAAATTAAATCCTCGACTAGAACAATATTATAAAGTATTATAGTTGTTAAGTATCTAAGACTTGGGAGGTAAACCCAAATGTGCCCACTTTTTCAAATCACTAAACCAAGTTATAGTGTCACTTTCACAAGAATTTTATTTTTCTACAAATATCACAATCTTCAATCATGTGTGCCTCTCCTCACTATGTTAGCAGGTTGATTCAAACAACAAATCAAGTATTTTACTTGCAACATGTAGCTTGAAAGAGTACCCTAAAACCTTTCGTCCATTCTTATTTTCTTTGTTAAAACGTTTACCATGTTTTTATCCAATGGTTGATAGGTAACCATAAGGATACAAATAAAATCTTCTTATGGGATTAGTTGCAAGCTACAAAATAAGTTCCCACCATCCTTTTGATTTGCTTCCTTGATAAACTAGGTTGATTTCATGTGGCATACCATGCCTAAGGTGCATGCTTTCAAGTCCTAATCAAGGTTACCAAGAACATAGATATGTATGCAACAGGCTCCAAAATTTAAGAAGCAAGTATTTGGTAAGTTAAAGAATTTTCAATTATGCAATTAGAGAAACACCACAAATAAAAAATTCATTAAAAAAAGAATCTTATTTCATATTGAAATACATGCATATCAAATCCAATAATATGAACATGAAGAGTAAATTCTCATACAAAATGTTCAAATATTGTCTAAGACAACCATATGGAGTACTAGAAGCAACGTTTTTGCATGAGTTAATATGTGATTTTTGAACTTTAATTTGCATTTACTGATCATTATGTAGACTTTCCAGTCCTCTTTTTTGATTTATACAAACACTGATGATGTGGTAACAATCCATTTTTTAATTAATAACTATATTTGATTTTTATGAAAACAAAAATTTTACAAAAAACATTTTTTAGAACTCGACATATATTTGTGAGTACGGTCTAAATACCAAAAAAGGGTCTAAAGATTTTTTTTTTCAAGTAGTATGTACCAAAGATGGAATTAAGAATATTTTGTAATTATATAAATTTGTAAAACTAGAAGATAAACACACATATTAGGATTTGGATATTAAATAAATTTATAAGAACAACAAAACAGGGTATCAATCAATTATTACTTGACACAAATATCTATACCAAGCTGATGTAATTACAAATTCTCTGAATTTTCCAAAGTTGACATGCAGGAAAGCGAAATTGTAAATTCACTTCAAAAGGTTTAGTCTTTTCCTATCTTTGCATATAACATTTTCATGAACGCCTTATACTACTCACAAACGAAAACCTATTGATTAAATGTGTGCGCAGATTGTAAAGGATATGAACTTTGTTATCTTCTTAAGAAGAAGGTTTAACTATCTGCAAAGGAATCCTCTGGTGTTTGCCATTCATGAAAAATATTAGCAGCATGTATCGAGACAATTGAGAAGATTCTTCTCTAAGACCCCATCAAGAAAATACTAGCTGATATTATGGAGGGTGGTATGGAGCCCCAACGTAAAACCAAAAGACATGAATGTTTTCATGAAAGCCTTATTCTACTCACAAACCAAAACCTATTGATTGAATATGTGTGTGCACATTGTAAAGGATATGAACTTTGTTATCTTCTTACAAAGAAAGTTCGACTATCTCCAAAACAATCCTGTGGTGTTTGCCATTCATGAAAAATATTAACAGCATATATCAAGACAATTGAGAAGATTCTTCTCTAAGACCCCATCAAGAAAGGGCTGGCTAAATTTATGGAGGGTGGTATGGAGCCCCAACATAAAACAAAAAGATTGGTATGGGGCTCTATAACCCTTTCCATAAATTCATCCACTTAGGTTGAAAGCTTAGGGGATGCAAATACCTAGGCCTTGGACTAAAATGTGCCAATTTCTAAGTCCTAAAGCAAGGCACGTTGGATCTTCTTGGACTTTCTTGCAACCAATCATATGAAAAAGACTTTGGCAATTGATTAGACTCTCCACTCTATGTATAACATGGAATTTGACATAATGGATCATTATATACTTACTCCAAGAGACTTCCATTCTTCAGACTGATCATATTTTACATACATCTACAGTGTACATAAACAAGTCATATTGTGAATAGAAATGCCTAAAAACTATTTGCTCATAATAACAAATATAGGAGGAAAGAATTAATGTGGATCAAAATCCTTACTGAGTTAGTATCAGAAAGAGGGAAAGTGTATTTATGTGGAACAAAATTAGCTAAGAAGTTGACACCAAAATTACTCCCACAAAGTTGTAGGAAGAAAGTGACATGCCCCTGATTTGTGGCCAATGCTTTCTTTAAAAATATGAGGTGTATGCACAAAGATAATAATTATGATCCTGAGCAAGTTATTGTAGATTTGGGAGCTTTGTGATGGGATATTTGCTAGGATAAATAAACAAGCTACAATTCCTATAACTAGGTAGGGTGGTTTGGCTCATGTACCACAACAATGGGTTGATTTCACCATAGTAACCAATAAGCTTATATAAAGCCCTTGACATATCTTACCAATAAAATGGATCTCATTATTTGGTTAAGATACCACTCAATTCAGCATAAGAAGTAGCATCACTGGTCTACCTTCTAGAAGATTGAAAGCTCAAAACAACAATATTCATTTAAGCAATCAAGGCCTATATTGTTTTGGCCTAGTCTACCTATTTTGGAAGGTGTGAAACATGACATTTTATAGTCTGCCAGGTGCCTTTTGTGGGAAAAATGAAATTGGAGATGTGTGGGTGTTGGTATGGGACCGGTGCTTAAGATTTGTTTTTTGAGAAAATATATAAAAGTCCAACATGATATCATCAATTTTATTTTTAGGTGGTATGAAAGATCCTTAAGCCCTATTTTAAAACCATTTTTAACATTATATATTATTTTATATCTGATAAATCATCTGCAAGATATTTTAGTTATTTTCCATTATTTAAGAATATTTTTTTCTATTTTTTTTAGTTGTTTGTTCTTTATGAAGGGATTTAATTTTGAAATTAAAAGCATATGAAGAACTATTTTTTATATTCTCAAGTGCATTAAAAATACAAGTTTATTTAAGCTCATTTAGATCAATATAATTACTATTTGCTAAAGAAAAACCAATTCAATTATGGACCTTGTAATTAGCTAATTACCATGTAGCTTTTCATTTTTCTAAGCACATCATCTTCACTCACTTACTTTATTATTCACTAACGTATTTTATTCTATGGAGCTAACGGAAATTGTTTTTTCAAGATTAGTTCAGAAGCATGTTTTGATTTGCAGTCCTACAATTGATCCATTTATATCACAAATTGGCATGAAAATTGCAAACATGAATAATGATCTAAAATTATTAAAATTCTTTCAAATGGGTGTGGTTCTTTGTCTTTTGTTTTGGAAATACTGAATATGTAAACTAAATTTTAGACCATTTTAAAATATATTGTCAATTGAAGGTTCTAAATTTGACAAAGCAAGATCTAAACAGAGTGGATATAAGAGTTGGTTTAACAAGTACACTTCATTATATGGATGGATCCCCTTAGGCTGTGGGACAATTGCAACATCTTGTTTCCCAAGTATATATTATGAAAATATTTAAAAAAATGAAGTTTAAATTAGTGAGTGTCTAATACTATTGTTCTCAAAACAAAAACAATTCATTTCTACTATACTGTCTTTTACATTGCCACAAACCTTTAACTTCCAGACTGATGCTGGTAGTTTTACCAATTCAAAAGTAAAATTGTAGACACATTTTTTTTAATCTACAAGCGACTTGAAATGAAACATGAAAAAAAAACATTCACTTTGCATTCCCAGAGCTTTCAGAAACAAATGTGTTGTAGAAAGGAAATATTTAGTCATAAAGAAGAAATTTTTTATAATCTTGAAGAACAGTCTAAATCCCCAGTAACTTGTCTTCCATGCCCTTGAAAATAGGTTAAGACATAGTTGTTAAGTCTTACAATCCTTTCTTAATAATTTAACTTTTTCCTAGGATTGTCTACCCTGGCTCATGTTGCCGTGGGTGTTCCCATATGAACATTATCAAGTCTGGAATTGGCCCTTTCTTAGTGATACATGATGACATTGTTGGTTCCTCTTGATTGAGCCTTTGCTATAAACATGTGGCATCATTGGTCTTCTACTGTTTTGGTCTCCCATTTTCATCATCATGTGCTTCATGCTTCATTGAGGGATCTTTCCTCACAAGGCTAATTGTACTTGTACTTAGTCATTATGGTTTGGGGTGTACTTGTATTTGTATTTATAATGCGCAATAAAAGTGTACTCTTTTGGTCAAAAATGTTTTTGGGATATACAAAAACATGCTTTGTTGATAAAGACCTAGAGATTTCTCAAAAACTATTGTTGGCAAGTGTATAGCCAAACTTAGCAGTGTTTAACAACAAAACCAAGCGTGCACAAAAATAAAAGCTATGGAATAGGTTTTGGAGTTCCCTCAAACAATAAAAAAAATGGATTTTTATTAGATGATGTTAAGACTTCCTTGGTAAATATATTTGCAAAATGCGAAGACATGCAGTAGGTTCTTGAACTGTTTAATGACAATATGCCTCAACCAAATGTGGTCTTAGTGAAAGTGATAAAGGTAGGACATGTAGACAATAAGCATATTAGAAAGGCCTTGGAGATTTTTAAGCAAAGGAAATTGTCAATTGTAATGCCAAACTTATAAACCTTTAATTGTATACTCCCAATAGGTGCCAAATGTTTTCTTAGGAACATGGTATAAAAGTTCCTAAAAACAAGTAATTGAAAGTGAATCTTCTTAGATGTTGGCCAAGATCCAATATAAACATGTTATAAAAGTGTGCAAGCATATTGTAGGTATAAGAAGTATACAAAAATATACCTCAACAAAATGCAGTCTATTGGATGCGACAAAGTTAGGCCCTATTGAAAGAGCCTTTGAGATTCTAGGGAGAATGCATGTGGAAAGTATAAAAACAAACTTAACAAAGTTTGACAACATATTTCTAGTGTGTTCCCAAAGATTTGGTGCATTTTGAGCAAATGTTGTTGGCAATTGTAAAGCCAAAATAAACAACCTTCAATTCATACTCCCAATGGATGCCAAAATGTGAGCTTAAAAATAGGGTATGAAACATCCACAAAAAAATAATTGAAACTGGATTGTGTCAATTTTTAGGGTGAATATCTAGATAAATATGTTTGAAAAATGTGGAAGCATTTAGTAGACATAAGAATTATCTAATAATATGCCTCAATAAAATGTGGTCTCAAGAGATGCAAGGATTGTAAGGGCCTATTGAAAAATCCTTAAAGATTTCTAGGCAAATGCAAGTGGCAAGTGTAAAGCTAAACTTAGTAATCTTTCACACCATATTCTGATGTAGGAGCGTCATTTCATATACTCAATTTTGGTTTGTTTTCATTATTATTGAGTCTTAGGAGGGTCTTAGTAGTCTCTAATATCATGTAGGAGTCATTTATAGGTCTTAGTTATTTCTAAAATTTGAATTTGAGACTTATTGGCATTTTCCTGCCAAATTCAAATTTTTGAATGTCTTTCTATAGTTTTGAGGACTAGATCATGATTATGGTAGGTTAAAAAGTTGGATATTCGTTTGCTTAGGTATCTTAAAGATATTAGGATATTTTATAGTGTTTGGCCACCTTTGTGGTCTTATGCGTTATGTTTAAACTACTTGTAGCATCCAAAGAAGCAACTTGTTCATGCATAAGACTATGTTGGAGGCAATCAAGAAGTAGTTAGAACTTTTCTAGGAACTTAAAAATGGATAGAGAGGCTCAAATGAGTCATTATTGAATGTATGAAGAACGTGGTGAACTCCAAAAAACAAGAAATAAGGTTTAGATTGCACAAAAAAGATTGATTGCTAGGAATTATGTGTTATGTTATGTTTAGGTATCTTAAAGATATTAGGATATTTTATAGTGTTTGGCCACCTTTGTGGTCTTATGTGTTATGTTTAAACTACTTGTAGCATCCAAAGAAGCAAGTTGTTCATGCATAAGCCTATGTTGGAGGCAATCAAGAAGTAGTTGAAACTTTTCTAGGAACTTAAAAATGGATAGAGAGGCTCAAATGAGTCATTATTGAATGTATGAAGAACATGGTGAACTCCAAAAAACAAGAAAGAAGGTTTAGATTGCACAAAAAAGATTGATTGTCAAGAATTTTGTGCATGCTTGTGAAGAATATGAATGTAAATGCATGAGAACAACTCTTGGAACGGATTAAAATTGAATGTTGAATCTTTATAAGTGTATTTTCATTGATATTGATGATTTATTTCTATAGTTGAGGAACGAACATTCATCTATAGGTGAAACTGAGAAAAACTCAGGCTTAAGGACAATTCTGTGTTGACACAGTCAAGGACTTAGTGGAATAAGGTAATTCTTTAACTCATTTCATGAACTTTAGTGATTGAAAATAAATTGGTCAGTTTTAATAAGTTTAATGGAATTTGTATTGCATGCATAAAACCTTGGAGAATTCCAAACTCTCATTTAATAGCACACAGTCAAAAATTTAGTTTTTATGAGTTATAGTCAAGTGAGAAATTGAGAGTTTTGAGTCTATTTGCCATTGAAGTGTGTGTTATTCCATTTCAAAAAGGTGTATTTGGTTGGAAAAAACCTTTTACAAGAGTTTTGAGACCTTGAAACATCCTTTTTCTCTTGAAATCTTCAAATAGTCACTTCTCCACCTGTGTAAAAACCTAGCTTAGGGTTTTTGACCATTTCTTGGTTTGGGTAGCTATAAGTTGTTTCAAACCTTCAAATTTGACCTAGTGCTTGAGTCTTCAAAGTGAATCAAACAATTTCTTGGAGTCTTGGCACGTGTGAGGAGTTTTGGATCCACAACTCAATGTTGCAACCCAAGAGACCTAATTGAGGAGTAGTTTGGGAAAAGTCAAGTTGAGTTAATGCATCTACCTTAGGAGTTGGCTCATAAAACTTGGTAGAGAGTTGTATGCCCTTAATGGGTATTTGAAAATATCATTTTTTTGTCTTGAACCTGTGTACTTGTCAAACCACCTAGAAAAGTGCTTTAGGAGGACTATAAGAAAGAGACCTAATTGTGAAGAGACAGTGTGAGTTGGTATACTTCCTTTGAGAATTTTGAGTGTGAAACTTTGTAGAGCATAAGAAGAGGATGATGGGTATCTGGAACATGCCTTTGGTTGACTAAAACCCTTGTGTATTTCTCAAACCAACTAGATTTGTCTTTGTGAAGGGCTAAAAGGACTTAATCCTAATTGAAGAAAGTTGCCAAGAGATTGATTATCTCTCTCCCTTTACATCCTATTCCCAATGTGTTTATGTGATAAGATGACATGTAGATCATAATAGAGTAGTTGGCATATGTATTTGTGTTTTCTTAAGTTTTGACACAAAAATTTGACATTTGCATCAATAAGTTGCAGTCTAAGGGAAGGCAATCATTATTAGATTTACATCCTTTGAAAATCCTTTCAATAGTTTAAAGTTGTTTGCATTTGGAAGGTATATTGTCATGCTCTATATCCCCTGCCAATATCCTTCCAAAATCCAACAAAAATATTAGATCACAGATTTATACCAATGTTGTGGTTTGGAGAGTTATGAGTTATTCAGATGGTGCACATTGTTTGACAAAATGTCTCACCAAAATGTGTTCTTCTGGTCTAGGATGTTTTTATGACATACAAAAATGGGCTTGTTAATAGATCCCTGGAGCTTTCATGGAAAGTAATATTTGTGTCTTGTAGGTCAAAGGCAACCATCTTCAAAACCTAATTCTAGAGTGCACCGCATTAGGGCTTGAATTTCTATCAAATAATATTTTTAAGTAATTTTTTAAATCAAATGTTGTTAAGATTGCCTTAAACATATTTGCAAAATGTGGATTCATACAATAGGTTTCAAATTGCTTAATGACAAAATAAAAAATAAAACAAAACCTTTGTAATATATCTTATTTTAAATCTATTTTTAACATAAACCTCTATTCAATGTGCATAAAAAATTAATAACAAAAAAAATTCCAGCTCAAGATCCTTGACCAATGATGTGGAATCCAACTCTGCAATTTGATAAATTAATACCCATTGTCTATATTAACATCTATCATGATCACATAAATAAACTAGGGTAAATATATTCACAAAGAGAATTACAACCACGACCATAGTAGAGAAAAAACAAATTTGATAAGTAACAACATTTTCTACCTTGATTCACTTAATTTTCCTTCTACATTACCAGAAGCCTTAATTTTTCTTAATTTTTCTATGATGATTCATTCCCATGCAGGGCCCAACATTACTGACGAGCTAACAATAGGCATGGACACGAGGGCATTATTTAGGGCTGATATATTTGGTGCCCTGGTGATAAATTTGTAAAATTATTTTTGTGAAAGGAAAAGAACCAGGGTAGAATAGGTTGTTTTATTTTTTGCGCTTTCACATATTACATACCTTAGTGGCCAAAGAGGTGTACAACTATTGCATGACGCCTCCAAGTGTGCCCGATAAACATTCTAGGTTCCCAAATTTTCCCAAATGTTCTAAAGCTTGTAGAAAAACACATCAAAACAACAAAATAACTTCATCCTTATTTTTTAGGCTTGTTGTCCTAGCTGGTCATCTAGCTTGTCTAGGTTATACATCCCCTTAGATTTTTTCAATCTTATAATCTATCAGTTAGACATTGTTTTGAGTCATCGAGTGTTGGGATCCACCACTATTCTCACCCCATCTATTAGGTATACCTAAAGTCTAGGTTGTTTGATCCTCAAACTAAAAGGCATGCTATAAAGCCTAATGTTTGCAATGATGATAAGCCTCTAGAGCTTCGAACAAGTGGAGTTAATTGGTGAGAGGAAGAAGATAGGAATGAACCCAATGCAAACTTTGGCATGGTAGTTGGAAGTTTAAAGGTTATAGATTTAATGGGGAAAATATAGTGTAGCAAGGAATATGAAAGAACTCGAAATATCAAAAATCCATCTCTGACTTCGAATACACCCACAAATTGTACCCCAATAAATCTTGTTATTGTGCTTGATGTGAGCAAGAGGATGGTAGGCACAAAATTGGCAATTTTGAAGTATGCTATTGACTTTGACATTCATAATATTGGCCCCATGGTTATTCAGTAAATTCCTTCTCATCAATTACTACGTGTTTATTTCCTCTACTTCGCATGTTAGGGGGGTTGAGTTCTACCTAAAGACCATATAACAATATCACGAATGGTGCTCTAATAGACCCAAAGAAAAAATCTTATTTTAGCAGAAGAAGGTGGTGCATTCAAACCAAAATAAGATAACTTAAAATTAATGTAAAAGTGCCATGACAATCCAAAAGCAAGTTTCCACCTTTTCATACCAAATAACAGTGAGTAATCATAATTAACCTATACATTAGTAGATGGAAACATGTTCCAAAATAGAAGAGTTTCATCCTTGGCACTTGTAACAATGGTCTACAAGCATGTGGAAAATAAGTTTCTTAACATCACATTCTTAGCTCTGGGAGTTACAACAATACTGGGATACGAAATCCAACATGCTAGTTGTTGTTAGGAAAAAACGGAACAATAAAGTTGTAGATTTTACTGGGCCTCAGGTGAGATTGCAAGATATAGGACCCGTAGAGTGTGCCCTATTAAAGTTGCAAGCTGAATCCGAACAAATATGTATAAGAGTTACAAATGAAATGTTTCACTGCATTATGTAATAGATAAAATAAGTTGGAACTGACAAACTCGAAGGGCAGTTATTTTTGACAACAAATACTAGACTCTATCCTACAATGATTTATCATGGACTCTCTCACATTCGAAAATTCACTACTCTAATCAAATAAAAGAGTGCTAGAGTTGCAAGCCGAAATTCAAATAAGCATTAAGGAAACACTCAATGAAATGTATAATACTATCATGTGAAAAACAATAAAATAATAGATATTGTAATTTTTAAAGAGTCAAACTATTGAAAATCAAAGAAATGCAAATCTTCTAACATTTGACATTGTTGGATATCACCACACTATAATTTGGTTCTAAGAATAACCGTGTGCTAACAAGTTTATTGACATTCTTAGACCTATTATAGCTTGGAATTACACCCTTGTGAGAGAGTTCTTCAGGCTCCCTCACTTCCAGCTACAAGCATGGGAACAACCTCATGATGTGGGTATCATATAGTGAGGTTGAACCTCTAGGCTTTTTTATAAGGCTAGTTCCTCAGGGGCTTCAATTCAACTCTTGATCTCACACTAAAATCTACTGTTAGCATAAGGAAAAGGATAAGAGGATTACTTGAAAAGAAATTAAGCTAAGGGAGGTGATGCACCAAAAGTAAGTGATCCACTTGGTCTGGGAAATAACACTAATTCAACATAAGATAAGTTTGCTTACACAATCTCCTAACCAGCTAACTTGCATAAATATTTTGTAAACTAAGCTCACTGAACCATAGGTGAAGGAAAGAGGGAATTCTAAATCCACATTAAGCATCCATTAATGGCGAACAAGTTCAAGTTCAGACCTAAAACTAAATGAAAAACACTTGAAAATAAGCAAGAAAGAAGGACAATAAGGTTGAAAGGACACTTCTTCACAACGCTATTGTGCACAAGCTAACTCAACACAATTTTTAGACAAAGAGACAGGTAAAATAATATTTATTGCTTCAAAGATCTGTTACATAATGATTTTTGTAGAGTGATTCTATCACCAGTCCAAGGATGATATGCTTGGCTCCAAGGCCTCTATATATATAGAAAAGGGGGAAGAGAAAAGGGGAAAAAAGAAGAAGTCATTGATGATGGAAACTTTGACGTTGCACTTTCTTCTTCTCCCTAAATGCGTCACTCAGAATCATTCGACAATCCTCTCGAGCCCCTCCCATATTTAAGACTTTCTTTGGCGCGTCTGAAAAGTCATGTTGTGAGCAGCTAGAATGTTTCTTCTTGGCATGATCCATTTAAGCGTCGAACGATGATTAAGGGGAGTGAACTATGGTGGATGAAAGCCTTCATAATTTCTAGCTACCAGTCACTTTGACTCTCCCGTGCTCATTGGTCATCCTTGTGCCACTTGTCATTTACTGATTGGCCCTTGCTGCTCTAGTTTATGCCACATGGCAGCCTTTCATTCATTGCATCATGATTCTCCCGTTGTTGGACCAAGCTTAAGTTGAGCCCTTAGAGAATTTGGATTTACTCTATGCAGAGTAATTCAAGTTCTTTGAACTCCCCAACTTCGGACTTTCCTAGATTTTTTACTTATAAAACCTTTTAAATAAAGTACTTGGAGAAACTTGATTTATTCTATGCAGATTAATTCGAGTTCTATAAGCCTACTTACTTCGGACTTGTCCATCTTGAAGTCTTCTCACTTTGTTGTTTCCCAAGCCTTAAGACTTCGGGCTTTTCAAACTTGATTACTTCCAATGGCTAGTCACTTATCCTAATTTTGACATCCATTGGCCCATCATTTCCTTTGGACACTTGGTCTTGGGCTTCCTTCTCAACTTATTTCTTTCGGGTAAATCTCCCAAAGGAATTCCTTTGAACTTTTTGTCCGTGTCTATCTTTGGAAATTATCCTTCGAGCTTTTCACAATGGACTTTCTCGAAGGGTAAGAGACCCTTCAAGCTTTCTGCATGTCCCTTCAACTTCGGTGAATGATCCTCCCAAAGGGAAAGATACCCTTCGAGAATTTTGAAATGGTCATTCCAAAGGGTAACATACCCTTCGGGAAAATTGCAACTATCCACTTGGAGAAGAAAAAGCCCTTCAGATTTATGAAGTGTACCTTTGGGTTCTTGAAATGATAATTCAAAAAAGTTAACTGGTCCCCTTTTCCCTAAAAAGGCCCTTCGGCATTTTGAAAATGCCCTTTGGATTTTTTGAAAAAGACTCGTCCCTTGAAGAACCCAAGAAGCACTATTTTTCAAGACCAAATCAGGTTTGTCAAGCCCCTTTACTTATTTTGAGCCTCTGACTACTCACAACTTATGAAGTAATCAAGTAGTGCTCCTTGGAGAACCTAAAATACACTGCCCATGAGTAATTTGGGTTTGTAAACCCAAATTACTTCTACTTATAAAACATTTAGAAGTTAAGCACTATTGGAAACCCAATTTGCACTGTGCTCTCAAAAACCCGAAGTTGTCACTGCTGGAAAACTTGAAGTCCTCCCAAAGACTTGCCATTTTTCTTGCCTGAAAGCTCCCTTTTTCATACTTAGGCAAATTTTGATATGTGGGCCAAAAAATGGCCAACATTTCTGGCGATTCGCAGTGAAGCATGCATGTTATGCTTGAGAACCTAGCTCATTTGCTTCATTCGATCCATTGGGCATGGAGTCACTGCTTTTGTACAAATCTGGCTTTATCTAGAAATCTCCCTTGAAGCAACCAAAACAAAACAAATTGTGCCCAAGGCACTTAGGGAAGAAAAAACACACAACTAAAACAGATGTGCACAAGGCACCTAGAGAAAAACCTGAAAAGTTATACAAAAGGTACAGTATATACAATGACTGAAAACTCCTTTAATAGCAAGTCTTTAGATGGATCCCATTGACTGGGATGGGTAATACCTCCCCATCTAGTTGGGTGAGCTGAAAACCGTTGTTTGCATTTGTGGATCAAATAAGGGCCACTCCACAAGCTGTTAAACTTGGTACGGTTCCCTGGTTTGGCCTTTTTTGAGTCCCATTTTAGAACCAGGTATCCTTCCTAAAAAGTCCTTGTTGTAACTCTCTTGTCAAAAACCCTTTTGACCTGAGATTGATGTGCCTCTAGCGTCTTCATCGCAAGGTCTCTTGTCTCCTCAAATTTTGTGAGTTCTGTCAATCTCCCATTCATGGGTTCATCTTCGAGCAGCTCCAACTGATGGGCTAGCTCTAATGTAGGCAGCTCAAGGGAAATGGGTAACTTGGCCTCCCTTCCATATACTAGAACATATGGATAATTGCTAACAATAGCTTTAGGAGTTACCCGATCAGCCCACAAGGTTGTTTTCAACTTGGTATCACATGTCCTCTGATTCTCCTTCATGGTCCTCTTGATAATCCTCAACAAATTTTTATTTGTGGACTCAACTAGTTTTTTGCCTTGAGGATAATAATTTGAGGAAATGTTGAGGTAGATGCCCATCTTGAGAGCCCATTCACTTGTTTTCAAACCAAGGAAAGCCAAAGCATTATCAGATATGATAGTGGATGAAACCCCGAACCTAGTCACAATGTTGTCATAGAAATATAAGACCACACTTTCATTGGCTTCCTTCAATGCAATGGCTTCCACCCACTTGGTGAAGTAATCAGTTGTAGTAAGCACCCACTTATGCCCTGCACTTGATGGGGGGTTGATCATACCAATGAAATCCAAACCTCATTACATGAATGGTTGCTCCACTTAAATCAGGTTGAGAGGGAAAGCTACTAAATTTTGTTTACCTATGAAAAGATCACATTCCTGACACCTCATCACCCATGCATAAGCGTCCTTGAAGAGGTTGGGCCAGTAGTAACCAGCCCTCATGATCTTTGTTGCAGTAGTTTTTTGAGCAAAATGACCTCCTGCAAGCCCATTATGGAAATGCTCCAAAAGCTTGGCTACTTGATCATCATATACACACCTTAGGAGCACTCCATTGAGGTCTCTTCTAAACAAAACCCCATCAACTAAAGCATAAGGTATGGACTGAACTCTGAAATACCTTCTTTTAGCTTTGTCCATACCTTGAGGGCACTCACCTATAAACAAAAAGTGCGTCATATCATGGAGCCAACTAGTGTGAGGTGGAAGTGCATCTACTTATAGGTTATCTTGTGTTACCAAGATGACCTCTTTGTCTTCATGAAGGTCATCAACCATATGCTCACATAAGCCTTTACCTCTTACTAGTTTAGTGACCTTGATCTCCACGTCATACTCCATGACTTTAGTAATCCAACCAAAGTTTTTTTTCGCTCAAATGTTTGTTAAGAAGGAAGTCTCTTACTTCAGGATGAGACATCATAAGGTGGATCCTGTTGTTGGATAGCATTGGTCTGAAATTCTTGAGGCTCCTTACTACTGCAAGGACTTGCTTTTCTACAAAGGTATTCCTCGCCTCATACTCTTCAAGCCCTTGATTGAAAAATGCTAATGGCTGCTCAAGTCCTTCACCATTCCTTTGCATCAACATAATTGATATGTTATCAATGTTGGCAAAAGCATACAATTTGAAATCCTTTGAGAAATAAGGATTCATAAGTGTGGGTGCTTGAGCGATGGCTTGCTTGATAGCCTCAAATGTTGACTTACCTTCATTTGACCAAGTGAACACCTGGTTCTTTTTCAGCATAGTAGTGATGGGTTTGACCAAACTTGCAAATTCAAAAATAAATCTTCTCATGAAGTTTATCTTTCCAAGGAAACTTTGGAGTCCCTTATTATGCTTGGGTAGGGATAAGGCCAAGATGGCACTTATTATCTTAAGATCAATGGATAGCCCCACCTTTGAGACGATGTGGCCCAGTAGCTTGCCTTCATGCACGACAAACACACACTTCTTGGGATTCAAAGAAATCTCATACTCTCTGCACCTTTCAAAAATCAGCCTCAGGTGGTCCATATGATCGTTGGCATTCTTAGAGAAAACCGTGATGTCATCCAAGTAAACCAACACCATTTGGTTTAGCAACCACTGGAAAGCCATGCCCATGGCTCTTTGAGTAGTTGCACCAGCATTTGATAGACCAAAGGGCATCTTTTGGTACGCATACATGCCCCATTTGGTGAAGGCAGTCTTGTACCAATTTTCATCTTTCACCCAAACTTGGTTGTAGCCAGAAAATCCATCCAAAAGAGAGAAGCGTTTTGATCCTGCAACTACTTGGAGAAGTTGTTCCATGGATGAAAGAGGGTAGTGGTCCTTCAAAGAGACTTTGTTCAAATCTTTGAAGTCCACACAAAGCCTAATCTCCCCACTCTTTTTTCTTACAGGCACTAAGTTGGCTACCCATGATGAATGTTTAATGGGAAAGATGATCATGGACTCAATCAACTTGGTTAGCTCCTTCCTCATCAGCTCTTTAATCTTGGGATTGACGGGCCTTTGTTTTTACCTCACATGCTTGGCATTGGCCTCCAACTCTATAGTATTCTGAGCTAGCTTAGGATCAAAACCCTTTAGGTCGCTGTACTCCCAAGCAAAAATGTCTGCATGACTCTCAACCTTGTTGCTTACCTTCCCAAGCTTGAGAAGCTTGTCCTTGAAGATGAGGACTCTCATAGTTTTCTTCATCAGTTGATATTACTACCTTGTCTTTCCTCATATGGTCTCCATGAAAAATGCCCTCAAGTGTAACCAACCCCTTAGGAAGTTTATTTGACTTTAGCTAAACAACTTGATCCTCATATTGATGCTGCAATTTAGCTTGGTTGGAGGAGAACTTAGTTCCTGCTATAAGAAGCAAGTAATTTGCTTGTCACTTTCAAAAACCTGCTAGTGAGCTTCATTATCCAGCACTGATGGCCTCACCACCACCTTGACATGTGGCTGAACCTTAGCTTCTTTCAGCTCACTTGAAATGTCAAACTGAGCTCCCACAGCTGTCAGCCTATCAGCATGTTGGTTCTGATTTCTTGGGATAGCTTGAATGTCAAAGGCCTCAAAATCTTCAATTAGGTCCCATAGTCAATTTTTGCAGGACCTCATCAAGGAATTATTTATAATGTTCATGCTTCTGACTTGGTTTACTATGAGTTTGTTGTCCCCATAAGCTTGTAGCAATTTGATTCCTCTTTTATTGGCCCATTGAAGGCCACAGATCAAGCCTTCATAGTCTGATGCATTTGAAGAGCAACTGAAATGGAACCTGTAGGAAGAGAAAAGCTTATTGCCCGAAGGGGAAACCAACATTGCCCCAGCACCTACACCATTTTTGCTCCTTGAGCCATCAAGAACAATTTCCATAAACCATTGGGGTCTTCTTTAGGTCTAATGAGGGAAGGCATGGGCTGATTCTCTTCATGTAACAGATAGACACCCATGTCTCTTTACTCAACACCTTCCAAAGGGTTGAAAAATTGGTTATTTCCTCATAGCTCATCCAAGAACAAGTCTAGAACCTCTTCAGGATGAGTGTTCACCTCCTGGAAAATTATAAACTCATCCTCAACAAGGATAGTACAATTGAGGTTTATGTTATCTAGTTGATGGGGTTCAATGTGGAATTGTGCCATGGGTTCAGCCTTGATTGAGACCTTAGTCCCATATCTTGCCTTGATACCATGTAAGACCAATTTGCTGCAAGGTAACCCCTAATCTTGGCTATGAACTCTCTAGAAAGACACAATGCAAAGCGAGGAGTGACATCCAGGATATGCACGTCTTGCATCATGGACACGCTAGGACAAGCATGCAAGGTTAGGCTCATATTCCTGATGATCCCTGATGGCTTTATGGAAGAACCATCAAGATATAGGACTCCTTTGGTGTTTGGCTCATACTTGAGGTTCAACTGGTCAGTAATAGACTTTAGCATGACTGAGGTGTTGGGCCCACTATCCACCAAGCAGTTATGCACCAAGGAGTCGTCAATGATTAATGAGATGTAGAATGGGGGGGCTTGGTCACACTACTTGACCTTTCTCCCAAAGGACTCTTGAATACATTGGTGAAGACTTCAGCTTCCTTGCTTGGTTGCTTACTTGCAACTGTAGAAACACTCATCTTCGACAAACCTTCCTAAAGAATGTCTACTTGTTCGGGTATGGAAAACATGTCCCACATTGGTACACTCATGCAAAATTTCATCATTTGCTCCACAATGTTGATTAGCATACCCCCAACATTTACCTGGGTTTTGGGAGTAACTGCTATTGTCTTTATTAGTGAAGGAGCGATGATGAGGTTCTTTGAAAGATTTTTGATTGTCACCCATATTCCTTCTCTTGAACCTTGTGTTTGTTAAGACTGGGATGTGAGCCAGATTGGGGGTGGCCTACTGATTGGATGCATAGCACTCCTCTTGCTCACTGATGACCATTGAGGCTTCTGGATGGTTTGACCCACGATCCGAGCCTTGTTCTTATGGAGGCTGCTCTTACTTTGTCAGCGTGGGCACCCCTGTGCTTTGGGCCATAAGAACCTAGTTATATCCATAAGCAACAACCTGATGCCATTGATCATTGAACATTTAGTTGGAGCCATTAGTTAGGACAATGGATTGTCCAAAATAATGATTCTAAGGCATTGTCCCTTCAGTGTCTTGAGCCACATTGTTCTGAATCGAGACTGAGGAGTTGGAAGGGCCTACAGCGTTCGGATTATAATTATGTTGTCTAGCATAGTTAGGCTGCCCCTGTCCTTGAAAACCTCCTTTGTAGGGTGGCCTATTAACTTGACAAGGTTGTTGTTGAGGTTGATACGAAGCTTGATAAGGCTTTCTGTAAGCCTGTTGTCTCTTGACATTGACCACATCAAACAACTCTAAGCTTTAAAACATCAAACAACTCTAAGCTTTAAACATCTATCCTATAATATAGGTCACTAATTTTAATATAGGCCCTTCAAGAATATAATTGGTGCTCTATTTTTCCATTCCAACCTTATTGGGGATGCTCTATCTGTCAAACATCCATCTTGTGATGCAATTACTATCACAAGGGGCAAATATTTTATCATATTGGTTGGTCTCTCAGGTGGAAAAGATAATGAAAATCATATTTAATCATTTGAACAGTAAAAAGGCCACTCTAATAGTGTATTTTTAGGATGAGGCTCTCAAGGTGGTGCTCTGAAATGTAGAATGGTTCATGACTAAGGGATTAGTGTGCATATTTGACAAATTCTGCCCAACCCTATTAATTCTTCTTTAGTGGGTCTCTGATTCATTGTGATTGTTAATGTAAGATAGCTTATAACTCTACCCATGTGCCATATGTTTCTTTATATTGGTTTTTTATAGTCTTATAGACTATAAAAATGTTATTAAGGCCAAATCCTAGAGTTGGTTTAACACATCCTCTTCTTAAAACCAAGTGGTGTCCTATGTTCAAACCTCTTCTCAAAAGCTTTATCATCAAGCCCATATACATTCTTATTCAATATCTGCCCCTTGATTTTTGGGTTGAATCTTACTTTTTAGCCATTATTGAATCCTTGGGCAATATATTGGACATAAATTCTTATGCCTCTAACTTTTCCCACACCACCTTTTCTTGGAGTTTTGTTTGTTTGGATATTTCTTAAGACCTTTTAGTAGGCATTTAACTAAGGGTCAAAGGTTGGTAATAGAATCAAACCCTATTTTATGAAAGGTTACCCTTCAGATGTTGTATATTCTTTGAAATTAGATATTTAACCACTTGTTTCCATAGCTCCAAGCACAATGTGAATTTTTATTGGTGGAGGGATGCAAGTGTTGATAATCTTACAATTTTTTCAGATAACACTCCTACTAAACCAGTAATAGAAGTTTGAAAAATTAATTAAGAGGTAGAGATTAAAGCTTCTATAACTCAAGCTGTGACTTCATCTCTGACCTTTAAGGAATAGTTCATCGAGGATGTTGTGAGAGATGGTTTTTAAATGTGGAATTAACTTATGGGATTATTGCCTCTAGAGGTCGACTAGTTGATATGTGTACACCTTCTAGTGTTAATTAAAGTAATTCATGTATCCAAGAAGATTGGACTGTAGTGAGGTTTAATAATATAAGGAATTTCATCCCTAATTCTTCCTCCCTGATTCTACACTCTTATCATATAGAGGGCAAGGGATGGATTTAGTTTTTCTCGATGGTTTTATCTTGGATTGTTATGTAATTATTTTTTATGATGCATCCTTTTCTAGATTTGAAGGTTGAAAGTTATGTATTTCTTAGTACTATTTCAATATTGGTTGGGTGTTTTTTACATTAGTTTTGTTTTTATCCTAGGATTTCTTTGGTACTCTTTAAGGATATAGTTCTCCCTTTGGTAGTTTTAGGTTATTTCATCCATGTTTTAGCAATATTATTCCCCCATGAATTTTCATCTGAGGCAAATCGATGATTTTTTAGATAAATCCTTATTATAGGTAAGGGACCCTTTAACCATCAATTAATTAAAATAAAAACACTATACTATAAACAAGGTCATTCACTATCAAAGAGACTCCTAGAAATCAAATCTATAAAAATAAAAAGATTTAGAAGGATTTAAGAAAGACAAATGATACAATAGGAAAAACCTCTCATGCCCATAATTAATATATAATCACTTGTTTTCCTAAAAAAAGTACATAAATAAATGTCAAAAAAAAATTAATGGGGATCAATAATCTATAGAAGAAGTTAAGTCAACATTCACAATTTCACTAAATGCTTTGTTTAGATCCTAAACTTGTTATTTTTTATTAATGCCAGTATCAAGATTGATTTTATGTCAATTATATATTGAAATTGGGAATAAAATTAGCAACTTGATTTCCTTCCCTTCTATTATGGTTCCATTAAACATCGTTAAAACCTTGAATGTGAATGTCCATGTCTTTCTTACATTCATTCAATTTCTACTACTGGAATTGTTGTTGAAATGATCAACAAAAATTTTAGAATCATATTCCTAAATAATACCAATAAAATGCTTTGACTTAATTATTAAACTAAATCGGTGAATGACCATAACCTCAACATAATTATTAGAAGTAACTTCAATTCTAAATGTGATATCTATATTTATATACTAAATGAATAATTGGAGTCACTATATTCATAAGCACCCTACAATGGGTGTTTATAAAATTTTTAATGTGTTACATGTGTAAAATTTTAGGCATAATATTTTTATAATAAGTGTTGTTCTTGTTGTTGTTTTAATTATTTAATTTCACCTATTTTATGTATATTTGTTTGGAAATTATTGAGTGGTATAAGTTTTAAGGTATTTATGTTGAATTTATTATTTATTATATTGATTAAGGATGTTTTAAATTGTGGACATTAAAATTATTTTAGAATTATAATCTAATGAAGTTTTTAGTAAATGGATATATTACATATATTAGAAATTATTTGTAAAGTAGAAACTTATAAATTATATCATATATCATATAGTAAATATGAGAAGTTGTAGGTGTTTTATAAGGTAAGATTTAGAAAATTTATACAATTTTGCTAATAGAGAAGAGGATATAAATATCATATGGATATGGTTTTATTTATAAAATGATTTTAAATTAGGAGATTGTAAATTATATCATATAATGATGATTAAAATTTAAAGAAGTTTTACAATACCCAACCAAAAAAAATAAATCATGTTCATATAAATAAAAAATGTCAACATGTTAAATACACAAACCACTTTATTTATAATTTTTTTAAAAATTAAAAATAAGTAAATTACATCACATAAGGAAAAGGAAAAAAAATAGAAAGAAAAAAAAAATAAAAATAGAATAGACTTACAAAACATGACATCCAAACTATTAGAAAAATTGAAAAATTATAAATTATATCAAAAAATTAAATTAAAAAGAAAAAGGAGAAATAAAATGTCTTTCCAAGCATGTCATCAATAACATTACAAATGGGTTATCAAGAGAACCACCTAGAATTGATGCTTCCTGAGTGGGATATGAAAATATTATAAAGTATTTTTTAATAAATTATATGTTTTTAAATTACATTATAATATATTAATTAAAAATGAATTAAGGTAATATGTTTGTGATTTAAGATGTTTAATTAAAGGCATATATTTGATATTAGGTAATATATTTGAGTGAGTTATACTATTTTTAAAAAATGTGATATTAGATGATTTTTATAATATAATTTTAAGACTAAAAAAATGATTGGAAAAGTTTTTATGGTTTTTAAAATCATTTCGAGATATTAAAATTTAATATTAAAATACAACCTAAAAAATTAAAATAAAATTTTAATCTTGTAATAATTATGATTCTTTATGATAGAAAATTTTGAGATAAAAAAATGTTGTAAAAAATTATAAAAATAATATGTGAATAAAAAAAATTATTATTATAATTTTAAAGATTAAAATTAACAAAATTTATTATATTCTACTTATGGAATATTATATCTTTATCATTACAATTAAAGTATTAAAATAACATATAATATTAGATATTTTATGCTATAAGAATCTATGATATGTGTATTGTATTTTTATAATTAAAATTAAAGTATTAAAACAATATATAATATTAGATATTTTATGCTTTCAAAATCTAGGATATATGCATAGTTTTTTTTTGGAATAAAATATTTGTTAGATTTTTCAATCAAAATAAAATATATAGTATACATATATGACTGAGTAAAATTTGTAAAGATAACCTTCCCACTTTTACCAAACAATAGTTCTAATATATAATTAGATATAAATTAGAAAATAATGTAATAAATGATAAAATTTGAACACTTAAAATAATATAAATTTGAGAGACATAAAAAATTTAAATATTAAAAAAACAAATTATAAAATCTAGTGAGAAATGATAAAATAAAACTATATTACAATTAAAACATCAAACAACTCTACAATATAAGTCACTAATTTTAACAAATATAAAATAAAATTTAACAATTTCAAATCTAATATCTCATATGAGTAAGGTAAGCAACGGGATTTTAAAAAGAAAAGTTAAATATATTTATTTTTTTAAAATATTTAATATATAATGATATTTGATATAAATAAATATGTAGATATGTAATTTAATATTTTAAATTTTAAATTATAATTATTATTTAAATAAGTTAAATATAATATTTTTGATAAGTAATATTTATGAAGATATTTTATTTTATTTTTATATATTTTATTTATTACTATTTTCATAATTTATTTATAATTCTATATATATATATATAATTATTAATGAAATGTGAGATACATGTTATTTTATATCTTATTTATTTCACTAAAAGTGATATATATATTAGTCTAGTACACATATTTTATATATATTTAATGTTCAGTTGGTTTAAAGAGTTTTATTTTAACTAGTAAGGATGATGATGAATTATTTTAAAACATGGATTTTGATTTTTAAACGCTGCCCATTTTAATATGCTTTCCAATTTGAACAGCTGTATGCTACCATGAAAAAACATTAAAAACCTTCATAATCAAGAAAGAGGACGCGAAATTTAAAGCTTTCTCGTTTACATATTAAATATTGCCGAATAAAATAAGGTAAATAAGATAACAGCTTTGGGATAAAAGAAGCCGACTAAATAAGTTCGTTACCACAATTAATAATTTTCAACACAGCGTGCAAAGACTTTTACGTGAAGGTGAACTGAATTTTGAATAATTAAAAACAATCGAGCCGCCCATAAAATTCTAAATTGTTGAGCGCGTTTCCCATCATTAACAATTTCTAGCACGGCGTGGAAAGACCTTTACGTGGTTGAAATGTTATTTTCCCTATAAATTAATGACATTTGTAGAGGAAGGCAAACATGGCTTCCTCCGTGCCTTCCATGGAAGCACATCTCCAACTCTATGAAATATTTCTTTCATCAGCAAAGCCCATGGCTCTTCAAGCTATTGTTTTACTGCAAATCCCTGACATTATTGCCATACATGGCCGTGAAAATCCTCTCCCTCTAGAGGACATTGCTTCGTATATTTCTGCTTCCACTAAAAAACCTGCCCACATGGGCTACCTCTTTAGAATCATGAGACTTGTAGCTTCCATGGGTGTTTTCACTGAAGAGGCCTCAGTAGCTAATGGTGGTAATCCCCAATTCAAATACGGGCTGACCGACCTCTCAAAGTTGCTGGTTAACAAACATGGCCAGCAATCCTGTGCTCCGACTCTGTTTGTGACAAACAACAAGCTGCTGTTTGATGCTTATCAGCATCTTCACGAATCCGTCACTGAAGGCTGCTATGCATTCAACGAAGCCCATGGCATGGATTTATGGAAATATGCCAGCAATAATTCAGAAGCCAACAGGGTTTTCAACGACGGCATGGTGAGCCATACTCGAGATGTCATGGTTTCTGCGGTGAAGATGTACGATGGATTTAAGAGCGTGAAGAGTTTGGTGGATGTTGCAGGAGGATTAGGCTCTGCGCTGTCCACAATCATCAAAGAATATCCCCACATAAATGGTATCAATTTTGATCTACCTCATGTCATTGCAGCTGCTCCTCCCATACATGGTGGGTAACCTCTACTATCTCTAAAATTTGCGCTAATGCACCGGGAGTTTAATTTGAGCGAAACATTGCCACACATTTTAGCAATTATAAGTTTATAATTAGCATCCGCATACAATATTGCAGGTGTGGAGCATGTGGAAGGCAACATGTTCGAGCAAATTCCTCCAGCGGATGCAGTTTTTATGAAGGTATTTCATTTCGGTACATTGGAATCTATATCTCTCTGGTTATAATTCTTAATATTATATTATTATTGCAGGGGATTTTGCACGACTGGGACGATGAGCATTGTGTGAAATTGCTGAAGAAGAGTTATGAGGCAACACCGGAGAATGGGAAGGTGTTAATTGTTGATGCAGAAGAAGGGAGCAAGAGGAAAGTGGGATTATTATTTGACATTTGTATGATGGGTTATACCTCGGGTGGAAAGGAGAGAACAGAAGAAGAATTTAAGGAGCTATTTCTCAAAGCAGGCTTCAAAACCTACACTATTTTAAACTTGCCCTGTCTTCAAGCACTCATAGAAGTTTGTAAATAATAGCTAACTTTGGAAACAGTAATGTTAAAAAGTGAATCAATGTATGCCACCTTTAAGTGTGAACTGTGTGTGTGTTTTTTTTCGGAACACATCACGGTTTATTAATAAAACAATATAAAATATATTTACTGGTTTATGATTACAAAATGTGACTAGTTGGTATTTACTGCCTGAAAGGATTAAAACAATCTTAATATATATTATTTGAATCTGGATATGTATATTAAGTTATCTTTAAAAATCACCTTTGCCGTCAAAGAAACCAAGTTAGATGTTGACATGTTTGTTCGCTTGAGAGTGATAAAAAAAAGTCTTAAACAAAAAAAATCAACTTATGAATTGTTAAGCATATTGACCATTGACAAATCTCACAACAACGTTTGCTTATGGTCGAGGATGCCAATGCTGATTATAATTCGTTTTAGTTTGACATCTGGTTCATTGTGAAGGGTTTTATCATGGCTCCGTTATTGTGTTTTTTTCATATAACATGATGGATTTATAAGTAAGACTAAATTAATCTAATTTGCATGGCCACCTGAGTGGGGCCCACGATGAATTTGCTCCTTGGATATCAGTTGATTTGACATACCAGTTGGTCATTTAATGGAGACTATAGTGATTAAGTCTGTTTCATCCCACATAGCAAGTGTCATCGAGTGGTTGGTTTCAATTGTATGAAGGTGAGGGTTACTTTATAAATTAACTGACAATTATTTTAAATGTACAAGTTATGTTATAAGAAATTAATTTTTTGTTTTAGTGAAGCGGAGTTTTGTAATGTGAAAATATGTAAATTGGTAGTTGTATCTTATTGGAAGTCTATGTTTATAAACCATGTTTCATATTTTTTGCATTGAGTGTTAATAAATAATTATCTTATATTTATGCTAGAAGTGAGTGAAAAATGAGGTGGTATGTTTCTTCATATAGCATGGTAATGACCTACGTAGGGAGGAGATGTTCCATTTCATGATGAGTTTGAGTAATGACAAAGTGGCGAGGGAAGAGCAATGTTATACAAAACATAAAAGTGGTTAAATATATCATAGTGAGTTAGGTGATGATTGTAAATGGTAATGGCATAATATTTCATAGATATCATACACTAGAGGGCCCATATCATACATAGAAATTGAATTTACGGTAGTTGTTGGATTTAATCCCATGAACCCATTGCAAAGGGGTACGTAGCTTGCAAGGTGGTAATGTTGTTGATTGGTTATTTTTTATTGTTAAGGACGGGTGAGGATGTCATGAGATCTGATTTGATTACAATAAGGCTCCTAGTTTGATGTGTTGCTCAAATAAATATTGTAATGTTGTTGACATGGAGACAAGTCATTGAGTTCCTAGAGTCTATGGTTGTGTTTCTTTGGTTCATCCATATTACCAATCTATTGAACCTTTATCAATTACATTAAGATTAAAAGTATACAAAAATACCATATTTAGACCCTTGGGAAAAAAGGTGACAACATTTGGAGACTATGCTCATAAGTATCTTATTTATCCTTCTTGGCCAAAAAATATTATATCTAAAAGGGCACTCCTAGGCAGAAAAAATATGTTATGGAAGGATTATTAAAATGAATTGCATAGTATTTTTGTTTAATGCTTTGTTCACAAAAGGTAAAATAGGGATATTAGTGATGGGTTTTGAGTGTATTATGATTCTCAATTTACACTATTTCACTTTATAAAACCCCTCTCAACCAAAACAAAAAAATACATAGATATCGGTGTAATTTACACTCTTTAGTATAATATTTATAGCCTTTGCAAAGCAAACTATGATAACAAAGGTTGTGCATAATTTTAAATACATCAAAATTCTGTAGTGCTTAAAAATAGTATGCAAAATTCAAATTGGTATTATGTTTAATTGTAAAATAAATTAAAATCATAAATTTATTTATGAGTGTTAAATTATCATGAGTTGTATTATTTCTATAAATTTTATATTATACGAGACTTATAATAAAACTTTGATAAAGAAAAATGTTTGGAAAATATCAAAACTTAGTACTGAAGTACAATAAAAACATAAGACTCTAGTTTTGTAGTATTTATTATCCTCTATAGTAAAAAATTTTGAGGTCGATTTTTTTTTTTTTTAAAATGGAAAAAATAATATGTAAATAAAATAATAATATTATAATGATAATAAATTATATGTTTTCAAATTGTATTATAATATAAAAATTGTAAATAAAATACTGTAAGATTTTTTTAATTTAAGATGTTATAGAAAAAATGGTAAATATTATATATATATATAAATATTAATTTTTAATATAAAGTGAATTAGAATCTCAATTTCAATTTCATTTTTTAACATTAAATTGTTGTGAGTTGTATTATTTTAAAAATTTGATATTAGATGAGTTACAATAAAATTTCAACATTAAAAATAAAACATTGAATTTTTTTTTATGGTTTCAAAGAACACTTAGAAATATCAAAACATAGCATTGAAGTATGGTCCGATATGAAAAAAATATCATACATATTTTTTTTATAAATTATATTTTTTCAAATTGTATTATAATATAAAACTTGTAAATAAAATATCGTAAGATTTTTTTAATTTAAGATGTTGTATAAAAAATGGTATATATATATATTGAATTAGAATCTCAATTTCAATTTCATTTTTTAACATTAAATTGTTGTGAGTTGTATTATTTTAAAATTTTGATATTAGATGAGTTACATTAAAATTTCAACATTAAAAATTAAATATTAATTTTTTTTTATGGTTTCAAAGAACACTTAGAAATATCAAAATATAGCATTGAAGTATAACAAAATAATAACACTCTAGTCTCGTAATACGTATGGTCCTTCATTATATATATATATATATATATATATATATATATATATATAATATTATATAATTATATAATTAAAATTAAAATTTAAATTTTAAAACAATATATAGTATTACATATTTTATATTTTAAAAATCTGTGATATGTAGATAAAAAAAAATTTGAAACAAATATTTAGAAGATTTTTCAGTCAAAATATCAGTTCACAATTTATGATTAATCATAACAACTAACACGAACTTTTATTTACTTAATCTCCCTCAAGTTTTTTATTTAATCATATATTTCTCTTCTTCATAATGGATCAGATTTTAATTGATCAAAAAATCTCTAAGAGTGTTTTTCTTAAAAACCTAATAAAATATATAGTATACATATACGAATTAGTAAAATTATCATACCTTTTAAAATAAATTATATGTTTTTAAATTGCACCATAATATAAAAATTATAAATGAAATAAGGTACGATGTTTTTAATGTAAGATGTTATTTAATAAAAGGTAAATATTTTTCATATATATGTTGATATTCTAGATGACTTTTAAAATAAAATATCAACATTAAAAGAAATGATTGGAAAAATTATTATGATTTCAAAGAGTATTTGGAGTTATCAAAACTTACTATTAAAGTACTCTCATATATATATATATATATATATAACTCTAATTTTTTAATATTTATGATTTTTTATGATATAAAATTTTGAGGTTAAAAAAATGGTTAAAAAATTGAAAAAATAATATATAAATAAATAAAATTTATTATTATAATTTTAAATATTAAAATCAATAAAATTTATTATATCCTTCCCATTGAACATTGTATTTTTATTATTAAAATTAAAGTCTTAAAACAATATATAATATTATATATTTTATGCTTTCAAAATCCATGATTTATGTATAAATTTTATTAAAAAAATATATTTAATAAAATTTTCACTTAAAATGTCAGATCACAATTTGTGATCAATCATAACACCTAACTCAAGCTTCTATTTATTTAATGTCAAGTTTTTAATTAAAACATATGTTTCTCTTCTTCATAATAGATCAAAGTCGATCAAAAAAATTATAACAATGTTTTCCCTAAAAATCTATTCAAATATATAATATACAAATACATATATGAATTAGTAAAATTTTAAAAGCTAAACTTCTCACTTTTACCAAACAATATTTCTTATCTTTGCTTAAATAGAGTACAAAATAGAGTAATAAATGATAAAAATTAAACACTTAAATAATATAAATTTTAAACATATGAAATTTAAATATTAGAAAAAATAATTTATAAAAACTACTGAGTCATTTTAATGATAAAATAAAACTATATTACAATTATAATGTCAATAAAAGGTACAATGTTTTTAATGTAAGATGTTATTTAATAAAAGGTAAATATTTTTCATATATATGTTGATATTCTAGATGACTTTTAAAATAAAATATCAACATTAAAAAAAATGATTGGAAAAATTATTATGATTTCAAAGAGTATTTGGAGTTATCAAAACTTACTATTAAAGTACTCTCATATATATATAACTCTAATTTTTTAATATTTATGATTTTTTATGATATAAAATTTTGAGGTAAAAAAAATGGTTAAAAAATTGAAAAAATAATATATAAATAAATAAAATTTATTATTATAATTTTAAATATTAAAATCAATAAAATTTATTATATCCTTCCCATTGAACATTGCATTTTTATTATTAAAATTAAAGTCTTAAAAAAAAATATAATATTATATATTTTATGCTTTCAAAATCCATGATTTATGTATAAATTTTATTAAAAAAATATATTTAATAAAATTTTCACTTAAAATGTCAGATCACAATTTGTGATCAATCATAACACCTAACTCAAGCTTCTATTTATTTAATGTCAAGTTTTTAATTAAAACATATGTTTCTCTTCTTCATAATAGATCAAAGTCGATCAAAAAAATTATAACAATGTTTTCCCTAAAAATCTATTCAAATATATAATATACAAATACATATATGAATTAGTAAAATTTTAAAAGCTAAACTTCTCACTTTTACCAAACAATATTTCTTATCTTTGCTTAAATAGAGTACAAAATAGAGTAATAAATGATAAAAATTAAACACTTAAATAATATAAATTTTAACATATGAAATTTAAATATTAGAAAAAATCATTTATAAAAACTACTGAGTCATTTTAATGATAAAATAAAACTATATTACAATTATAACGTCAAACAACTCTTAAGTTTGAACATCTATCCTATTAATATAGCTCACTAATTTTTAAAAACATAAAATAAAATTTAACAATTTCGAATCTAATATCTCATACGAGTAAGTATTAAAACTACTGTATAAACACTCCAAATAAATTACGAGAATTAAAAATAATAATAATGATATTTAATTTAAATAAAAAAAGGTATAATGTAATATATGAAATTTTAAATCATAACCATCATCGAAATAAATTAAATACATATTTTTTTATAAATAACATTTATTAAATTATTTTATTTTATTTTAATATACTTAAATTTTCACTGTTTTCATAATTTATTTATAATTCATTACATCTATAATACACTATTTAAAATATATGTACAACCTTAAAATCCAAAATGAATTGTATTATTATAAAAAATAAAATAAATGTTATTAAAAATATTGGATCTTGAAAGGAAGATATTAATAAAATTATTAACTATTATCTCACAATTATTAATTAATTATGAAATAACTACATATATTTTTATATTTTATTTATTTCACTTAAGATTAAGTATATATATATAAAATAAATAATTTTAAATGTTGAGATAGTTGAAAGAGTGTTGTATCTTTACCTTTAAAAAATAAAGTCTTAAAATAACATATAAGATATTTTATTCTTTAGAATCCATGATATGTGGATTAACTTTTTCTTTCCAAAGAAACAATTTGATAAAGTTTTCAATTAAAATGTTATATCACAACCTATAATCAATCATAACATTTGACTTCTTTAATTTATTTAAGTAAGCTCACATTATTTTTATTTAAATATATGATTTTTTCGGTTTTTTTTTTAATTTAAAAATTTATTAAAATGTTTTTCTTAAAAACCTATTCAAATATATATGTGAGTGAGTATATTTTTAAAAGAGGACCTTCTCACTATTACCAAACAATCTTTTTTTATCTATATTTAAATAGAGGTTAGAAAATAAACTAGTAAACGATAAAACATGGACACTTAAAATGATATAAATTTGAGAGACATAAGAAATTTAAATATTAAAAAAATAAAATTTAAAATCTATTAAACTGTTTTAATGATAAAATAAAATTATATTAAAATTAAAACATCAAACAAATCTAAATTTGAACATCTATTTTAACCATATAAGTCAACAATTTAACAAACATAGAATTAAATTTTAACAATTTTAAATCTAATAATTCACATAAGTAAAATATTAAAACTATCATATAAACACCCCCTTTATGAAATTAAGAGAATATATAAAAAAGTTGTGATTACATCCCACCCAAATAAATAAATAAATAAACAATGTCACATAACATTAAACTCAGGAAGAGGGGACAAAATATCACTTAGTTAATAAGGTTGATGACCTAGTTAACCACATCGATCCATGAGATGATGATTAATGTTTTTACTACCCATAAAACTATCATAATCCATTGATGAAATAAAAATGTGTGAGAAAGTTTTATCATATTTTAGTCACCATTATCAACGTTAGATAATTATGATCAAAGTCAATAATAATCTATCATAAGATTATTACCCTTGACAAATGTTGTTTGATATCCTTATGCACTTTGGTGGTCATGCAATGATTATAAGGATATTTATGTATGAAAGAATTAGAAGTAATAGTTTGAACAATGGCATGAGATATCTTATGATATAATTATGGCTTTAGTCATGGGAATTGAATTTGATGTTATATATTTTAGACTAGAAGCTGAAATATTAACTTACATATGTTTTTATGAATATATCTAAGTGAATGTTTTATTATGTAGACATGGTGCGAAGGGTGATCTTGAAGAAGATATGTCATGTAACCTTATAATCCACAAGTTTAGAATTGTAACCTAGCAATGAATTTTGTTGAACTAAAAATAACTTGGTAAATATTTCATATCAATCCAAAAGGATTAATGATGAATTGCAAACACAATATTATTAATTACAAAATAAAAAATCTTTTAACGAACATAAGGTTAACATATAGAGTCATTCACTTTCTACATATACAAATGAAGTTGATTAAAATATTTCTTTTGTAATTAATTATAGAGTAGTGCATAAAAACACTACACTCTTTTAATCATTATGCAAGAATGCTAGATGGCACATGTATTTTTTTTAATCAAAACTACTTATTAATACATTACATGTATTTTGCATACATTATCTTTTTTTGCTTTATCGATTGACATTTTTTAATAATAAAAAAATAAATCAATTTTTTTTAAATATGTTTTCATATTTTACCTTCTATTTTTTTAAAACTATTTGAAAGATATTTATTATTATTAACATTTAAATTGCATAACCTTTGTGAAACTGGTAAGTATAGTTGTTACTAGACTATTTGGTGTCTTTGGATTGGAAAAATATATCATTACTTACTTCTGCTTTAGTTTGGCCAATAATGTAAATATATAATGTATAAAATTTTCAATGGTGTTAGGAAGACCTATGTAAACCTCTTGTAAACCATTTTTTTAATTGATTAAATAATATACATGTGATCCCTTGTTAATCAAGATTATTAATTTGACAGAATTTTGGTGGTGGTGGTGTTTTTTTTTTTTTTGGTTGGGAAGGGGTATTCAAAGTTCTTGTGTGCACCTTCATGATACAATACCCTTTTTTTAACTAAAGATATTTTAATCTCTGAGAAGATATTCATAATGATTCCCTTTCCCTGAGATCGTCATAAAACATATAAGAGTTAGATTTAATATCCATGTTTTAGCTTTAATTTCAAAGGGTACTCTTTTTTCTTATTTTTTATTTTATTTTTATTAAATAAAAATGATATATATTAATATATTATATTGAATTTTTTTTCACATTTTAATTTTAGATATCTTAATGATGTTTGTTACATTACAGTCTATTGATGATAAGGTTTATTCACTTTTGGATGGGCAGTTTGAGGAGATAGTCAGTAAAGATGTGACAATTGACTTGTCACATCTGTAATTGCTATGTACGTGTGACTTCCTGGTGATAATGACTGCCAAAAATAAGGATGGAACTAGTTTTTTGAAGGACACAGGTGTTGTGAATGGTGTTTACCCAAAGGTAGTCTTAGGGCATTCATGCACACAACCATCTATGTCAACTAAGATATTTAGGCCCTTCGATAATATAATTGAAGATCTATTTTTCCATTCCACCCCTATTGGGTATGCTCTATTTGTCAAAGGTCCCTCTTGTGATTTCAATGTTGTTACAATAGGCAAATATTTCATCAAATTGGTTGGTCTCTCAAGTGGAAAAGATAGTGAAAATCATATTTAATATTTTGAACACTAAAAAGGCCACTTCAATAGTGTCTTTTGAGGATGAGGCTCTCAAGGTGGTGCTCTAAAATGTATAATGATTCATGACTAAGACATTAGTGTGGATATTTGATAGATTTTTCCTAACCCTATTAATTCTTCTTCAGTGGGTCTCTGATTCATGGTGATTGTTAATGTAAGACTCTACCCATGTGCCATATGTTTCTTTATTATGGTTTTTGATAGTCTTATAGACTGTAAAATTTTTATTAAGGCCAAATCCTAGAGTTGGTTTAGCACTTCCTCTTCTTAAAACCAAGTGGTGTCCTATATTCAACCATCTTCTCAAAAGCTTTACCATCAAGCCCATATATTTTCTTCTTCAATATCCACCCCTTCAATTTTGGGTTGAAATTTACTTGTTAGCCATAGATGAATCCTTGGGAAACATATTGGACATAAATGCTTATGCCTCTAACTTTTCCCACACCACCTTTGCTTGAATTTTTATTTTTTTAATATTTATTAGGACCTTGTAGTAGTCATTTAACTGAGGGTCAAAGGTTGGTGTTAGAATCAAACCCTATATTATGAAAGGATACCCTTCAGATGTTACATATTATTTGAAATTAGACAGTTAGCCACTTCTTTCCATAGCTCCAAGCATAATGTGAATTCTTATTGGTAGAAGGATGCAAGTGTTGATCATATTAATTTTTTTTAGATAACACTCCTACTAAAACATTAAAAAAAGTTTGAAAAATTTGTTAGGAGTAGAGATTAAAACTTGTATAACTCAAGATGTGACTTCATCTTTGACCTTTAAGGAATAGTTCATAACGGATATTGAGAGAGATGGTTTTTAAATATGGAATTAACTTGTGGGATTGTTGCCTCTTGAGACCCACTAGTTGATATGTGTACACCTTATAGTGTTAATTCAAGGAATTCATGTAACCAAGGAAATTGGACTGTAGTGAGGATTAATAAAATAGGGAATTTCATCCCTAATCCTTCCTCCCTGATTCTACACTCTTATCATATATATGGCAAGGAATGGATTTATTTTTTTTGGATCATTTTATCTTGGATTGTTATGTAATTCTTTGTTATGATGCATCCTTTTCTAGATTTGAAGGTTGAAAGTTATGTAATTTTTAGTACTAGTTTGATATTGGTTGGGTGTTTTTTCCATTAGTTTTGTTGTTATCCTAGGATTTCTTTGGTACTCTGTAAGGATATAGTTCTCCCTTTGGAAGTTTTAGGTTATTTCATTCATGTTTTAGCAATATTTTTCCCCCATGAATTTTCATCTGAGGCAAATAGGTGATATTTTATATCAATCCGTATTATACAAAAGGGACCCTTTAACCATCAATTAATTATAAAAAAATGCTATACTATAAAGAGGGTCAATCACTATTAAAGAGACTCCTAGAAATCAAATCTATAAAATAAAAAGATTTAGAAGGATTTAAGAAAGACAAACAATACAATAGGAAACACCTCTCATGCCCATAATTAAGATATAATCACTTGTTTTCCTAAAAAAAGTACATAAATAAATGTCAAATAAAAATTAATGGGGATCAATAATCTATAGTAGAAGTTAAGTAAGCATTCACAATTTCACTCAATACTCTATTTAGATCCTAAACATGTTATTTTTTATTAATGCCAGTATTAAGATTGATTTTATGTCAATTATATGTTGATTTGCAAATAAAATTAGTGACTTGATTTCCTTCCCTTTTAGTATGGTTTCATTGAACATCATTAAAACCTTGAATGTGAATGTCCATGTCTTTCTTACATTCAATTAATTTCTACTACTTTAATTATTTTTGAAATGATCAACCAAAATTTTAGAATCATATTCCTAAATAATACCAATAAAATGCTTTGACTTAGTTATTAAAATAAATTGGTGAATGGCCATAACCACAACATAATTATTAGAAGTAACTTTAATTCTTAATGTGATATCCATATTTATATACCAAACGAATAAGTGGAGTCACTATATTCATAAGCACCCTACAATGGGTGTTTATAACAAATTTAATGCGTTACATGCCTAAAATTTTAGGCATAATCTTTCTATAATAGGTGTTGTTTTTGTTCTTGTTTTAATTATTTAATTTCACCTAGTTTATTTATATTTATTTGGAAACTATTGAGTGGTATAAGTTTTAAGGTATTTATGTTGAATTTATTATATATTATATTGGTTAAGAATGTTTTAAATTGTGGACATTAAAAGGATTTTAGAATTATAATAGAATAAATTTTTTAGTAAATGGATATGTTACATATATTCGAAATTATTTGTAAATTATAAACTTATAAATTATATCATATAGTAAATATGAGAAGTTGTAGGTGGTTTATAAGGTAAGATTTAGAAATCTTATACAATTTTGATAATAAAGAAGAGGATATAAATATCATATGGATATGGTTTTATTTAAAAAATGATTTTTATTTAAGAGATTGTAAATTATATAATACAATGATAATTAAAACTTAGAGAAGTTTTACAATACCCAACAATAAAAATAATATGCATATTCATATTAAATAAAAAATGTCGACATGTTAAATACACAAACCACTTTATTTATAATTTTTTTATAAAATAAAAAACATTTAAATTACATTACATAAAGAAAAGGAAATAAAAATAGAAAAAGAAACCAAAAAAAACCAACAAAATAGACTTACAAAACATGACATCCAAACTACTAAAAAAATTATATCACAAAATTAAATTAAAAAGAAGAAGAAGAAATAAGAAAGAAAAGAAAAAGATGTCTTTCCAAGCATGTCATCAATACTATTACAAATGGGTGAAGAAGAGAACCACCCAGAATTGATGCTTCCAGAATGGGATATAAAAATATTATAATTGTTTAAAATAAATTACATGTTTTTAAATAGTATTATAATATATTAATTACAAATTAAGTAAGGTAATATTTTTGTGATTTAATATATTATTTAATTAAAGGTATATATTTTTCATATATACATTGGTATCAATTTTGAGTCTAAAGTAAATTAGAATCTCAATTTCATTTCTGAGTGAGTTGTATTCTTTTTAAAAATTTGATATTAGATGATTCTTATAATAAAATTTTAAGATTAAAAAAATTATTGGAAAAGTTGTTATGGTTTTTAAAAGCATTTGGAGATATCAAAATTTTGTATTTAAATACAACCTAAAAAATAAAATAGCATTCTAGTTTTGTAATAATTATGATTCTTTATGATAGAAAATTTTGAGGTAAAAACATATTGTAAAAAAAATAATATGTGAATAAATAAAATTTATTATTATAATTTTAAAGATTAAAATTAACAAAAAATATTATATTCTACTTATGGAATATTGTATCTTTATCATTAAAATTAAAATATTAAAATAACATATAAGATTAGATATTTTATGTTTTAAGAATCTATGATGTGTATTGTAATTTTATAATTAAAATTAAAGTCTTAAAACAATATATAGTATTAGATATTTTATGCTTTCAAAATCTATGACATATGCATAGTTTTTTATGGAATAAAATATTTGCTATAATTTTCAATCAAAATGTCAAATCTCAACTTTTGATCAATCATAACGCTTGACTCAAAATTTTAAGCATAAAGAAGCTCAATTTTTTTATTTAAACATATCTTTCTCTTCTTCATAATGAATCAAGGTTTAGTTGATCAAAATATCTCTAACAATGTTTTTCCTAAAATCCTAATAAAATATATAGTATACATATATGACTTAGTAAAATTTTAAAAGATAACCTTCCCACTTTTACCAAACAATCATTCTAATATATAGTTAGATATAGATTAGAAAATAATTTAATAAATGATAAAATTCAGGCACTTAAAATAACATAAATTTGGGAGACATAAGAAACTTAAATTTTAAAAAAATTAGATATAGATTAGAAAATAATTTAATAAATTATAAAATTTGGGCACTTAAAATAATATAAATTTGGGAGACATAAGAAATTTAAATATTAAAAAAACAAATTATAAAATCTATTGCAAAATGATAAAATAAAACTATATTACAATTAAAACATCAAACAACTCTAAGATTTAAACATCTATCCTATAATATAGGTCACTAATTTTAATATAGGCCCTTCAAGAATATAATTGGTGCTCTATTTTTCCATTCCACCCTTATTGGGGATGCTCTATCTGTCAAACATCCATCTTCAGATGCAACTACTGTTACAAGGGGCAAATATTTTATCAAATTGGTGGGTCTCTCAAGTGGAAAAGATAATGAAAATCATATTTAATCATTTAAACATTAAAAAGGCCACTCTAATAGTGTATTTTTAGGATGAGGCTCTCAATGTGGTGCTCTGAAATGTAGAATGGTTCATGACTAAGGGATTAGTGTGCATATTTGACAAATTCTGTCCAACCCTATTAATTCTTCTTCAGTGGGTCTCTGATTCAATGTGATTGTTAATGTAAGATATCTTATAACTCTACACATGTGCCATATGTTTCTTTATATTGGTTTTTTATAGTCTTATAGACTATAAAAATGTTATTAAGGCCAAATCCTAGAGTTGGTTTAACACATCCTCTTCTTAAAACCAAGTGGTGTCCTATGTTCAAACCTCTTCTCGAAAGCTTTATCATCAAGCCCATATACGTTCTTATTCAATATCTACCCCTTGATTTTTGGGTTGAATCTTACTTGTTAGCCATTATTGAATCCTTGGGAAATATATTGGACATAAATTCTTATGCCTCTAACTTTCCCACACCACCTTTTCTTGGAGTTTTGTTTGTTTTGATATTTCTTAAGACCTTTTAGTAGGCATTTAACTAAGGGTCAAAGGTTGGTAATAGAATCAAACCCTATATTATGAAAGGTTACCCTTCATATGTTGTATATTCTTTGAAATTAGATAATTAACCACTTGTTTCCATAGCTCCAAGCACAATGTGAATTTTTATTGGTGGAGGGATGCAAGTGTTGATAATCTTACATTTTTTTCAGATAACACTCCTACTAAACTAGTAATAGAAGCTTGAAAAATTAATTAAGAGGTAGAGATTAAAGCTTCTATAACTCAAGCTGTGACTTCATCTCTGACCTTTAAGGAATATTTGATTGAGGATGTTGGGAGAGATGGTTTTTAAATGTGGAATTAACTTATGGGATTATTGCCTCTAGAGGCCGACTAGTTGATATGTGTACACCTTCTAGTGTTAATTCAAGTAATTCATGTATCCAAGAAGATTGGACTATAGTGAGGTTTAATAAAAT
Source organism: Torreya grandis (assembly GCA_037957365.1). Lineage (NCBI taxonomy): Eukaryota > Viridiplantae > Streptophyta > Pinopsida > Cupressales > Taxaceae > Torreya > Torreya grandis. The sequence continues at coordinate 7,072,208 of JARHVA010000005.1, read as the reverse complement.
AAGGAATTTCATCCCTAATTCTTCCTCCTTGATTCTACACTCTTATCATATAGAGGGCAAGGGATGGATTTAGTTTTTCTAGATGGTTTTATTTTGGATTGTTATGTTATCATTTTTTATGATGCATCCTTTTCTAGATTTGAAGGTTGAAGGTTATGTATTTCTTAGTACTATTTCAATATTGGTTGGGTGTTTTTTACATTAGTTTTTTTTTGATCCTAGGATTTCTTTGGTACTCTTTAAGGATATAGTTCTCCCTTTGGTAGTTTTAGGTTATTTCATCCATGTTTTAGCAATATTATTCCCCCATGAATTTTCATCTGAGGCAAATCGATGAGTTTTTAGATCAATCCTTATTATAGGTAAGGGACCCTTTAACCATCAATTAATTGTAATAAAAACACTATACTATAAACAGGGTCATTCACTGTCAAAGAGACTCCTAGAAATCAAATCTATAAAAATAAAAAAGATTTATAAGGATTTAAGAAAGACAAATGATACAATAGGAAACAACTCTCATGCCCATAATTAAGATATAATTACTTGTTTTCCTAAAAGAAGTACATAAATAAATGTCAATTTTTTTTTAATGGGGATTAATAATCTATAGAAGAAGTTAAGTCAACATTCACAATTTCACTAAATGCTTTGTTTAGATCCTAAACTTGTTATTTTTTATTAATGCCAGTATCAAGATTGAATTTATGTCAATTATATATTGAATTGGGAATAAAATTACCAACTTGATTTCCTTCCCTTCTATTATGGTTCCATTAAACATCGTTAAAACCTTGAATGTGAATGTCCATGTCTTTCTTACATTCATTCAATTTATACTACTGGAATTGTTGTTGAAATGATCAACTAAAATTTTAGAATCATATTCCTAAATAATACCAATAAAATGATTTGACTTAATTATTAAACTAAATTGGAGAATGACCATAACCTCAACATAATTATTAGAATTAACTTCAATTCTAAATGTGATATCTATATTTATATACTAAATGAATAATTGGAGTCACTATATTCATAAGCACCCTACAATGGGTGTTTATAAAAAAATTAATGTGTTACATGTGTAAAATTTTAGGCATAATCTTTTTATAATAAGTGTTGTTCTTGTTGTTGTTTTAATTATTTAATTTCATCTATTTTATGTATATTTGTTTAGAAATTATTGAGTGGTATAAGTTTTAAGGTATTTATGTTGAATTTATTATTTATTATATTGATTAAAGATGTTTTAACTTGTGGACATTACAATTATTTTAGAATTATAATATAATGAAGTTTTTAGTAAATGGATATATTGATTATATTAAAAATTATTTGTAAGGTAGAAACTTATAAATTATATCATATATCATATAGTAAATATGAGAAGTTATAGGTGGTTTATAAGGTAAGATTTAGAAATTTTATACAATTTTGCTAATAGAGAAGAGGATATAAATATCATATGGATATGGTTTTATTTGTAAAATGATTTTAAATTAGGAGATTGTAAATTATATCATACAATGATGATTAAAACTTAAATAAGTTTTACAATACCAAAAAAAAAATATTCATGTTCATATTAAATAAAAAATGTCAACATGTTAAATACACAAACCACTTTATTTATAATTTTTTAAAAAATTAAAAATAATTAAATTACATCACGTAAGGAAAAGGAAAAAAAAAGAAAGAAAAAAAAAAAAAAAAAAAAAAACAGAATAGACTTACAAAACATGACATCCAAACTATTAGCAAAATTGAAAAATTATAAATTATATGAAAAAATTAAATTAAAAAGAAGAAGAAGAAATAAGAAAGAAAATTAAAAAAATGTCTTTCCAAGCATGCCATCAATAACATTACAAATGGGTTATCAAGAGAACCACCTAGAATTGATGCTTCCAGAGTGGGATATGAAAATATTATAATGTATTTTTTAATAAATTATATATTTTTAAAATACATTATAATATATTAATTAAAAATGAATTAAGGTAATATGTTTGTGATTTAAGATGTTTAGTTAAAGACATATATTTGATATTAGGTAATATATTTGAGTGAGTTGTATTCTTTTTAAAAATTTGATATTAGATGATTTTTATAATATAATTTTAATAAAAAAAATGATTTTAAAAGTTTTTATGGTTTTTAAAATCATTTTGAGATATTAAAATTTAATATTAAAATACAATTTAAAAAATTAAAATAACATTTTAATCTTGTAATAATTATGATTTTTTATGATAGAAAATTTTGAGATAAAATAATGTTGTAAAAAATTGAAAAAATAATATTTAAATTAAAAAAATTATTATTATAATTTTAAAGTTTAAAATTAACAGAATTTATAATATTCTACTTATGGAATATTATATCTTTATCATTAAAATTAAATTATTAAAATAACATATAATATTAGATATTTTATGTTGTAAGAATCTATGATATGTGTATTGTATCGTTATTATTAAAATTAAAATATTAAAACAATATATAGTATTAGATATTTTATGCTTTCAAAATCTAGGATATATGCATAGTTTTTTTTTGGAATAAAATATTTGTTAAATTTTTCAATCAAAATAAAATATATAGTATACATATATGACTGAGTAAAATTTTTAAAGATAACCTTCCCACTTTTACCAAACAATAGTTCTAATATATAATTAGATATAGATTATAAAATAATGTAATGAATGATAAAATTCAAACACTTAAAATAATATATATTTGAGAGAAATAAAAAATTTAAATATTAATTTTTTTTTATAAAATCTAATGTGAAATGATAAAATAAAACTATATTACAATTAAAACATCAAACAACTCTACAATATAGGTCACCAATTTTAACAAATTTAAAATAAAATTTAACAATTTCAAATCTAATATTTCATATGAGTAAGGTAAGCAACGAGATTTTAAAAAGAAAAGTTATATATATTTATTTTTTTAACATATTTAATATATAATGATATTTGATATAAATAAATATGTAGATATGTAATTTAATATTTGAAAATTTAAATTATAACTATTATTTCAATAAATATAATATAATATTTTTGATAAATAATATTTATGAAGATATTTCATTTTATTTTTATATATTTTATTTACTACTATTTTCATAATTTATTAATAATTCACTATATATATATATATATCGAAAATGAATTGGGTGTTATTATTACTAATAAATTGAATATTATTAGAAATATGGGATCTCAAAAAGAGAAGATACTAATAAAATTATTAAGTGTTACTTCATAATTATTAATGAAATGTGAGATACTTACATGTTATTTATTTCACTAAAAGTGATATATATATATATATATATATATATATATATATATATATATATATATATATATATATATATATATATATATATACACATACATATATAGATACACACACACACACACACACACACACACACATATATACACACACACACACACACATATATACATACATATATACATACATATACATATATACATACATATATACATACATATACATATACATACATATATACATATATATATATACATATACATATACATATACATACATATATATATACATATACATACATATATACATATATACATATACATATACATATACATATACATATACATATATATATACATATACATACATACACACATACATACATACATACATACATACATATATATAAGTCTAGTATAAATATTTTATATATATTTAATGTTTAGATGGTTTAAAGAGTTTTATTTTAATTGGTAAGGATGATATTTTGTTATACCATCGATCGATGTATAAATTTCTTTAGACATTTAAAATATAAATTTAAATGGTTAAAGTCAAGATCATTCTTTGGATGACTTTGATAGATTATATATCTCGTAGTTATGACAACTTAGCTAAAGGAAATCTCAAATTTAAATAAATGCTTACTTATCAATGGTAATTCGCTATATGTACGATAAATCATGAAAAAAATATGCCAATATATATTTAATTATGAGCTTCTTAATCAGAAAAATGTCATGACATATCAATTTCAAAATATATTATCTTATATTTCGTATATGCTTTTATCAATTTAAATGTTTCACTTTAATAGACGATTTCATTATCTTCATTGTTTTTATGTAATTTCACCATTATATTTGAAAAAAATATGTTCCAAATTCTATAATATATTCAAGATAATATAATTTATAAAATACTTTCACAAATTAAAAAAAAATCTATTATATTAATCAAATAAAGATTGAATTTAAGATATTTTTATTAATATAATTAAAAATAGAAAATATTATTATATTAAATTTTATGAATTTAACCTCATAATCAAGAGGACGCGAAATTTAAACCTTTCTCATTTACATATTAAATATTGCCGAATAAAATAAGATAAAATAAGATAACAGATTTGGGATAAAAGAAGCCGACTAAATAAGTTCGTTACCACAATTAATAATTTTAATATTGTTCAAAAACAGGGCATAACATCATTATTAAGCCCTCCACCTAAGCACAGGGTCTCGTAGAAATCACAACTAGTCTTCTCACTATAAATTTCTGAACATTTCAAAAATGTTTAAGGCCGTTTAAAATGTAATGATAAATAAAACAGAACTCAGGGTAGAATTCCCATGCACCTACAGCCATACAAATTCCACACTCTAATATTCCATGTTGTTTCACAGGTACACTAAAAATTAATATTTTCAACAACAAACTACCTCAAAACAATTTGGAAGCCTTTTAATATGGCTGAAAACAAAAAAGGAGAAAGATAACAAGAGCAATATCCAAGCAATTTCCCCGCAATAAAAACTTCCTTGTTCCCCAACAACAATTGCTCAAAACCTTGAAATCTAAAATCATACTTTTTAAAATCAGAATCCCAGTTTTATTTGTAAATTCGAAAAGGGTAGAGCTTCTGTTATGGCCCTAAAAAAATTAATATCTGCTGTTAAATTCAAGCTCATAGGCCCAAAACAAACTCATGTTATTCAATATCCGCTTCCACTGTCGATTTTTTAGGGCGTGGCTCCTGCAAACTCGAGTGCCCACATCAATGTCTCCTAAACTCCATGATACAACAAAACCGTAGGTGCCAAGGCTGGAAGTGGCCAAAGGTGTTTCAAAATAATTCTCTTTTACCAAGTCAACCCATCATAAAACCATGCCCTAATCCATTATTCATATTTTCAATGTCTATTGTTAAGGCCACGTCCAGCATGTTAAAGTGTTTTAAATTGATGAAGAAGAGAACTGTATGGTTCTAGACTTTAGGATATGTATTCTATTGAATCCTAGGCTGGGCATCATCATAAGACAGTATAAACCGGTGGGTGACATATGGCACTCAAAACAGGTCAAACTGGGGTGCATACAATGTCTTGCAACCAGTAAAAGAATGTGTCAACCTTTTTAAATGTGAATTACTCTATTCCAACCACATCTATTCTTGTTTTTATTCTTTCTAACCCAATTGTTTCAAGGTTGAATTTGATGGTAGTGACTAGCTTTTTAAACTTGGGAGGTTCTGGTAGCTCCACACTTGAGCTACTTGATGCCTCTAGGGAATCCATACTTTTACTTTTTTGGATCAGGGTGACCATGATCCTTATTTATTATTGTTCCTTGACCATATCTCTTATCCATGGCTTTATGTCATCTTGTATCTCAACATAAACAACTCTTGTCATGGCCCATGAATAGGAAGAAAGGGGATCTTTTGTAAATTTCCATAAATGAACCAGTTAGGAATGACTAGTCCATGAATTAGGAATTCATCATTGAAGAGATTGATTTCAATGGTTTGGTTAGTGAAATTCAATCTTGGTCTCTTCCTTGGTCTAATGGGGACCAATGTTAGCTCTGCTTTCCTTTTTTCTTGGGTTGCCATAGGGACAAGCTCTTTTCCTTTATCTTCCTCATGCTCCTCTTTCCTATATGAGTCATAAGCCTCTATAATTTCCTTAAGGGCACCTTCAAGTGTTTCTTCTAGTTATAAAGCAATCAATTCTATGTATTAAATTAGGGAAGTTATACTTTGGGGCATTATTGAATCTTAGGGCCCCTCTTCAGGGCTCTCCTCTAATCTTACTTCTCCATGCCAACTTACTTCACTAATTTAATACATAGAATTGATTGCATTAAATGCCAACAACATGCCAACTTACTTCACGTCCCTAGCCACGCTTTACAAGTTAATTAGGATTTCTAGCCCTTTTCACAATGGGGCTTGGACCTAATCGGTGAAATTAACCCTCATTCATCTCTTTGACATCAGTCCATCATCACCGCGACCGAATAATTCACTAAGTGGGTGGAAGCTATTCCCCTCATCTCCACTAAAGCTGACAAAATTGTCGACTTCATCAACAACCACATCATCTGTCGTTTCGGTGTACCTCACAAAATCATCACCGATAATGGTAAATCATTCAAAAACAAAACTGTCCAGAACCTTTGTGACTCATTTGGCATCAAGCTCAGCTTCTCCTCACCTTACTACCCAAAAGCAAATGGGCAGGCCGAGGCTTCCAACAAAATCTTAACCAAAATTCTAATGAAGGTGGTCAACGACACTGGAAGGGATTGGCACATTCACATTCCCTTTGCTTTATGGGCCTACCGCACTAGCATTTGAACTCCTACGGGTGCTACACCTTTCTCTTTAGTATATGGAACTAAGGCCGTCTTGCCTCTTGAAGTACAAATACCTTCTCTACGCATCTCTCTGCATGACATACTTTCTAACGATGAATTTTGTCAAGATCGATTAGCTCAACTCGAGTTACTTGATGAATGTCATCTTGCCGCCCTTAACCATCTCCATATCTACCAAAACTGCATCAAACGTGCCTATAACAAAAATCTGAAAAAATGAGATTTCAAAATCGGGGATCTTGTCCTTAAAGAAAACCAACATGTGACCAATTTGGAGAGAAGTAAATGAGGCAAATACCTGGTAATCTTCAATCTTAATTATTGACTTATCCATATCAAATACAAGAATGGCCACTTTTGTATATTTTTATCCCTTTTCACCTATCACCATTCGTAAAACTATCCTCACTTTCTTTGGCCTATTTGAAAAAGAAACTGTCAAGGTTCCAAAATCTATCTCTTTAGGTTCAACAATTTTTATTATTTTCTTCACTACTATAGAAAACCAGTCTGAATTTGTCATGCTTGAGGGACGTAATGGAATAGAAGTTGAGACTAGTGAAACAAGCCTAGATAAAGTTGAAGAAGGTGTTTTCTCAGTTGGGGCACCTTGGAAAGAATTTTTAATTTGCTCTTATGTATTGATTGTATCAAAAGGAATTCTTCGAAAGGGGATGAGAGGCAACTCAAGATTCGAGGGAGAATATGAAGAGATATGAGTAACCTCTTGCAATGGTAAAGTAGGTGATATAGGGAACATTGTATCATCTGAAGCCAAGAATTTCTAAGTTATGTTCTTTACCAGTTCTTCATAAAATGGAAAACTATCACCTGAAACCTCTTGAGGAATTGAAATTTTAGGAGAAGAAGAAAAATTTTCTCCTAAACTTTTTATTTTTAGCTTGATAGTCTTCTGTGGTTGAACATATTGTTGAGTAGCTTTAGGTTCATGTAGTTATTCTATCATCAGGGGTTATCCACTAGGGCCTAGTTCATTTATCTTTTCTACTTCTTCCTATTACTTGTAGAAGATATCAATTTTGTCTTCCCCTAGAGGTGTGGGGAAATCAACATTTACAACATCCACTCCTTTGATTTTCAACTACCTAAGAGTTCTATCAAGTATAACTCTTGTTCTAATTTTGAGAGAAGTAGATTCCCTTTTATCCCAATGTACCATGGGCAATGGCTTTGTCACAATGCTTTATTTTTCAAAGATGGAGTCCAATGTGACCTCATCATCCACCAACTATTTTGGATTTTTCATTATGCCAAATTTGAGTATTTTCCTCATGATAAACCATGAATAGTCCTTTATGCTCACTACTTTCTCATTGTCGTAATCCATCCAATAGTCTTTAAAATGTGGAAGATGTTGAAACAAATATCCAAGATTGTACTCAATTAGGATTTTATTGCCAAATTAAAACTTGCTTTCAAACATCCTAAGGTTATAGAGAGACATGTATTATTCAACTGTCTTAGCCTTCTATAGTGAAGGGAAAATATACCTGCCAATTAAAATTGGAAATTTGATCCATATTTTATATTGTTAGGAACTTGTGTGTTTCAACAAGTTATCTCACCAATTATATCAATGCCCACTTATCACTGACATATCATGGAAGCATATAAGGAGAAATTTCACAACCACTAACTCTCAAATAACTAAAGGTTAAGAATTGTATGAACTAAGTTCCCCATCTTGCTATCTCTATAGTGGCCACAATTGATATACTCGTGTTGAAGAGTTCCTTTTCAAATAATTAGATGATGAAATGAATAAAGCAATCATTTACCCTTCAAAAGTGATGAGCATTCTCTTTCAATATTAGCTAGGGATAGAAGTCATATACCATTGTTTTCCCAAAATCACCCACTGTATACAATCCATCAAAATATCTTTGACTCATTACAAAATAAATAAGATATGAAATGATATAGAATTTTTGACATGACTTTTACCTCCATGAGTTGCTTCTAAATGGTATCACTGATCAATTGCCCGCAATTGATATATTTTTTATTTCTAAGGATGATCCAAATGAAACTATACATCCATGTCTAAAAGTTTTTTTGTCATTTGATTTCCCACTATCCTGTGCAATAATGTGATCATGTCACTTATCTCATTTTTAAAATCAAATCTTGTGATATTTTTTGGAAGTCAAGTGGAGGAATGTTTTGGCTTAGTCAACCATGCTTTGTTGACTTGTTTAGAACATGCCATACTATTATCATCCCAAAATATTTGGAAGGACTTAGGGGTTAGATGCACAAAGTATTCATGATCTGTAAGGTGAAAAACATTGTGAATTTTCTCAGGAACAAAACTCACTACCAACTCCCCCTAGGGATCTCTTGCCTTCCTTGTCTCTGAGTTATAGTTATTTTCCATGATGAAAACTAACTTAGGAGACTATAATGACATTAGGAATGTTACCACTTGTGCCAATCCATTGTCACAAATACTTTGACCAAAATTTGTCTTATGCATTATTTTCATTCTTTCCCAAAACTCATCTAAGTTGATGTAACCTAGACTGGTGTTAGTGATATTTCTAGCATTGGTCTCCAGTGATGAAGTGTCATGCCCTAAAATTGATACTTCATGATTTCTTTGCCATTACTCAGAATCTCCTTTTCTAAATTAGAATATTAAGAAATGAATTTGATAAGAACATTGATAATTTTTAAATTTTGTTAAAAACTTCTTATTTATGAAAAATGATGAAATTTCAAATAAAAGTTTGTATTCATAAGTTGATTATGCAAATTAATCCAAGGTCTTTTTAATTATCTCTTTATGAATTTCAATTTTCCTCTCACCAATTTCCCTATTTGTAACTAAACCTATACAATTCTTTTGTATTGCTTATTTAGCAAACCCTTTCCAACCGATAGAAATGAGTTAAAGAAATTACAAAAAAAATATTTTCAATTTTTTTGAAAATATTTTTCCTATTCCTGATTTGACAAAAAAAATTAAAAATAAATTGCCAATTTATTTTTAACAAAAAATAAAATTTCTAAGCTTGATGAAAGAAATATAAATTTTATCAAATTTCTAGAAAATAAGTTACCCTATGATTTTTTAAATATCTGCAATGTAAAAATACCTCAAAAAAATATTTTTATCAACACTCAACTTTTTCTAGGGAACATATTCTTCTTTCTCTCGGGGAGTTTTGTGACCATGCAATCTTCAATTCATGAGCAAAAATGACCAAAAAATTGCCCCCACCAATTTTATCTCCTATTTTTACCAGTTCAATGAAATCAATTTTTTACCAAAAAAAACCCATCAATTTTTTTAACATATTCCTCCTCTAAGCCAAAGCCATATCATCCCAAATCTGTTATCTTATTTGTCCAAATTGTTTTTGTGCTTATATTTGTTACCAATGTTGATCTAATACTCCTTTTTGGTCCTCTGAAGATGAATGCTTCTATTTGTATAGGATTTTGATGGAGATGATATGGCATCATCGAAAGCATTATGAGCCATTTCATAGAGATCAGTTATTCACTTTTTATTTAGCAAACCAATAAGTATGTTCTTTATGTTTGTGTCTTCTTCTTACTTTTTGTGAAGCTTCTTAAACCTGCATATATTTGAATTCAGTAGTAGTCCACTTCCACATTATGTATCATTGATATGAATCTTATGTCCATGCTAAGAACATGGATATTTCATGGTAGATACTACCTTGGACATGATATGTATGGCATGTATGATGTGAAATGATACATATTAATTAGACATTACAATTTGAATATAAGTGTTTCATTTATAATTTTTGTCAGTTAATAAGTATGTCATTTATCCATGATTTAAGAAATATTTTTGTGGTTGATATTGCATTTAGTGATGTGTTGCATGGCAGTGCATGGTTAATTGTTGTGATGATGTTCACATATACTCTTGAAATCATCTATATGTATGGTATGTAATGATTTTTATAGGTAAGCTATCGTGTTGATGTGTTTTCCTTTTTTTGTTGTCAATGATTCAAATGTTACTTATCTAGTGCACATGTTCGCATCTCAGTGTGTATGTTGGCAACTTACCATGGTTGGATGGAGTGAAATATAACATTTTGTGCATGATTTCTCCTTTTCCCCTCCACGTATCTCATTTCAACAATATATTCTTGCAGGGTGCCCCTAGAACACTTGACTATTTGGCAAATGCATGTGGACCATGCTTTGAGGAAGAGGAGGGATGACGAGGCAATACACACTTCCAAAGATCACAAAAATCATGATGGAGGTACAAATTCATGGTGTTTTGTGTTTTTTGTTTATGTTCATAAATAATTTAGACATCTTACATCTCCTATGTCAGGGTTCAGTATCGCACCTATAAAATTTTTAAGTAGAAATGGATAGTTATGTTTTCATAAGGAATACATACGTCAAGTTAGGAATAACATTGAAATGTCAATCAATCTTATTAAAGTTATATCTTACATATGAAATGCCAATCAATTTTTGTAACTACACGTGACGAATTATTTATGGGGATAAATTTTTCTTTATTGTTTGGGTCACATGTTTCCCTTGCTTCCATAAAATTTAATATTTCAAGCTAATTGAATGATGGCATAACCAAAAGTAAAAAATAAATAATTTCACATAAAAATGTTTAAATAAAATGTATGTGCTTTAATGAAGCATTGATTGTTACTAACATGTTGTCTTCCATACTTTATTTCATTTTTTGTAGTCTATTATGTGGTTTTAAATTTAATTGAATGTTGTGACTGAATTAGCTGTGTAATTTTGTAGATGATCCAATAAATGAAGATGAAAATGAAGTCGCCAAAATTCCCAAGGATATGGATGAACTTATTGCACCAATGAGGTGCAAAGATGTGTTGTCAATGGTGGATCATCTCCATTTGAAGCTATCACTAGTACTCCTAAGAGAGGAATCACTGAAAAGGGAAAACATATTATTATCTAAGCTTCTTGAAAGTGTAAGGACAAGCATTACAAAGTTGGAAACCACATTGGTTGAGAAGAACAAAGTGGTTGAGGAGTTGCCTGACATGCTTTTCACATTGAGGGTGAGAATATGGAGCTTAAAAAAAATATCTCAAACTAAAAGCCATAAATGCATAGACAAAACCACTCTATGATTTTAGGGGTGATATCTCTAAATTCATGAAAATGAAGCAGGAAGGAATGATTGCCATATATGGACATGAGCTGCAGCTTTTGAGCATGGAGTACAAGATCATGTTTTCTCAAACTCATGGGATAAGGAAAGTAATCATAACAAAATCCATTCAACTACTTGTGCAAAACCTATATTTAGTTATTATATCCTTGTACATTCAGGCATTATAACATTGTTGAAGGCATAATGAAATACTATTAATCTATGAGTTGTGTATTTGTTGGTTACTAACTAAACTGTATGGTAAATATACAAACAATTATCATAATTAAAAGAATCCAAATTTCTATGTTTATAAAACATATCCAGTCATATCAAATTTGAAATTTAAAGTCTCTATTTTTTTCATGTCATATCGTCAAGAAATTGCATATACAAATGATTTTTATTATTTATATAATATCATGGAGATCTTGGCATTAAATTATTACATTCTAAAACATTCTTAGAAGGAACCATTATTTTAGCTATGAGGACTTATGACTATTGTTTTAACTATGAGGATACCTAAGATCTCTCAAAACCCTCATTCAACAAGCCTTAAAATGATCTCCATGCCTATTTGATACTCAAACACTCATGAGTTGACAAGATCTTATCATAACTCAATTTTAGGCCTCATACAGGGTTTGATAGTACACAGTCATGTGTAATTTCTTCACAAATACCTTTTAAGGTATGAAAAAAAAAATTATTCTATCAATACACCCTTCTAGCACATGTGGTCCAATTTTCATGAGTTTTGATTGGCTACTATAAGAGATGTTCAAGTTGTTGTTCTTCTAAAATCATGACTTTCTTATTTTGGCAGGTTTGAAGAACACATGCAATATTTATGGATGTTTGAAGACACCTAGGAGACTAAAATCAATATATATATATATATATATATATATATATATACACACACACACAGTCTTGGAGAATCTAATCACAAAATTTTAGAGTTTCTTAGTAGTTGGTTACAAAGTTAAAACATTGTTTGTATAAAAACCCAATTCTAGAGTTTAAGCCCTATTTTAGAACCCAAGAACAAACAAAAATCCAAATATTTGAATTTTGAGACTTTGAAGACCTCTTACCTATTTCAACACATGACACAAACCTTCTCCTTTCTCTCTTAAATGGTTTCCAATCTTAGATTATCAAAAAACACATCCAACTTCTTCCATTTTGCTGACTGTGTACAGAAAAAAAGATTTTCTTGAAGCATTAGACATAAACCTTGATTGTGTGAGATCAAATTACAATCAAAACCCGAGATTATAATTTTTAAATTCTCTAAACACGTCTCACCAAAAAAGTCAATCAAATTTTATTCATAAATACATTGACAAATTCATTACACAGTTCACAATATGTGCTACAATAACAATTCAACCTCAATAATGGAGACATTTATCCAAGTTTTGACATCTCCTTACCTCTATCTTGGCTCCTATTGATATGGTTGGAAGCCATCATCCTAGAAACAATGTCCTAAACATGAAAAATAATTTTTTTGAACACTCCACTCTCTCAACTACCCTACCTTATCTTTAGACAAAATTAATCCTTCACTTCCCCTACATAGCTAGGCCTTTCCAAGGCAAAATAGATTAGTACAGGGGTTTATGACAAGTACATAGATTAATTGATGTCATAGTAAGTAGTCCACTAAATTATTCAACACATGTTTTGACCAATTTGTAAATGAATCTCTTATTGATCTTGATTTTCACAAAACTCTTTTTTACTAATAGTACTATCTCTTGATTATTACAAAAATGACTCTTAAAATTTTACATTCAAATCAAAGAGCACTTTCAATGACTTTAAACAGAGTTCTCACTTTCAAGAATATGATCTACTCTTGAACAAGACCCTTTCTTCAATATTATAAGCACTCAACTACACATTATCACTTATTGAACATAATGATATGTGAGTCTTCTCTCTATTATTCATTCAAACTTATTCAGTCATGAGGTAATTCAACATTACTACTCAAATAAAAACTTAGCTTGTAAATAAGCCCGTTAGACCTAGTTCTACCTTTTAATGTTGCATTTTGATTCCTCGCTAAGCAAACCATTTGACTATTTATCTATATTTATAGTGGACACATATGATATTAGTTATATTTCTGACTAAGCTTGAGATTTATACTATTATGGGATAGTAGAATATTGCTTAGACACATGATGACACATGGTTGCTTACTGTGAGTTGGTTAATGTATGTGTTTACATTTTGAGCATATTAATGTATTATTTCAATTATATTATTGTTTTATATTTATCATGTGATATGATCTAATTACTTTCATATTGTGAGGTGGATACAAGAGAATTCATCTCTTGAGCGTGCCAGAGAGAGCATAGATAAAGAGGGTGATGTAGATAGAGACATCAAAGGTCTACAGAGAGCTGGCAAAACCTTGAACATACCATAGTAGATAGTGCATGGTATAAATGCATTAAAAACAATTATTTATGGTGTGTTTATCTCCTGCTTAAGATATTATTTTATGTGATTTTCAAGTATATGTGAATGTTGTAATGAATTCTTTTGGGTATGTGACACATCTTGTTATTAATGATGGTAGGAACAATTTTGGCAAAGGTAAATTTAAAATATGGATTATTTGTAAATTTGTCATTTAAATTGCTTTAATATATTTAGATGCTAATTTAATTTAATAAAATTATGACATTTGAGCATTCCATATTAATATATATTAAAAAATGAAAATTATATTAAAAAAATAAAAAATGGGGAAAAACAAAGAAATTAAATTTAAAAAAAACTAGAGATTAAAAATAGAAAATCTAAAAAGAATTAAATATATTAAAAATAAATAAAAATAAAAAACTAGGAAAGGAATGCAGTGCCTATTTTTATATAGGAAAGTTGGAGGAAGTTAGGATTCTTATGCTTTGGAGAAGATAAGATTAGGGAAAGAGGCAAGGGATGCAGCATTGAAAGAGAGCTCAGATAATCTGCAACAGATTTGACAAGTAGGTGTTGTAAATTTAATTTCTATCTTATATAACTATATCCTTATAAATTATCCGTGTGTAGAAAATCTGTATATTCTATTTTCAATACTTATAGAAATGAATTGTCTATGAATTTCTCCTATGAAATGAAAAAATCTTTAGTATAAAATAAAATATCAATCGTGGATGTGTTGAGCCATATGTCTGACTTTAGGAATCGTTGAAATTAAAGTCTGCTGAACTATGCTTTAATATTTTCATATTGGTATATGTATAATTATATTCTGGATAACTTTTATATATATATATATATATATATATATATATATATATATATATATATATATATATAATGAGTTTTGTATATATATAATATTGCTTTTATATATATATATATATATATATATATATATATATATGTTTTTTGTAATTATAAACTAGAGATGCCATAGACATAATGGACAGTTGACTTATTTTTGGATCACCTAAAATAACATAAGCATCGACTTATGACATAAAAACCAGATTTTTAAGAGCTGCAATCACTGAGTCAATGTCACTTTAATTATTGTGTTTCCATCTTAGATGTTATCATTAGATAATTGGAGTTCCTATTCATGGGCATCACTATTTACAAAGGCTGACTTGTATTTAAACCTGCACAAATAGAATGAGATGTGAGTAACTCATAGCCAAATAAGGAAAATAGGGTGCTTGATCATTTATATTAGTTACAAATTTAGCATGGTTTCAAAGTTGAGACAATTTTTGTACCTTAATATTGCCTTAAGTATTAGTTAATTTCAAGCCAATCCTAGTACTCACTTCTATTATTATATTATATTATATTTTTGGCTTCACTCAGTAATATACAGTATGAGTATGTTATATTTTGTTTTCCAAAGAATAGATTTAATATAACCAGTACCTGCTCAACAGTGGCATTAATTTAATTAAGACAGATTTAAAAAAAAATAAATTGTGTTTCCTTTGCCTACGTCTTATTTTACTAATCATTGAAATATCCTTATATGTGGTATGGTTGGTTTATTAATCCAATGAACTGGTGCTTAATGTTTTGGGTCATCACTGGGATGGCATTACCAGGTTTAGAGTGATATACATCTGGTGGCATTGAACTATGGTCTGGGATATACTATTACAAAAGTTAGCATAGGTTATCTTATGTGTTATACCTGGTTACCAAGTATAATCTAGAAAAAAAGGTCTGCATATGAGTATGTAGCATAAGATATAATGTGGCTATAGGGTATGAATATTATTCTGTAATAATATGAACCTTATCCCAATAACGAGCACATAGTGTGATAATTTTAGAAAACATGGACTTCAGTAAGATATATGACATCACCAAAGTTTAGAAAAATGATTTCTTCTATGAAACTGGTATTTCATTTATATGCTTATGTGTCCCCTAATATTTTCATATTAACCATGTATGTGGCATGGGATAATTGCTAAAGTGTCATAGTTCATATTTAAAACGTGGGCTCAAATTGAAAAAATAAATATACATTGTAAATCTTAAGACTTGTAGAGAGTTTTTGTTAAGATATATATGACGCCATCATATGTTATAAAACCATAATGGATTTACATTAAACCATAGTTTAACCACCTATGGTAATCCATTATACCATAGTTTGACCACCTATGGTTGGATTTCAATTAATTTGAAAAATAGAGCCATATGTCCTTGAAAATAACATATGTTTTATATTAAACTTGTTTATTTGGATGAGGTAGTGCCTTAGTAAATATAGTGATTCTCGTAATTTAAGGAATCCTTGAGATGCATTGTGATTAATTGTTATATGAAACTTGACATATATAATTTGATGTTATACCAAGTTATGCATTCGTGGTTATTAACAACTGTGCTTGTCAGGAAACGGGTGTAAATATGCCTAATAGTATATAATAGTACCTTGAGGTGTGTACTTGGGTTATAAAATAGATTAAATAAATATATTTATTAGAGATTTACAATGGTATGTAAACATGACTAATAATATATGACAATGTGTTTTCTATGTTCCATATGAATTTAGAAATTGCTTGTTTATAATCGGTTGGTTGAATATAAGCTTAGTTTTTCATGAAATTGTGACTACTTAATTTGATTGGATTATAAATTCTTTGTATTTATGCTTAAAACAATGGACTATGGTAATATGGGTTATCATAGGGTGACATTAAACTCAAAACAAATGTTATTATTTGAGCTATGCAGTTAATTATGTATTTATTCGGGTGGTATAACTATAGGCATTATTTTTAATATGGGATAGAAAGTAATGTAATATTCATGCATATGTTTGAAAAAATAAATGTATGTTGCATTTAATCCTATATTTAGCATGCCATATGATGTATTTTCTAGTAGGATGTAAATTATGTGAATCTTGTGGTTAAATTGTATTTGACCAATCTGCCTTGTTAATGTGGAGTAAGGAGTGAGATGGACTTCACTGACCTACTAGCATTGTTTTTTCAGATGAAGATAGTCTGATCAAGTGGTGTGTATGAATTTAATTTATTTATAAATCATTTTTATATTACTATTTATAAATCTTTGGCCAAAGTATGTTTAGTGAGACAAAATTATTTCATGAGTATGGTTTACATGTATGTGCGATATCTTGCAATAGATTGACTTTTATATGATACACTACATATTTAGTTTAGTTAAAAATCATATAGCACATGGGTACTTGCTTGTATCTTTGGATTCTCACACTGTCACTATCTACTCATTTGTGAAGTGAGGGTCATTTCTTGATGAGATTAGTACAGGAGATTGTTGGTCCATGGTTGATATGGAAAAATGCTCAGATGATGCTCTCCCTCCCTACAACAGTACTACTTATTGAGATGACACTTGAGATTGCCACATAAACTTGAAGTTTGGGAACTATGCTCCAAGGAAGCCATGGATCTTATTTGTACATTGTATTATATTTTACTTATTATTGAAAATGGTCATGAAGAGTTGTAATTACTTGTGCTTGCACATTGATAGTGGTGAATGTATATTTGTATCAGCTATGGTTGAATTGATGTAATTACTTTCTATATTATCATTATGATATACTCTCATGATAAAAGAGAATAGTGGTGTAATATGCTTTATTTATATTTTTAGGGTTGATTACTTTATTTTATCTCTGTTAGATTCTCATGGGTAATCTATTTTGATATATGTGTTTCGAAAAAAAATCATGCATTTCAGGTAGATCCTAGTGGGGATGTTAATTTAAGGCCTAAAACTAATATTCAAGGTGGGAAATTTCTATTTTGACAAGTCTAAATTGATAAACCACAACATATACACTTTTTTATAGGATCAAGACTTTAACTCCTAAGCAACATAGTCCTAAATCTCTTTATTATGTCTTTTTAGGATGAGCACCTACAACAGTCATGCCTACAATTATCCTTATTTGAATACTAAAGGAATATTTTGTTCAATGATAATTTATATACATCAAAACATTGATAATGGACTTATAGTGGTCTTACACAAGTTCAAACATCCACCATATCATTAAGGAACAAGAAATTTGGACTGGCTTTCAAGTCTTCTACAAAACCAAGAATAGGCTTAATTTATCTTGGAAGAGTGTCAATACAATAAAATAACCTCTATGAATATTTAATTACCTTCTATGATTATTATATAACACTTTAGTAGTCAAAAACTAATTCCTTCTATTAGTTTCTCATAGAATTAACCTCAATAATGACTTTATTCTTTTACGCTTGTTCTGACCTAATTTGACTTATCTGAAGGAATTTGCCTCAATAGTCTTTGATGGATTATAATATTTATCAATATGTCTATAATAACCATTAAATGAGAATAAACCTTCATGAGGATTTAGGAACCCAACAACAAGTCTACACAACCAACTTTCACTTTCTTATTTCTTTTTAGTAACAACCTACATGAAACACAAAACAATGTCCTCTATAAAAAGACCCACAAGGTGAGTATTGAATTGAAACTAATTTAAAAACCTTCTTAACCTTATTTGGAAACTTACCTCAATATTTTAATGAGTTTGACTGGATATTTTTCAAGTTATAGGTATTTTTGTATCAAAACCCTTGTGTTAGGGATTCGCTATGTGTACAATAGTTGAGAGCTTCAAATTAATTTTTCATAAAGGATATACTCTTTTTTATCAACCTAACACCTATAATATAACCTAAAAAAATATTATAACTTCTCCAATCACCAACTATGATTCATAAAAAAAATTGTACGTGAAACAAGACCTTTGTATGTGTGACTATGAGTAGGAACATGGGTTTAAGAAGGTTTTTAGCAACAAGAACTTCAAAATGAGTGTAAAACCAATTCAAATTGCATTGAATATCATTAAAAAAATGATTCAAATTTCATTTAATCTCATTCATTAAAATAATAATCATATGAATACAATAATTTAATCAATAAATTTCCTTCTATTCATAAGAAACTACACTTTTCTATACATATATCCCTATTTTTACATGATTTGAGTGTCACCATGTCGTGAAAGACTATCAAATAATTCTAATCATGAAGCTATTTTACTTTTTATTCTTATTATGACTTTTAATATCTCCTCCTTGATAGGTTTTTTGCATATCATTTGTCAACATAGGTTGAGGATAGGCTAAAAGACCAAATCTTTCTCAAGCGATTGCCTCCCAACATAGCATTTGCCAAATTTTGTCTTATCTAACGTAGAGTCATCTTCTATATAGGTGATTAGGTGGAATGTCATCTTTACATGGAGATAAATAACATTTAATAACCTGTTAGGACCCTTACAATTGGCACAAAGATTGCATAATACTTGACTATGAATCTAAGAGTTTGCATGAAGACAATATACTAATTGTGTACAAAAATGAAAGTTTTTAGATCTGATATAGGTTATGTATGAAAATAATACCCCCATATTTAGATACATGAGTTTAAAACATAGTGGCTAGAATAAATGTACAAAGATATATAGCAAAGCACATATGTGAGTAGCTTCGGTATTATTTGACATCAAACAATACATGGTGTGATGGGAAGCACATAGGATATAAATCACTAAGTAAGTGTACATTATAGATAATAATAATAAATTAGATAAATACCATGACTATATATTATGGGTAGTAATGAACAAGTATGCATGGTGGATACCAATATCACCCAAAAACTTTAAATACATAACTTTAAAAAAAAACTTAAAAATTGCTAAACTATCTTGATAACTTTAAAGAATGCTTATGATTTGTTTCCTTCATTCATCTAATAAAATCCATTGAATCTAATAAATCAATTATTCACATGAAATAATAGTTTTATAATACCAAATATTAAATTTGGTATGAGCTCATTCATGGTCAAAGGTTATTTTTAATTGCACAAAGATTTGCACTCATTCATTTATGCCTATTAGTCACCTTACAAACATCATATTATAAAAGGTATGTAGAAATTTACTTCTTTTCAATATTGTATAACCACAGCCCTATATTTTAGTTTTACATACCTCAATATTATTCCACAAAGCATAAAACACCATAAATTTTCCTATTAAAGAGCATGGATATCAATATTCACAAAAAATGGAATCATAGGTAAGATACATAATAAATATCATAAGATTTAATATTTTAGAGATACTATTCATAATTTATGTAAATGTTAGAGATATGATGATGTCTTGAGCTATGAAAAAAATAAGTGCTGCGAAAACAAGTTCTGTGACCATATCCTAATCATTGTCCATGTCCTCGGAGTCACCTGATGGAGAGTAATTCTCATCATTGTCATGATCTTTGATGGGCATGCAGATTATCAAAGTGGAGTTATATATAATTATTTGTCCTATATGGCTAAGTGGGAACTCAAAATCATGGGAAATGGTGAATCATTTCCACAATGCTCTGATGGGTTGAGGAGGACACATTATTGCTGCATCACAATGGTGATTCTGAACACTAAACAATTTGAACTGCACCATGAATGAAATATTCATTCAAATGAAAATAATTCTCACCTAATTAGAGTGTAAATTACCATCAAGATTGTTATATATCTTTATAGGCATGTTTTTTTTTAATTATGGCCTTATGTAAGGCATTATGGCTCAAAGAGTGTTCCACATGTCAGGAAACACTATGTCCCCCTCCGACCATTTATATGACCATTGCATGAGAAACTCTAATCCATGCCTTTCCATCAATGAGACAAACT
Organism: Torreya grandis; assembly: GCA_037957365.1. NCBI lineage: Eukaryota > Viridiplantae > Streptophyta > Pinopsida > Cupressales > Taxaceae > Torreya > Torreya grandis. The sequence goes on along the minus strand of JARHVA010000005.1, from coordinate 7,051,072 downwards.
CAAATGCTACAAACGGTACATGGTATGTTGAATATTTAGGAAAGTAACACATCAAAACATTGGACCATCTCATTCCATCAAGTTTTACAAAGTTAGTTGCACGTGCAAGACATCACTAGTTAAGGGTATTGGCAATTGTATGAGTTGTTGCTCATTAAATTATATTCATTTTTTAGTGTATAAAGAATTCATTTCTTCATACACATGTGGCAGTGGAATTCCTCTCTTGCCTCTATCACTCTCTCCATAAGGAACATGCCTACCATCCAATAGAGAAAAATGTTAGTGATGACTTCCACAATTAGCATGTGTTGCTATAGAAACTATTTGTCAAAGCAATTTCATAAAACATTAGAATTCAACTGCATCATATGTTAGGGATAAAGTGATAAAGTAACATCAAAATATCCAAGTGGATGAAACCTTCAAACACCCTATGTTCTATGCATTATAATTATTTACAGTTGTTTCAAATATGTGTAATAGAATGCATATGTCCAATTCAAGGTTTGGAGAGGTTGAATGAGTTAGTAATATCTTGTTACAAGTGTTAATAATTTTTAGAGATCATTTATAATTTATGAATGGTCATTAAGAAGTTATTTGAATAGGAACAAACTATGAAACCCTAAGAATGAGTAAAATCCATTTATCTCGTAAATGAATTGGTGAAATCCTTTAAAATTATGGAAATAGTTACTATAAGGTGTTTTACAAATGAGTTAAGTGTTTTTTCATGATTGGAGGACTTTTAACTTCATTTATGGTTGATTGTGTATACGTATGCATGTAGATGATTATCAAGAAGGGAATACAAAAGAGTTTAAAGTGAATTGTCTATATTATTTATGACTAAATTTTTTATAGAGTAGGTAGAAAGTTTCTAGAATACATCATACAAACCTAGCAGACGAAGCCTATTTTGAGTTATAAGATCAAATGAGAGATTTTGATTGTTTTTTCAATGTTCTTCATTCTATAACCTTATATGAAGGTTTTCAATGTTGGATGACTACTGTAAATCACTTAAAGAAGTGAAACAAGTATATTAACCATTGAAACAAGTCTTGATTCTATCATTTTTGGGTGACCATGCATAGATGATGCTATTCACACCAATATTTGTTCTTCATTCTTTTCATTTTTTCCACTATTGATTGTGCTTAAACAACTTGAATATAATTCATTTTCTATGTTTACTTTCCCATTAGATCCCCACCATTGAACCGTCACCATACGAGCCTCATTCTTAGCATCTTATTTAAGGTAAACATCACCTTCCACCTTACCCATCCATATTGGAAAAGGTTTTTGACCTAGACATATTATAAGGAACTGTGTGGTATACACATCTTTCATTGGATTGAATTCATTTTAGGTCTTTCAAAAGAAGTCCAACATAAATATTATTGTTACTTGAGATATTTTAATTGAAGTAATCATGAATGAGAACATGTATGGATCCCAATATATGATTGTATATGTCCAAGTCCTACTTTGTTTTTAGCCAAAAATATTTTTTTGACATCTCATTATAATTGAAAAATGGTTTATATAAAGCACAAAATACATTTTCTCAATACCTTATCTTTGGCACCTAGAACGCTTCACATCCATCTATATCACTCTTTTCCCAATGTGTAATGTATGCTTTTAATCCATTTTAAACTTGTTCATCTCTTTTAGTTCTTTGAAGGGTGTTAGTGGAGGTTGCCCTATCTAAAAATTTGGTCTACCATCATTCAATGTATGACAAATTTAGATTGGACTATACTATTGTAGATTGTTGATTATTGATTTATATTCCATCATGAGTATTTTATCCATAACATGTAACTTAAACATTTTAGATTTGTTAATACCCACTATATTTTACTTTTCATCCAACAAGTGTGGTGCCGCAAAGGCCTTGAATTTGTACACTTCCTCAATAAGGTATGAAGTGAATGTAAATGAACCTTCCTAATCTATTCTATAATTCTATATGATAAATGGAAAAGAGAATACTTATAATCTATGTATCACAACCAATAATATCCCCAAAATTTTCATATATATCCACATGGGTGTGTCCTATTGGAAGGAAGCTTACATACATAATTTTGAAAGCCCTCTTTATTGTCAACATGGATGCTAATGCAAATAATGTATGATTTTTGTTGTCACCTAAAGAATAATCTAGTTGTAAAGAGAGGAATGGTGGTTTTTTTTTGAAATAAGGACCTACACTATCAACATTAATTTATTGAGAATGCAATATTTTCTCCTTGTAGTCCTTACCATTTTCATATAATTCATGTTGTAATAGTACATCATGCAATGGTTGTTTAGAGGGTCCACTATTATATAATAGAATACTATACACATCAATCATGAATCCTTTGATCTTCATAATATAAAATATAATGATGCAATTGTCAAATTTTGTTCACATTCAATAAATAGTAGGGCACATTTGAAAAAAATACTAGTCTTGTGTCCAATGTTAGCATACTAGTCAAAGTAATTAGGAGATTCATAACATTACTTATTGAATTTTTTTTTATAACCATATTTGGTATCAAATTTATTATCTTGTCCATTTTATCATGCATAATTCTCAAGAATTTTCTAGGGTGTTCCTTTAATTGCATTCTATTGGAATAATTATGTGCACAATATCTTATAATGTATTTATTGTGCCTTTTTTGAGTTGTGATACTATTTATGGACATGTGGTGAATCTACATTATTTTTAAGATTTGTACACTCATCACATTTTGTAAATAATTTTTTCTTAGTAATGAAACACGTGCAAAATGTGTTTTTCTTATTTTTTAAAATTTTGACTAAAATGTCTCTTCTATCTAACTTTCATATTATGTCCATATTTTATCCATATAGAGATAAATTTTCTGATTTCATAATTGTGTCCATACTATATCCATACATGTGTATCATGATCAATCTATATTGGAAACTTCATTTTGGTATTCTAATGGGGTTAAATACAATCAACATATGGAAATGTAGTAGTTCAAAGACTAATACAAAAATTATGGGGAGTGAGTGTTGTTGTATTGCCTCATTCTAATATGTATAAATATAAATTGCATATGAATAGATATAGCACTATAAAATTTATTTTTTTGATGTTTTCAAGGTGTTTTTACATTATTCACAATATGCCTTTACTTGATTCACTGGCGTATAGGCTCAAAACCCTTTTGTGCTTGTATATAGTTTATAGTAAAAACAAATGACTGCAGGGATAAATTTAACGACTTCATAATTATGTTTGTACCATAGCCATACATATGTGTCATGTTTAATTTATGATGCATACTTAATTTTAGTAGTCCAATGGGATTAAATACAATCAACACATGGAAACATAATAATCAATTCCAATATTTTTTTGAAGATTTTCAATGGAAATAGGTGATACACACTATTATACAAGTCGGTAATGCATTGTTGTTCATATATTTCAACATTTTATCATTTATAGTTAAATATAATAAACACATTGAAATGTAGTAGTTTGAAGATAGATAAAAACACTGAGGGGAGTGAGTCTTATAGTATTGCCTCATTTTGATATGTATAAATATAAACCACATTTGAATAGGTCTAGCACTATAAATTGTATTTCTTTGATGTTTGTGAGGTTTTTTTACATTATTCACAATATACACTTACATGATTCACTGGCATACTAGCCAAAAACCCTTTTGTGCTTCTATGTAGTTCATAGAAAAAATAAATGACTGTAGGGATAAATTTACTGATTTCATAATTGTGTCCTTACCATAGCCATACATGTGTGTCGTGCTCAATCTGAATTGCATACTTCATTTTATTATTCAAATGGGGTTAAATACAATCAACACATGGAAACATAATATTCAATTTTCAATCTTTGTTTGAAGTTGTTAAATGGAAATAAGTTTTAAACATTATTGTACATTTAGACAATGTATTGTTATTCATATATTTCAAAATTTGATCGTTTGGTGTCCATTGCTTTTTAATGAAATTGAGTGTTTTTGATGGATGCTAGAATAGATGGTGGACATGTGAGATTCAATCATGCACCTTCCACTATAGAAGGCAAATGATGGTCCATTTGACTGTAGCAATATTAAATTAAGAAATTTTCCTGATAGTAATGAGGAAGACATGTGGGTTGATTAGTTAGTTGATAATAGGGTGAAGGATTTAGATAAAGGAGAATCAACAAAGAAGTCATTCCCTACAAAATTGTGTGTCTCCTATTGTAGTTAAAGGCACTTTAACCTAGGAAACACAATAGGTCATTGCTACCTTCGAATATGTCATATAGGTGACTTGTTATTCTATATTGCAAGTGTGGGTGTATTCATATGTTGTTGTGCTCCACTTATACATATTTTATGTAAATAATTTTTAATTTCATTATGTTTCACATGTCTAACATTTACATACAAATATTGGAATTTATCTGGGCCCAAGGATTTTTGGGAATTGGATGCTCCACCAAAGGATTGTCATTAGTGCCAAACATGGGAAAAGGTAGCAGACTAGGCTGAAAACATTTAAGATGTGGCTGTCAGTGTAATTTAACACACGCCAAATGGCCATTAAACCTAATGATGTGTTGGTCACATACAATTAGGTATAAAATATAAACAGTCAAGGTAATCATTATCATGGCCAACAATATGAATAGTTCAAGGGGAAGAAATATTTTTATGTGTCATACATCAGCCCCCAAATGAATGAATGAGTTCATAGGCTACTATTATTTGGAATGTTTGTTGATTTTATCAATATTAAACAATGTGATATGGTTCATGAGAAATTGAAAATGTTCAATGCTCAAATAGAGCGAGATGATTTCCTTAGCAGGGATGATATATATAATAGAGAACAAAAGATCAAGGAGGCTAAATATATTTACAGTCCTGATGATGTTGAAAGTGTTCGAGAATGGGAACTAGAAAATCTTGAGATTTGGTTTGTCTATCGGGGATATAATGGTGGGGGGATAAATGGGGATGGGGAAATTCCCTTCATACTAGGCATTCGACTCCCACAACAACTAGAATGGTTTTTAAGACTTGGGAAGTCCAACTTATTTTTGATGGGCTCAACCTTTGGCACAAATGTAATGAAGGTATGTTTTATATGAATATAATAGTAGTTTAAAATATACTTATTTTATAACTTGAAAGATAAATTATTTTTTATATCTACATACAATTCAAATTGTACACATTAATGGTCTTTGATTCCTAAAACCAAGGACTACCCATTTCTTAGGTCATTATGTCATGCATGTGTACTATAAACATTAGCCAATGGTTCAAATAATTATAAAAAGAGTACATATGAAAGACATAGAGTGGAAAATCAATGCTATAATGGTGGACAATGTTGATGTAGAGATAAAAACTATTAGGTGAGTCTTTGATATTTTGATGCACAATATGACGTCCATAAGTTGAAGTTCATACATATCATGGTCAGGATACATTATGAAGTCTTACAAAGCAATCATGATATGTAGGGAAACATTCAATTGTGAGGTTTACTTGTGTAATTGGCATATGCATCGTGAATGGTTAACTAATTTGATAGTGAAGGTGAGAAAAGATGATGTACGATGTGAGATGTTTAGTGAAATGGGTGACATAATGCATAGCTACACCAATGAATACATGAACATAAGGAGTCCAAAAAATTTGTAGACAAGTATCAATCCACACAAGTAAACTTTATTGAATACTAGGAGAAGCATTGGCTTCACCATGTGGGAATGTGGTCACGATGTTGTCACACCCTTCCACATGTTGTGTAAGAAACAAATTCAGCCATAGAAAGTTACCATTCTCATTTGAAGAGGTGTTTCTTGAGGAAAATATGCACTTATTCACATCATAGGGTCTATTGGTTAATTAACCAACTAAACACAATGGTTTATACATACTATTAGTGACTAAAAATATACAAGGATAGTGGATTCCATAGGAATTTCAAATTGGAGAGATTCGAAAATGTTTCATGGGTCAAAGCTTTGCATATTCTAAAAAATCATCTCACATTCCACAAAAAAAGTCCTCATATGGCATGGGTGCAGATTTAGACAAATGAGATATTGCAATATCACATCCACACTGCTATGCCTTCATGTCCATGTGCAATTGTCCATTTTCACTTCAAGGATACACTTGCAAGCATGTGATTAAGGTGGAACTATTGAAATTTTCTAGAAGAGAGGTGGTTGTGTAGTACACGGGGGACAGTGGCTATGAGTGCATCAACTACATTCATGTTCAACACAATGTAAGGCTTATTTCCATTTCAAAGTGTTTTTACTTTTTTATTTTTTTTGGAAAATCTCAACTTTGTGTATAACATTTCCAATACATAGTTCATAGATAGGAGAAAAGGAGATGTTGTTTAAGGTGAAAAATTATTGATCTCAAATGATTGAACTGTGAATATGAACCTAAACCATGTGTGGATGTGTGAGCATCAAATCAATCTAATGTAGGTGAAGAAATAGATTTGGAAGATGATACTAAAAAGAAATTGAGGGATGTTGATAATTTAAGACATGTCTATTTTCTTACTAATTTAAATTTAAATTTATTGACATTTGCAACATGATATGTTTCATTATTTCAATAGGTCATTATTACTACTGAAGCTGACACAATCAATTCCTTGATATGTGAAGTGTGAATTTTTTTTGACAAGTATGTCACAACTGATTACACAATTGAAATGCTATCATTATTCAAAACATGTATGCATGACATTTTCAACAAAATCCAAAGCAAGTCGATATCAAACACACAACACCCAATGACCCATCCATTCCAATAAGTACACATTGGGTATGGCACGTCCATTCATAAAGAGAGATACTTCATAGAAAAATGAACAAAATAAGACACAATAGCTTACCATAGGAGAGAACTATTTTTCTAAATCCTCCTCTAAATAAATGAAAAGGAGAATCCTGGAACAAAGATATTAACAAGGTAATAAAGTGAGATATAAACAAACAAAAATGAGACAATATGGCTTCATCACTCACCTCTACTAGCTATAGTGATAAGTCTTTGAATGGATGTACATATTGTATATGATACCCTCCATATTTCAATTCCATATACATTTTTTCATATACTACAAAAGTCAACTTTTGAATGGAGACTGGCCACCTCATTTTAGTTTTAGTTTTTGTGGCCATATACCATAGCATTTCATGTGAAAATGAAATTAACACAAATGGAATTATATGTTTGGTAGTCAACCATGTCAGCTTTTAAAAATGTGATAACACTCTATTATTTTAAATAATTTCTATGAATAAAATGCTTACAAATGTTGTAAAACCTTTTCATTATCGAGTGGATTTATTTTTATGCTTTAAACTTTGTGATGTAACATCCTCTCATATTGTTTATATGTTAGGATATTATGACAATCTTACATATTTCAACCACTATCCTAGGGTACACCCTTGATTATTGCTTAGTTTAGCATTCAAAAATAATTCTATAGCTCTTACTTATTAAATAAAAGAATATCTTCTAATAATGGTATTGGAAGAACAATGGACTTTATTCATATCTCTATCGTTATTGATCCACACTTGATATTATGATTAAGAAAATTTTGAATGGACTTCTTTAAGCAATCTATCCTTTATTATGCTTAATAGGCCTACAATATTGAAATAGATCTATTATTTCTCATGGATTATTCCTCTTTTTTTATTTTTATGGATGATATTTATTAGGACAAAATGATGTCCATTTCTATCTATCTTCAAACAACATAAATTCCATTCAAACTTCCATATTCTATCTCTTCTTTATCACAATATTCTCAATATTCTAAGTGGAAGACAACTTGAATGTCCCTAAATAGAGTATTCTCTCTTTTGACTATAATCTACCTTTTAAAAAAATCCTTTTGTCTAACACAACCAAATGTACATTATCAAATAAGGTTATAATAATATTATCAATGTTCTTAAATCAAACTTCTTAGACCATGAAGAATCCCAACCTCAAAATTTAGATGTCAACAACTCTACCTTTATACGCTTATTAGGCCCAATTTTCCCATTTTGAGGAATTCAAACAAATTTAACTCTATCCTTGTTCTCTTCAGTTGAATCACTTCATAATACGTATAAGACACCTCATACAGTGATTTTAGACTTGAATAAAACCCAATGGTTTATTTAATACTATCATGTATATTATAGATCAATTATAATGATGAAAAACCAACGATTTTATTGGTTTCTTCAAAAGAATGATCTCAATAGAATTTTTTACCCTTTAGGCCTGTGCAAGCCTACTTGGTGTGAAAAACTCATTTTTTCCACTAATCTTTAGACAAATTTATATATGCCCTATTTTGAGTCCAATTCTTTATTTTCTTGCTTTAAGATATTTTATCTTGAAACTACTTAAGATGTTTTAGCTATAAGATAAAAAAAAATTCAATCATTTAAACACAAGAGTCTCATCACAAATATACCATAACTCCTCTTGTTTTAACTCATCCAATCAAGAATTATAAATTCTATCTTTTAGGCTTTTAGATCTTTTCTAGCCATGTTTCCAATCAATTTACTTTTGATATGAATCAAATCACCTAGTTCATCCCTTAAACATGCATCACTATTTCTTTTTTCATATATTTCACCTCCACCATGACTTGGATTCCCTTGATTAGGTTCAACAAACAAGATGCTTGTAAAATTTTACCTTTTTGAGGCCTAATTAGGCCTAGTTTTGTATACACCTCCTATATTTTGTACGATACAGTATAATACGGTTCTAAAACCTCATAAATATTATATATCATACTAAATTACATTATATTCCATAGTTTCATGAATTTTTTCTATTGGAAACAAAAGATATTCAAGTTTCAAATTTCAAACCCTAGTTTAGGTCTTGATAGGCTGATAGGTACCCAAGAGCCTTATAAATGGTCAAATTTTAATTTTGATCAATTTCAAATGATTTTTATGATTTATTAGGGTATGTATGGACTAGTTTCAACTTCCAAAATAGTCTTTATTCCTTGAACAATCTGGATAAGGCATCTAATTTGCATTTTAGTAGTATATTGTGTCTTACTACAAGACTGTGTCAAAATTGGAATGGATATTTGAATCCTAAACACTTTCAAATAGTTTTAAGGGTTGTTTTAGGAATAATAAATACATCAAATCAACCACCTACTATATTAATCATTAAAATCATAATAGAGTTCTAAAAGATAAATTTTTTAGAGAACTATGTTCTTGTAACAGGATTGTGTTGGCTTTGAATGGAAACATGGATTCAGTCTTCTCTTTGATATGTCTTAAAGATTCTTGAAAATTAATTAAGATTCTCCATATTATGTATGTCATATATAATCCATTTATGAATCGATAATTTGTTAAAATAATGGAACCACATCTTTACCTAATTGTATAAAGTCTTCTTGACTCCTTTGGACCTATATCTGCCTATTATATTTTTTATGCTCTGATTATCAACAAGACCAATTATTTTCTAAAATATTATTCTCAATTTATATATAATATTACCATACATATAATTTACCTATCATTCAATAAACACTTAAGCAAATATCAAAGTGACATTACCAATCCTCTTTTCCTTGATTGTGTCAAATAGAGTATTCTAATTTTTAGCTTACCACTATGAACCAAAATATTGATAGAAATAACACAATATAATAACATATAAAAACAATATAATAGTGATATCATACATATAATCTATTGGTAATGCATAAGGACTCTAGCAAATCATCATTTAACCATTTGTATCCAAAATAACATACATAGATTACACAACATAGAATTGCAGACAAAAGTCTCTATTTTTATGTATACTGACACTTTATTGGTCTCTCTTTATTGAATTTATTTATATCTCACCACATTTTATTCCTTTAATGAATCTCTCCTCATATTTATACACACTTTTCATGCACTTAAAATATCTCTAACTACCTTCTTTTTCCCTCAAATGTAGGTTACTTCTTGGCAACAAATATTAGTTTTGTCTTGACCAAGCTTAAGGCATGGTGATCATTGTTAGAGGAATGATTAACATTCATATTATGTCCCTATGCCTTATATACCCTTTACTATATGAAAATACATAATTTTTAACTTACAAAATCATGTTAAATCTATTACAAAGCTTAAATAAATTTGAATTTTTAAAAGACTAGTTTTGGTGATAAAGCTAATAACTAGATTCCAGTACATCTAAATACATTCAAAAGCCTAAGAATGGATATTTATTTACCCTAAATGACTTATAAAACTCAAAATGCACTAGGATAAACCAAAACTATTAAAATTTGTACTTGTTCCTACATCACTACTCCACATTTTTGATAGATATGGACTCAAACCACTCAACAAAGGAATCAGAGTACCTATTAAAATGTCATCTACTGATATTACACATTAAAATAGGTTTTTAAAAAAATATCAATTAAAAAAATCAAAATTTTCACCATTTCAAGCTTACTGAGTGACAACCTACAAGTGGGAAAAAACTCAATCGATCATATCTCAATCCACAGATGTTCTTTCAATCTTCTAACATTTGGATATCCTCATAAATTTCATCTACTACATTCTCCCAAAGATTGAATGAAGTACATTGGTTAAAAATGAAGTTATGGCTTAATTTAGGCTTTAAACTCTAATGCCTCTTAATAAACTTCTTGCTTTAATATTTTGATAGAAATTATCTTGATTGTCTACAATTTTCACTTTGATCCATGATTGAGACATCGTAAATAAAAAATACCATTTTCCCTCGACTTAGACATCTCATAAATTCTATGAAATATTTAAAGATATGATTTAAGCTTATAGAGACTGTTTAGACTAGTTTCAAATATTAATTACACCACTTTATAACAAAAAGGCTCAATTCTATCCTAATCCTATTTTAAGATTGTGTGTAGGTTTATTCAGTCTCCAAACAAACTATTATAACATTGAGACTCTTTCTTATGACTCCTAGAGTGTCTTCTTGGGTTATAGATATCACTTTAATAGATATAAACCAATATCTCTTCATTGGTTTCTTGAAGATAAAACTCAATAACAACTTTGTTTTTTCTCCCTTTAGGATTGTACATGTATATTTCTACTTGCCTTAAGAAACCTTAATTTATTTCAATGGTCAATGTACTTGTTTCACTTCTTCAAGTGATTTAAAATAGTCATCTAACATTGAAAACCTTCATACAAGGTGAATGAATAAAAATGCAAAAACAATCAAAATCTCTCATTTGATTTTATAACCCAAACTAGGCTTAGTCTACTAAGTCTATTTGATGCCTTTTAAAAATTATTGGTGTGGGTTTTTTATCCATTATATGGTTTTAATATACATATATATTAAGCTTTCTTAGTTAGAATAATTAGGTCACTTAAGTGTAATAATGAGGTCATAATTGCACATGCACATGCTTATTTGTAGTCAACATGGTTGCACTCTTCATTTGGTAACTAATGTTGACATGTGGGGCTTAGCATGTTGAAAATGGGTTTACTATTTACCTAGAAATTGATTTGTGCTCTCATTTCCAAATTAATGTGTCTCAATACCTCTTCTCTACCTATATAAGGACCTCTCCTCGAAGGCATTCAAAGTGGATTGTGTGGAGTATTGCAGTATAGTAGTTTGTCTAGTGTAGAGTTCAGTAGGTTATTTATCTTGTAGGACATTTATTATTGCACTAGATAGCATATTAAGCCTTTGTGCTTGGGTGTGTGCCAGTAGGGTATTGTAATATTTGTATAAAAACCTTCTACACTAATACATGATATTACAATTTCTACTCTCATTATGATTTTATGTTGTAATAAAGTTATGTGTTCGATCTTGGACGTTTCTTACGTAGATTATTCTAACATGGTATCAGATCTCCAAGGATGGAAAAAGAACATCTTTTTCTTTTGTTTTTTTAAAATCTCGAGTAAATTTTTTTGGCATTGGTTGTGTCTTGTTGTGAGCATGTCTTTCCTAATATGTTGGTAGTGGATTGGCACTAATTTATAGCTTCAATCTAATCTATCCAGAAAGGATATCACCATTGCTAGAAATAAAAGGCTTGGTGGTAGTGAGTGAAGGTAGTTTTGACCATGTTAGATATTGTTTAAGATTAATACAACTTGTTGTCTCTTCAAAACTAGTTGCTACACACCATTGTCAAATTATTTTCTATTAAACAAGGGTTCCACGACCAAGATGAATGAAAGTTGAGTTTTTATAGAGTTTTTTATAGTCAATTTCCATAACCACCAATCTATAATCATGCCTTGCCTTTCCTCTTGACATCTCTTAACCAAAATTCTTACTTGGTTGGATAGACCTCTGGTTTGTTTGAAAATTGTTTGGTAGTAGTATTACATGGAGGATTCTGTGTGGACATCTCAAGTTGATCTCCTTACCGTGAAAACCATCTGATCATGATCTGCATGCTAGTATAAGCTCAATGCTTTTGTAAAATTGATCTCTTTGTCAAACCCACAACTTTAGATGACTAGGTTGGGGTTTTGGCGATAGTTACAAGATTTTTAGCACACGACATAGAGATATTCCTCATTCAAGCTACATCATCCTCCTTTGAGTTTGCCTCCATTACATGCTTGGTTGAATACTCTCAACCATCTCTCATAACCCTTCCAAGTTGGTTTTTGCTAGTCAAATCTCCACGCATCATTACAAATAATAGATGCCTTGTTCAACCTGTGAAAAATAATTAGGCTACTTTGGATACACAGGCTACGTGATCATATCAGGACATGCGGTCAACTCAAGATCCATAGTTAAAGTCATTCCATAGGCCTCCCATGCCATTCACATTTATCTATGCATAACCCATGACATCAAAACACGTCCTCCATGTTTCAAATTCAAAAAAAGTCAATTATTATACTCTTTAAATATTAATTAGTGTGTTTTGATTCATGAAGCACTTATAGGCTAATTGGTGGTACTAATTTTGTAGGAACAAAGTGTGGTGGGAGGTCAAAGGTTCAACTCCCACTCACACCATTATTATTTTTTAATTAGTTTTTATCATTTTTTTTCAAAAAATAAATAAAAAATGACAACAATTTACTAAATGGATGCATTTTCGATGGAAACTGACATCCATTTTGAGAATCTTTTTTGAGGAAAATTTGGTGTTTTTTGGTCAATTCCAAGGGCCACATAAGCTTTAAGTTATGCCCCATTGTTCAGTACTTCCAAGTGTCAAAGACCACTAGGTGAGGTTTGATTTGATAGGAGGTTAGTTCCCCTCATAGTATAAACAAGCTTGTTTGCACAGATTTCTCGTGGATGTGTTCTCAACTGAGTCCAACATCCAGTACTTGATTATGCATTATAATTGAAATCTTGGGGAGGTTATTACTGATACTTATGAGGGTTACTGCTAATACTTAGTGGGGGAGCCACATCTCTATTCTTATGGGGAGGGTACATCTCTATATTTTGATGGGGGCTTTAAATATACTTGGGTACCTAACAAGACCTTATTGCCAGGACCCAAATCTTCTACCCACCTAATCTACACTTATGAGGGGGTGTTGGCATAGATTTTTTAATCCATTGTATGGTTTTCCTACACATCTATATTAATCTTACTTTTTTGGAATAATTAGGTCACTTAGGTGTAATAATGAGGTCATAATTACACATGCATATGCTTATTTTTACTCAACATGGTTGTATTATTCATTTGACAACTAATGTTGACATGTGGGGCTTGGTATGTTGCACATGGGTTTAATATTCACCTGACAACTAAACTGTGTTCTCATTGCCAAATGAATGTGGCTCAATACCTCTCCTCTACCTATATAAGGACCTCTCCTCTAAGGCATTCGAAGTGGATTGTGTGGAATATTGTAGTATAGTAGTTTGTCTAGTATAGAGTTCAGTAGGTTGTTTAGCTTGTAGGCCATTTATCATTGCATTAGAGAGCTTGTTAAGCCTTTGTTCTTGGGTGTGTGCCAATAGGGTATTGTAAGATTTGTATAGTAACCTTCTACACTAATACATGCTATTGCAGTTTATACTCTCATTATGATTTCATGTTGTAACAAAGTTGTATGTTTGATCTTCCAGTATTTGATCTTGGACATCTCATATGTAGATGATTATAAAAAAAACTTTATACCAACTCAATAAAAAGTTTGAGTCCCAAACAATAAAGATAATTCACTTTAAAACTCTTTTCTCTACCCTTATTAATAATTATCTATAGGTCCTTCAATCATACAAAAAAACTCGATTCATTTGTATAACATCTTTTATTAACTATTTGTGCAACTTTAAAGGATTTCACTGGTTCATTTAAAAGATAAAGGGATTTTTCATTTAAAAGATAAAGGGATTTAACTCATTCACAGGGTTTCAAAGTCTGCTCTCAATCGTAGAGCTTCTGAGTCATCATTCATAAAGTATAAAGGATATCTAAACATATTAAAACTTGTAACAAGACCTTAACTAACTCCTTCAACTTCTCCAGACCTTAAATTGGACTCATGCATTCTATTACACATTTAAAACAACTATATATAATTGTAATCCATAGAACATAGGGTATTTGAAGGTTTCATCCACTTGGATATTCTAATGCTCCTTTATCACTTTATCCCTAACATATGATGCAATTTAATTTTATTTTTTTATGAAATTACTTTGACAACTAGTTTCTATAGCAACACATGATAATTGTGGAAGTCATCACCAACATTTTTCTCTACTAAATGGCATGTTTGTTCCTTATTAAAGATGTTCCTTATGGAGAGAGTGAAAAAGACAAGAGAGGAATTCCACTACCACTTTTGGAAGAATACATAAATTCTTGATACACTCACTAATTAATGGAATTTAATGAGCAACAACTCATATGCATTTGTTAGTGCCTTTAACTAGTGAGATCTTACATGTGCGGTTGACTTTGTAAAACCTAATAAAATGAGATGGTCTAATGTTCTACTAAATTACCTTCCTAACTACTAGACATACCACATACCATTTGTAGTGTTTGATTTTTTCACATTAATGGAAAGGCATGGAGTGTTTTTTTTCGTGTAATGATCGTATGAATGGTTAGAGGGGGACGTAGTGTTGCCAAGCATGTGGAATACTTTTGGAGCCATACCATCTTACATAAGGCCATATATACATAAATTCGTGCCTAAAAATATATCCAACAATCCTATGTTAATTTACACTCCATCAGGGGAGAAATATTTTCATCGAAATGAAGATTCCATTTAGGGTGTAGATCAAATTATTTAGTGTTCAGAATCACCATTGTGATATGGCAAGAATGTGTCCTACTCATCCCATCGAAGCATTATGTAAATGGTTCACCATTTCCCATGATGTTGAGTTCCCACTTATCCATCTAGGATAAATGATTATACATAACTCTACTTTGATAATCCACACACCTGTCAAAGATTGTGATAGTGACGAGAATTACTCTTATTGGGTGACTCTGAGGACATGGACAACAATTAGGATATGGTCATGGAACTTGTTTTAGAAGCACCTATTTTATTCATAGTTAAAGAGATCATCATATATCTAAAATTTACATGAATTATGAATAGTATCTCCAAAACATTGAATCTTATGACATTTATTCTATATCTTACCTATGGTTCCATTTTTTATGAATTTTGATATCCTTGCTCTTTAATATGAAACTTCATGATGTTTTATGCTTTGTGGAATAATATTGAGGTATGTAAAATTGAAATACAGGGCTGTGGTTATATATTATTGAAAATAAGCAAATTTAAACATACTTTTTGTAATGTGATGCTTGTAAGGTGACTAATATGGATAAAGGAATAAGTATAGATCTTTGTGCAATTGAAAACAAACTTGGACCATGAATGAGCTGAGACCAAATTTAATATTTGGTATCAGAAAACTATTATTTCATGTGCATAATTGGTCTATCATATTAAATGAAGTTTATTAGATGAATGAAGGGAAAAATTCATAAGCTTTGTTTAAAGTTATCAAGATAGTTTATCAAATTTTAAGTTTTTTTTTGAAAGTTATGTTTTTAAAGTTTTTAGGTTATATTGATATCCACCGTGCATAGTTATTCATTACTACCCACCATATATACTCATGGTATTGATCTCATTTATGAGGTTTATATATAATTTATAATTAGTGATTTATATCCTATGTGCTTCCCATCACATTCCTTCTAGATAATATGTTTCAAAATCATGTATCCAACTATGTGGGTATTAGTTTCATGCATCACCTATAGCATCTCTAACAACTTCCATTTTCATACACAATTATGATAGTGTCTTCATGCAAATTCTTAGATTCATAGTCAAGTCTTATATAATCTCTATGCCAATTGTAAGGGGTGTGAACCTATTATAAGGGTCATAATAGGTTGGTAAATTTTATTTATCTCCATGTAAAGATGAAATGACACCTCATCACCTATCTAGAAGATGACTCTATGTTGGAGAAGATAAATTTTGACAAATGCTAAGTTGGGAGGTGATTGGTTGAGAAATATTTGGTCTTTTAGCCTATCCTCAACCTATGTTGAAAAATGATATGCAACGAACCTATCAAGGAAGATAGATTAAAATTTATAAAAAGTGTAAAAATGAAAATAAATTCATGATTGGAATGAGTTGATAGTCTGATAGGATAGGGTGACACTCAGATCATGTAAAAATAGGGGTATATGTATAGAAAAGTGTTGTTTATTATGAATAGAAGGAGATTTGTTGATTAATTTTTTGTATTCATATGATTATTATGTTAGTGAATTATATTCAATTCAATTTGAGTTGGTTTTGTGAATGAAATTCAATGCAATTTGAATTGGTTTTGCACACATTTTAAAGTTCTTGTTGCTACAAACATTCTTAAACCCCTATTCCTACTCTTAATCACACATATAGAGGTCTTGCTTCACATAAAAATATTTGAATTAATCATAATTGGTGATTAGATAATTTATAGGATGTTTTTTTATGTTCCATTATAGGTGTTATGTTGATCAAAAAATTTATATCCTTTATAAACAATCAATTTGAGGCTCTCAGCTACTGTACACACAACCAATCCCTATCATAGGGGTTTTGATACAAAATACATATAAATTGAAAAATAACCTATCAAAATCATTAAAATATTGAGGGAAGTTGAAAAATAAGGTTAATAAGGATTTTTAATTGGTTTCAAGTCAATGCTCACCTTGTGGTTCTTTTTATAGAGGACTGTGTTCTATTTTATTTGTAGGTTGTTACCAAAAAGGACTGAGAAAGTGAAAGTTGGTTATGTAGACTTGTTGTTGGGTTATTAACTCATAATGAAGGTTTATTATCATTTTATGGTCATTATAAATATATTTATAAGTGATCTAACCCATCAAATACTATATTGAGGCAAAGTCCTTCAGAGACGTTAGATTAGGTCAGAACAGGCATACAAGAACAAAGTCAATATCGAGGTTAATTCTATGAGAAACCAATAGAAGGAATTGGTTTTTGACTAATAAAGTGGTTTAGAATAAACATATAAGGTAATTAAGGAGTCATAGAGGTGATTTTAGTATATTGACATGCTTCCAAGATAAAATGAGCCTATTCTTGGTTTTGTAGCAGACTTGAAGGCCAATCTAAATTTCTTGTTCCTTAATGATATGGTGGATGTTTGAACTTGTATAAGACCGCTATAAGTCCATTATAAATGTTTTGGTGTATCTCAATTGTCCTTAACCAAAATATTCCTTTAATAATCAAATAAGGATGACTGTATGCATGACTGTTATAGGTGCTCATCCTAAAAAGACACAATAAAGAGATTCAAGGGTATGTTACTTGGGAGTTGAAGTCTTGATCCTCTACAAAAGCATATATGTTGTGGTTTACCAATTTAAACTTGTCAAAAGAGAAAATTTTCACCTTGAATATTAGTTATATGCCTTAAAAGGTAGAACTAGGTCTAACAGGTCTATTTGAAAGCTAAGTTATCTATTGGATTCTCTCTTTATGTCAGCGTTGAAGCCTCTTCCCAACAGGATAACATGCTATCCCTATCATGCGAGGGATGAGTCTCACATGCTCACCTAAAGCATGCATCAAAAGATAAGCTCTCGAAGAATTTGAAACACATGGTGTATTTACTCATTTCTTGTCAAATAAATATCCTACTATTATTTCTTAACATATTATGCTACCATCACTAGCTAAGTATGAAAGAAAGAACTAATGAATTTTAATTACTTAACACATTTAAATATTTAACATAGTTCATAATCCATTGGTCAAAGTGTCATATGATAAACATTGAATTCTCATTAAGTAATTTTCGATTACAAGGCACTGCGTCTTATCTCTTCAAAGGTTCCTCCCATTTTTTCTTTGAATACTTACAACAGGGGTTTTTATACTTGTTTTTCCCTAACTAAGTGTCAAATTCCCAACTCAGATTGGACATATGACACATAGACTCTAAATATATTGAGTTGTGGCTTTTACAATTAATTGTTCCTGTAGAATCGGGCCTCTACACCCCTAGATGCTTGCTCTATGTAATATATTTGTATCCAATTATTTCATTCCTTGTGGGCTGACATAAGGCATCTGACTGGTGTGGTAGAGGTGTCCTACTTGATTTATTATTTATAATTTCTCCTATGTTCTTTTCTCTCTACCTTCCTTGTGCTCCCCTCATCTTCTACTTCTTGCTCTGAGTCCTTTGTTCTTGAGTTCCTCATGCCATGTTTTCTCTTTACTAGGTCCTCTCACACTAGGTCTTCCATGCCATTGTCCTTTGGTGCCCTTCAACTACCGCACTATGCCAATACTTGTATAAAAATGGATAATGGTCCCTCCATGCTATGTGCTAAAATTAGAATAAATACTTGGTCAAAATCGAGGTGCCAACATCACCCCACACTAAGCTATTAGTCCATCTCAAACTAAGTTGTACCTGCATTCTCAAGGAACTCAGGCTCTTTCTGCTCAAGTTCTTTCCTCAACTCATCCCAATAGGATAAGGCATTGAGAACTTTAGCATCTATTTTTTCAATAGCCTCCTTTACTTCTTTTAACTCCTCAAATTGAATTGGAGTCTCGATCTTCTTCATCTATTCCTTCAAGGCTACGCTAGCTTCCTTTTGGATGTCTTCTAATTTTGAGACCTCCTTGTCAACCTATCCTTAGAGTGTGGCAAAACTAGAATTTATTTGTTGATGATGGTTATTAATAGTGTCTTCCATCATTTCCACATCCTTAAATGCCTTTGCATACTCGACATAGTCTTTTATTAATAGAGTTGCATCAACCACTTACTACCTCAAGACCCCTTCATCATTGAGCTAAGACTCTATTAATTTATTTGGGCATGTCATATGTGCAAAAATATCATCCAAAATTGAGATAACCTCCCCAAATCTCTCCAAATTACTATGGTAGATATCAGCGATAGTGTTGAATTGCTCCAAAAGTTCCTTGGATTCATCTCTGGGCATGGGGTACTCATTATTTTTAAGCAATAGCTCAACCAATGTTTCTAACTTCCCTATGGCATCCCCATCCAATGCTATGCCATCTGCCAATGCTAGCTCTTCTTTAAAAATTGTTTTACAAAGGGTTACTACCCTTACCTTAGCCTCGGTAGTCTCTTGAAGTTGTTACTTCAAAGAGGCCACTTCCTCGACTAGTGCTTACTTTTTAGCATACACTTTATTATAAATTTTGATGACCCTAATATGTTTTCTTTTATCCATGTGCACGTCTGTCTCTAACAAAATATTATGGTGCATCACTTCCATGGCAAGTTTAAAAAATGTGGCACTAGTCATTAATGGGGAGAGCCACTGTGGATCAAACTTCATAAGTTCTGACAAACCTAGGGCATTTGAGCTAGAAAAAATACAATCCAATGGAATGTCAAACTAAGGTTAGTCATTATAAATCTCCAATAGGAAAGACAATTACTTTCTTGTTTCTTAGCTCCTGGCGTTGGGGTGTAAATGCTTCCAAAGATAGAGTTTCTAGTCATCTATGCCAAATTTGTATCATTCACACAAATTAGACGGTTCTTTTTATTTTGGTCCCCCCTCAGCTAGCCCTTTCCCCTTTTTTAAGTCTCTCTCAAGTTCTTGTTGGCTTCTGGTAGCCATCCCATCCATTCCCATCTCTTCAGTATAAACTTGATCAATAGTTGAGACCTCTCGCATCAGGGATGGAGTCTTCTCTGGATTAGATTCTAAATTATGTATTTGTTCCTAGGAGGGTTCCCTTTAGGGTGCTTGTCTTAGAGGGGGATGAGGCATTGACCCAATGGTTAGTCCTTGAAGAAAGTGGAAGTGAAGGTGGTCAAGGTGGTGGAGGAGTTGGGTGAGGATATGGTCGAGGTGGAGAGGATGGAGGTGATGCAGATGGTGAAGAACTATGAGATGGAGGTGGAGATGAAGACAAAGGATGAGGTGAAGGTGAATTATGGGGTGGTGGTAATGGTGGATGATGTACTGGCCTAGAGGGTTGCACCTCCAATATCCTCTACCACTTTTGGGGGCCTTGCTACCTACTTGTGCTATCACTTGGCTCAGATGGCCTCTTCTTTAATGGTACGTAGGGGATCCTCTCCTTGGGTTCCCCATCTTGAGGATGTAGGTTGGGGCATAACATATAAAATAGTTTATGCACATGTTTCCCAACTAGGTTATTATTCATCTTGATACTAATCATGTTTTTTTCTCCTCTCTCTATATAGGCCTTCTTGCAAGGGTAAACAAACATATTCTAGAGGGTATGGCACTCTACATAGCATTAAAGTATGGTCCGATATGAAAAAAATATCATACATATTTTTTTAATAAATTATATGTTTTCATATTGTATTATAATATAAAAATTGTAAATAAAATACCGTAAGATTTTTTTAATTTAAGATGTTATAGAAAAAATGGGATATATATATATATATATATATATAAATTTTTAATATAAAGTGAATTAGAATCTCAATTTCAATTTCATTTTTTAGCATTAAATTGTTGTGAGTTGTATTATTTTAAAAATTTGATATTAGATGAGTTACATTAAAATTTCAACATTAAAAATTAAATATTGATTTTTTTTTAATGGTTTCAAAGAACACTTAGAAATATCAAAACATAGCATTGAAGTATAACAAAATAATAACACTCTATTCTCGTAATACGTATGGTCCTTCATTATATATATATATATATATATATATATATGATATCGTTATTATTAAAATTAATATTTTAAAACAATATATAGTATTACATATTTTATATTTTAAAAATCAGTGATATGTAGATAAAAAAAATTTGAAACAAATATTTAGAAGATTTTTCAGTCAAAATATCATTTCACAATTTATGATTAATCATAAAAACTAACACGAAATTCTATTTATTTAATCTCCCTCAAGTTTTTTATTTAATCATATATTTCTCTTCTTCATAATGGATCAGATTTTAATTAATCAAAATATCTCTAAGAAAGTTTTTCTTAAAAACCTAATAAAATATATAGTATACATATACGAATTAGTAAAATTATCATACCTTTTTTTATAAATTATATGTTTTTAAATTGCACCATAATATAAATATTCTAAATGAAATAAGGTACAATGTTTTTAATTTAAGATGTTATTTAATAAAAGGTAAATATTGTTCATATATTTATTGATATTCTAGATGACTTTTAAAATAAAATATCAACATTAAAAGAAATGATTGGAAAAATTATTCTGATTACAAAGAGTATTTGGAGATATCAAAACATACTATTAAAGTACTCTTTCTCTCTCTCTCTCTCTCACACACACACACACACACACACACACACACACACACACACACACACACACACACACACACACACACACACACACACACACACACAGAGAGAGAGAGAGAGAGAGAGAGAGAGAGAGAGAGAGAGAGAGAGAGAGAGAGAGAGAGAGAGAGAGAGAGAGAGAGAGAGAGAGAGAGAGAGAGAGAGAGAGAGAGAGAGAGAGAGAGAGAGAGAGAGAGAGAGAGAGAGAGAGACACACACACACACACACACACAACTCTAATTTTTTGATATTTATGGTTTTTTGTGATATAAAATTTTGAGGTAAAAAAAATGGTTAAAAAACTAAAAAAATAATATATAAATAAATAAAATTTATTATTATAATTTCAAATATTAAAATCAATACAATTTATTATATCCTTCCCATTGAACATTGTATTATTATTATTAAAATTAATGTCTTAAAAAAATATATAATATTATATATTTTATGCTTTCAAAATCCATGATTTATGTATAAATTTAAAAATATATATATATTTAATAAATTTTTCACTTAAAATGTCAGATCACAATTTGTGATCAATCATAACACCTAACTCAAGCTTCTATTTATTTAATGTCAAGTTTTTAATTAAAACATATGTTTCTCTTCTTCATAATAGATCAAAGTTTAGTCGATCAAAAAAATTATAACAATGTTTTCCCTAAAAATCTATTCAAATATATAGTATACAAATACATATATAAATTAGTAAAATTTTAAAAGCTAAACTTTTCACTTTTACCAAACAATCTTTCTTATCTTTGCTTAAATAGAGTAAAAAATAGAGTAATAAATGATAAAAATTAAACACTTAAATGATATAAATTTGAAACATATGAAATTTAAATATTAGAAAAAATAATTTATAAAAACTACTGAGTCATTTTAATGATAAAACAAAACTATATTACAATTATAACGTCAAACAACTCTTAAGTTTAAACATCTATCCTATTAATATAGCTCACTAATTTTAACAAACATAAAATAAAATTTAACAATTTCAAATCTAATATCTCATATGAGTAAGTACTAAAACTACTGTATAAACACTCCAAATAAGTTACGGGAATAAGAAAAAATAATAATAATATTTAATATAAATAAAAAAAAAAGTATGTGGATGTACAATGTAGTATATGAAATTTTAAATCATAACCATCATTGAAATAAATTAAATACATATTTTTTTATGAATAACATTTATGAAATTATTTTATTTTATTTTATTTTAATATACTTAATTTTTAACTGTTTTCATAATTTATTTATAATTCATTACATCTATAATACACTATTTAAAATATATGTACAACCTTAAAATCCAAAATGAATTGTATTATTATAAAAAATAAAATAAATGTTATTAAAAATAATGGATCTTGAAAGGAAGATATTAATAAAATTATTAACTATTATCTCACAATTATTAATTGATTATGAGATAGCTACATATATATTTTTATATTTTATTTATTTCACTTAAGATTTTATATATATATATATATATATATATATATATATATATATATATATATATATATATATATATATATATATATATATATTAATAATTTTAAATTTTGAGATGGTTGAAAGAGTGTTGTATCTTTACCTTTAAAAAATAAAGTCTTAAAATAACATATAAGATATCTTTATATGAGATGGTTTGATATCCTTATGCACTTTGGTGGCCATGCAATGATTATAAGGATATTTATGTATGAAAGAATTAGAAGTAATAGTTTGAACAATGGCATGAGATATCTTATGATATAATTATGGGTTTAGTCATGGGAATTGAATTTGATGTTATATATTTTAGACTAGAAGATGAAATATTAACTTACATATGTTTTTATGAATATATCTAAGTGAATGTTTCATTATGTATACATGGTGCGAAGGGTGATCTTGAAGAAGATATGTCATGTAACCTTATAATACACAAGTTTAGAATTGTAACCTAGCAATGAATTTTGTTGAACTAAAACTAACTTGGTAAATATTTCATATCAATCTAAAAGGATTAATGATGAATTGCAAACACAATATTATTAATTACAAAATTAAAAAGCTTTTAACGAACATATGGTTAACATACAAAGTCATTCACTTTCTACATATACAAATGAAGTTGATTAAAATATTTCTTTTGTAATTAGTTATAGAGTAGTGCATAAAAACACTACACTCTTTTAATCATTATGCAAGAATGCTAGATGGCACATGTATTTTTTTTAATCAAAACTACTTATTAATACATTACATGTATTTTGCATACATTATCTTTTTTTGCTTTATCGATTGACATTTTTTAATAATAAAAAAATGAATCAATTTTTTTTAAATATGTTTTCATATTTTACCTTCTATCTTTTTAAAACTATTTGCAAGATATTTATTATTATTAACATTTAAATTGCATCTAAATTGCATAACCTTTGTGAAACTGGTAAGTATAGTTGTTACTAGACTATTTGGTGTCTTTGGATTGGAAAAATATGTCATTACTTACTTCTGCTTTAGTTTGGCCAATAATGTAAATATATAATGTATAAAATTTTCAATGGTGTTAGGAAGACCTATGTAAACCTCTTGTAAACCATTTTTTTAATTGATTAAATAATATACATGTGATCCCTTGTTAATCAAGATTATTAATTTGACAGAATTTTGGTGGTGGTGGTGGGGTTTTTTTTTGTTGGGAGGGGGTATTCAAAGTTCTTGTGTGCACCTTAATGATACAATACCCTTTTTTTAACTAAAGATATTTTAATCTCTGAGAAGATATTCATAATGATTCCCTTGCCCTGAGATCGTCATAAAACATATAAGAGTTAGATTTAAGATCCATGTTTTAGCTTTAATTTCAAAGGGTACTCTTTTATTTTATTTTTATTAAATAAAAAATCATATATATTAATATATTATATTGAATTTTTTTTCACATTTTAATTTTAGATATCTTAATGATGTTTGTTACATTACAGTCTATTGATGATAAGGTTTATTCACTTTTGGATGGGCAGTTTGAGGAGATAGTCAATAAAGATGTGACAATTGACTTGTCACATCTGTAATTGATATGCACATGTGACTCCCTGGTGATAATGACTGCCAAAAATAAGGATGGAACTAGTTTTTTGAAGGACACAGGTGTTGTGAATAGTGTTTACCCAAAGGTAGTCTTAGGGCATTCATGCACACAACCATCTATGTCAACTAAGATATTTAGGCCCTTCGATAATATAATTGAAGATCTATTTTTCCATTCCACCCCTATTGGGTATGCTCTATTTGTCAAAGGTCCGTCTTGTGATTTCAATGTTGTTACAATGGGCAAATATTTCATCAAATTGGTTGGTCTCTCAAGTGGAAAACATAGTGAAAATCATATTTTATATTTTGAACACTAAAAAGGCCACTCCAATAGTGTCTTTTGAGGATGAGGCTCTCAAGGTGGTGCTCTAAAATGTATAATGATTCATGACTAAGACATTAGTGTGAATATTTGACAGATTTTTCCTAACCCTATTAATTCTTCTTCAGTGGGTCTCCGATTCATGGTGATTGTTAATGTAAGACTCTACCCATGTGCCATATGTTTCTTTATTATGGTTTTTGATAGTCTTATAAACTGTAATTTTTTTATTAAGGCCAAATCCTAGAGTTGGTTTAGCACTTCCTCTTCTTAAAACCAAGTGGTGTCCTATATTCAACCATCTTCTCAAAAGCTTTACCATCAAGCCCATATATTTTCTTCTTCAATATCTGCCCCTTCAATTTTGGGTTGAAATTTACTTGTTAGCCATAGACGAATCCTTTGGAAACATATTGGACATAAATGCTTATGCCTCTAACTTTCCCACACCACCTTTGCTTGAATTTTTATTTTTTTAATATTTATTAGGACCTTGTAGTAGTCATTTAACTGAGGGTCAAAGGTTGGTGCTAGAATCAAACCCTATATTATGAAAGGATACCCTTCAGATGTTACATATTATTTGAAATTAGACAGTTAGCCACTTCTTTCCATAGCTCCAAGCGTAATGTGAATTCTTATTGGTAGAAGGATGCAAGTGTTCATCATATTAATTTTTTTTAGATAACACTCCTACTAAAACAGTAACAAAAGTTTGAAAAATTCGTTAGGATTAGAGATTAAAACTTGTATAACTCAAGATGTGACTTCATCTTTGACCTTTAAGGAATAGTTCATAATGGATATTGAGAGAGATGGATAATAATATGGAATTAACTTGTGGGATTGTTGCCTCTTGAGGCCCATTAGTTGATATGTGTACACCTTATAGTGTTAATTCAAGGAATTCATGTAACCAAGGAAATTGGACTGTAGTGAGGATTAATAAAATAGGGAATTTCATCCCTAATCCTTCCTCCCTGATTCTACACACTTATCATATATATGGCAAGGAATGGATTTATGTTTTTTGGATCGTTTTATCTTGGATTGTTATGTAATTCTTTGCTATGATGCATCCTTTTCTAGATTTGAAGGTTGCAAGTTATGTAATTTTTAGTACTAGTTCAATATTGGTTGGGTGTTTTTTCCATTAGTTTTGTTGTTATCCTAGGATTTCTTTGCTACTCTGTAAGGATATAGTTCTCCCTTTGGAAGTTTTAGGTTATTTCATCCATGTATTTGCAATATTTTTCCCCCATGAATTTTCATCTGAGGCAAATAGGTGATATTTTAGATCAATCTGTATTATACAAAAGGGACCCTTTAACCATCAATTAATTATAAAAAAATGCTATACTATAAAGAGGGTCAATCACTATCAAAGAGACTCCTAGAAATCAAATCTATAAAATAAAAAGATTTAGAAGGATTTAAGAAAGACAAACAATACAATAGGAAACACCTCTCATGCCCATAATTAAGATGTAATCACTTGTTTTCCTAAAAAAAGTACATAAATAAATGTCAAATAAAAATTAATGGGGATCAATAATCTATAGTAGAAGTTAAGCATTCACAATTTCACTCAATAGTCTATTTAGATCCTAAACATGTTATTTTTTATTAATGCCAGTATTAAGATTGATTTTATGTCAATTATATGTTGATTTGCGAATAAAATTAGTGACTTGATTTCCTTCCCTTCTAGTATTGTTTCATTGAACATCATTAAAACCTTGAATGTGAATGTCCATGTCTTTCTTACATTCATTTAATTTCTACTACTGGAATTATTTTGTAAATGATCAACCAAAATTTTAGAATCATATTCCTAAATAATACCAATAAAATGCTTTGACTTAGTTATTAAAATAAATTGGTGAATGACCATAACCACAACATAATTATTAGAAGTAACTTTAATTCTAAATGTGATATCCATATTTATATACCAAACGAATAAGTGGAGTCACTATATTCATAAGCACCCTACAATGGGTGTTTATAACAAATTTAATGCATTACATGACTAAAATTTTAGGCATAATATTTCTATAATAGGTGTTGTTCTTGTTCTTGTTTTAATTATTTAATTTCACCTAGTTTATTTATATTTATCTGGAAACTATTGAGTGGTATAAGTTTTAAGGTATTTATGTTGAATTTATTATATATTATATTGATTAAGGATGTTTTAAATTGTGGACATTAAAAGGATTTTAGAATTATAATAGAATAAAGTTTTTAGTAAATGGATATATTACATATATTCGAAATTATTTGTAAATTATAAACTTATAAATTATATCATATAATAAATATGAGAAGTTGTAGGTGGTTTATAAGGTAAGATTTATAAATCCTTTACAATTTTAATAATAAATAAGAGGATATAAATATCATATGGATATGGTTTTATTTTAAAAATGATTTTTATTTAAGAGATTGTAAATTATATAATACAATGATAATTAAAACTTAGAGAAGTTTTACAATACCCAACAATAAAAATAATATGCATATTCATAATAAATAAAAAATGTCAACATGTTAAATACACAAACCACTTTATTTATAATTTTTTTATAAAATTAAAAACAATTAAATTACATTACATAAAGAAAAGGAAATAAAAATAGAAAAAGAAACCCAAAAAAAACCAACAAAATAGACTTACAAAACATGACATCCAAACTACTAGAAAAATTAAAAAATTATATCACAAAATTAAATTAAAAAGAAGAAGAAGAAATAAGAAAGAAAAGAAAAAGATGTCTTTCCAAGCATGTCATCAATACCATTACAAATGGGTGAAGAAGAGAACCACCCAGAATTGATGCTTCCAGAATGGGATATGAAAATATTATAATTTTAAAAAAAAATAAATTATATGTTTTTAAATCGTATTATAATATATTAATTAAAAATTAAGGTAATATTTTTGTGATTTAATATATTATTTAATTAAAGGTATATATTTTTCATATATACATTGGTATCAATTTTGAGTCTAAAGTAAATTAGAATCTCAATTTCATTTCTGAGTGAGTTGTATTCTTTTTAAAAATTTGATATTAGATGATTCTTATAATAAAATTTTAAGATTAAAAAAATTATTGGAAAAGTTGTTATGGTTTTTAAAAGCATTTGGAGATATCAAAATTTTGTATTTAAATACAACCTAAAAAATAAAATAGCATTCTAGTCTTGTAATAATTATGATTCTTTATGATAGAAAATTTTGAGGTAAAAACATATTGTAAAAAAAATAATATGTGAATAAATAAAATTTATTATTATAATTTTAAAGATTAAAATTAACAAAAAATATTATATTCTACTTATGGAATATTGTATCTTTATCATTAAAATTAAAATATTAAAATAACATATAAGATTAGATATTTTATGTTTTAAGAATCTATGATGTGTATTGTAATTTTATTATTAAAATTAAAGTCTTAAAACAATATATAGTATTAGATATTTTATGCTTTCAAAATCTATGACATATGCATAGTTTTTTATGGAATAAAATATTTGCTATAATTTTCAAACAAAATGTCAAATCTCAACTTTTGATCAATCATAACGCTTGACTCAAAATTTTAAGCATAAAGAAGCTAAATTTTTTTATTTAAACATATCTTTCTCTTCTTCATAATGAATCAAGGTTTAGTTGATCAAAATATCTCTAACAATGTTTTTCCTAAAATCCTAATAAAATATATAGTATACATATATGACTTAGTAAAATTTTAAAAGATAACCTTCCCACTTTTACCAAACAATCATTCTAATATATAGTTAGATATAGATTAGAAAATAATTTAATAAATGATAAAATTCGGGCACTTAAAATAACATAAATTTGGGAGACATAAGAAACTTAAATTAAAAAAAAAAATAGATATAGATTAGAAAATAATTTAATAAATTATAAAATTTGGGCACTTAAAATAATATAAATTTGGGAGACATAAGAAATTTAAATATTAAAAAAACAAATTATAAAAGCTAGAGCAAAATGATAAAATAAAACTATATTACAATTAAAACATCAAACAACTCTAAGATTTAAACATCTATCCTATAATATAGGTCACTAATTTTAATATAGGCCCTTCAAGAATATAATTGGTGCTCTATTTTTCCATTCCACCCTTATTGGGGATGCTCTATCTGTCAAACATCCATCTTTAGATGCAACTACTGTTACAAGGGGCAAATATTTTATCAAATTGGTGGGTCTCTCAAGTGGAAAAGATAATGAAAATCATATTTAATCATTTGAACATTAAAAAGGCCACTCTAATAGTGTATTTTTAGGATGAGGCTCTCAATGTGGTGCTCTGAAATGTAGAATGGTTCATGACTAAGGGATTAGTGTGCATATTTGACAAATTCTGTCCAACCCTATTAATTCTTCTTCAGTGGGTCTCGGATTCATTGTGATTGTTAATGTAAGATATCTTATAACTCTACACATGTGCCATATGTTTCTTTATATTGGTTTTTTATAGTCTTATAGACTATAAAAATGTTATTAAGGCCAAATCCTAGAGTTGGTTTAACACATCCTCTTCTTAAAACCATGTGGTGTCCTATGTTCAAACCTCTTCTCGAAAAATTTATCATCAAGCTCATATACGTTCTTCTTCAATATCCGCCCCTTGATTTTTGGGTTGAATCTTACTTGTTAGCCATTATTGAATCCTTGGGAAATATATTGGACATAAATTCTTATGCCTCTAACTTTTCCCACACCTCCTTTTTTTGGAGTTTTGTTTGTTTTGATATTTCTTAAGACCTTTTAGTAGGCATTTAACTAAGGGTCAAAGGTTGGTAATAGAATCAAACCCTATATTATGAAAGGTTACCTTTTAGATGTTGTATATTATTTGAAATTAGATAATTAACCACTTGTTTCCATAGCTCCAAGCACAATGTGAATTTTTATTGGTGGAGGGATGCAAGTGTTGATAATCTTACAATTTTTTCAGATAACACTCCTACTAAACCAGTAATAGAAGCTTGAAAAATTAATTAAGAGGTAGAGATTAAAGCTTCTATAACTCAAGTTGTGACTTCATCTCTGACCTTTAAGGAATATTTGATTGAGGATGTTGGGAGAGATGGTTTTTAAATGTGGAATTAACTTATGGGATTATTGCCTCTAGAGGCCGACTAGTTGATATGTGTACACCTTCTAGTGTTAATTCAAGTAATTCATGTATCCAAGAAGATTGGACTATAGTGAGGTTTAATAAAATAAGAAATTTCATCCCTAATTCTTCCTCCTTGATTCTACACTCTTATCATATAGAGGGCAAGGGATGGATTTAGTTTTTCTAGATGGTTTTATCTTGGATTGTTATGTAATTATTTTTTATGATGCATCCTTTTCTAGATTTGAAGGTTGAAGGTTATGTATTTCTTAGTACTATTTCAATATTGGTTGGGTGTTTTTTACATTAGTTTTTTTTTTTTTTTAATCCTAGGATTTCTTTGGTACTCTTTAAGGATATAGTTCTCCCATTGGTAGTTTTAGGTTATTTCATCCATGTTTTAGCAATATTATTCCCCCATGAATTTTCATCTGAGGCAAATCGATGAGTTTTTAGATCAATCCTTATTATAAGTAAAGGACCCTTTAACCATCAATTAATTGTAATAAAAACACTATACTATAAACAGGTTCATTCACTGTCAAAGAGACTCCTAGAAATCAAATCTATAAAAATAAAAAAGATTTATAAGGATTTAAGAAAGACAAATGATACAATAGGAAACAACTCTCATACCCATAATTAAGATATAATTACTTGTTTTCCTAAAAAAAAGTACATAAATAAAGCCGCCCATAAAATTCTAAATTGTTGAGCGCGTTTCCCATCATTAACAATTTCTAGCACGGCGTGGAAAGACCTTTACGTGGTTGAAATGTTATTTTCCCTATAAATTAATGACATTTGTAGAGGAAGGCAAACATGGCTTCCTCCGTGCCTTCCATGGAAGCACATCTCCAACTCTATGAAATATTTCTTTCATCAGCAAAGCCCATGGCTCTTCAAGCTATTGTTTTACTGCAAATCCCTGACATTATTGCCATACATGGCCGTGAAAATCCTCTCCCTCTAGAGGACATTGCTTCGTATATTTCTGCTTCCACTAAAAAACCTGCCCACATGGGCTACCTCTTTAGAATCATGAGACTTGTAGCTTCCATGGGTGTTTTCACTGAAGAGGCCTCAGTAGCTAATGGTGGTAATCCCCAATTCAAATACGGGCTGAGGTGGAATTTTTATATATTTTTTAAATGGAAAAAATAATATGTAAATAAAATAATAATATTATAATGATAATAAATTATATGTTTTCAAATTGTATTATAATATAAAAATTGTAAATAAAATACCGTAAGATTTTTTTAATTTAAGATGTTATAGAAAAAATGGTATATATATAAAATTTTTAATATAAAGTGAATTAGAATCTCAATTTCAATTTCATTTTTTAGCATTAAATTGTTGTGAGTTGTATTATTTTAAAAATTTGATATTAGATGAGTTACAATAAAATTTCAACATTAAAAATAAAATATTGAATTTTTTTTTATGGTTTCAAAGAAGACTTTGAAATATCAAAACATAGCATTGAAGTATGGTCCGATATGAAAAAAATATCATGCATATTTTTTTTTATAAATTATATGTTTTCAAATTGTATTATAATATAAAAATTGTAAATAAAATACCGTAAGATTTTTTTAATTTAAGATGTTATAGAAAAAATGGTAAATATTTTATAAATATATATATATATATATATATATATATATATATATATATATATATATATATATATATATATATATATATATATATATATAAAGTGAATTAGAATCTCAATTTCAATTTCATTTTTTAGCATTAAATTTTTGTGAGTTGTATTATTTTAAAAATTTGATATTAGATGAGTTACAATAAAATTTCAACATTAAAAGTAAAATATTGAATTTTTTTTTATGGTTTCAAAGAACACTTAGAAATATCAAAACATAACATTGAAGTATGGTCCGATATGAAAAAAATATCATACACATTTTTTTTTTATAAATTATATGTTTTCAAATTGTATTAAATATAAAAATTGTAAATAAAATACCGTAAGATTTTTTTAAATTAAGATGTTATAGAAAAAATGGTATATATATATATATATATATATATATATATATAAAGTGAATTAGAATCTCAATTTCAATTTCATTTTTTAGCATTTAATTGTTGTGAGTTGTATTATTTTAAAAATTTGATATTAGATGAGTTACATTAAAATTTCAACATTAAAAATTAAATATTGAATTTTTTTTAATGGTTTCAAAGAACACTTAGAAATATCAAAACATGGCATTGAAGTATGGTACGATATGAAAAAAATATTATACATATTTTTTTTATAAATTACATGTTTTCCTATTGTATTATAATATAAAAATTGTAAATAAAATACCGTAATATTTTTTTAATTTAAGATGTTATAGAAAAAATGGTATATATATATATATATATATATATATATATATATATATATATATATATATATATATATATATAAAGAGAATTAAAATCTCAAATTCAATTTCATTTTTTAGCATTAAATTGTTGTGAGTTGTATTATTTTAAAAATTTGATATTAGATGTGTTACATTAAAATTTCAACATTAAAAATTAAATATTGATTTTTTTTTTTATGGTTTCAAAGAACACTTAGAAATATCAAAACATAGCATTGAAGTATAACAAAATAATAACACTCTATTCTCGTAATACGTATGGTCCTTCATTATATATATATGATATTGTTATTATTAAAATTAATATTTTAAAACAATATATAGTATTACATATTTTATATTTTAAAAATCAGTGATATGTAGATAAAAAAAATTTGAAACAAATAATTAGAAGATTTTTCAGTCAAAATATCATTTCACAATTTATGATTAATCATAAAAACTAACACAAAATTCTATTTATTTAATCTCCCTCATGTTTTTTATTTAATCATATATTTCTCTTCTTCATAATGGATCAGATTTTAATTGATCAAAATATCTCTAAGAATGTTTTTCTTAAAAACCTAATAAAATATATAGTATACATATACGAATTAGTAAAATTATCATACCTTTTTTTATAAATTATATGTTTTTAAATTGCACCATAATATAAAAATTCTAAATGAAATAAGGTACGATCTTTTTAATTTAAGATGTTATTTAATAAAAGGTAAATATTTTTCTTATATTTATTGATAATCTAGATGACTTTTAAAATAAAATATCAACATTAAAAGAAATGATTGGAAAAATTATTCTGATTACAAAGAGTATTTGGAGATATCAAAACATACTATTAAATTTCTCTCTCTCACTCACACACACACACACACACACACATATATATAACTCTAATTTTTTAATATTTATGGTTTTTTATGATATAAAATTTTGAGGTAAAAAAAATGGTTAAAAAACTGAAAAAATAATATATAAATAAATAAAATTTATTATTATAATTTTAAATATTAAAATCAATAAAATTTATTATATCCTTCCCATTGAACATTGTATTTTTATTATTAAAATTAATGTCTTAAAACAATATATAATATTATATATTTTATGCTTTCAAAATCCATGATTTATGTATAAATTTAAAAATATATATATATTTAATAAATTTTTCACTTAAAATGTCAGATCACAATTTGTGATCAATCATAACACCTAACTCAAGCTTCTATTTATTTAATGTCAAGTTTTTAATTAAACCACATGTTTCTCTTCTTCATAATAGATCAAAGTTTAGTCGACCCAAAAAATTATAACAATGTTTTCCCTAAAAATCTATTCAAATATATGGTATACAAATACATATATAAATTAGTAAAATTTTAAAAGCTAAACTTGTCACTTTTACTAAACAATCTTTCTTATCTATGCTTAAATAGAGTACAAAATAGAGTAATAAATGATAAAAATGAAACACTTAAATGATATAAATTTGAAACATATGAAATTTAAATATTAGAAAAAATAATTTATAAAAACTATCGAGTCATTTTAATGATAAAACAAAACTATATTACAATTATAATGTCAAACAACTCTTAAGTTTGAACTTCTATCCTACTAATATAGCTCACTAAATTTAACAAAAATAAAATAAAATTTAACAATTTCAAATCTAATATCTCATATGAGTAAGTACTAAAACTACTGTATAAACACTCCAAATAAGTTACGGGAATAAGAAAAAAAAAAATAATATTTAATATAAATAAAAAAAAAGTATGTGGATGTATAATGTAATATATGAAATTTTAAATCATAACCATCATTGAAATAAATTAAATACATATTTTTTATAAAAAACATTTATGAAATTATTTTATTTTATTTTATTTTAATATACTTAATATTTAACTGTTTTCATAATTTATTTATAATTCATTACATCTATAATACACTATTTAAAATATATGTACAACCTTAAAATCCAAAATGAATTGTATTATTATAAAAAATAAAATAAATGTTATTAAAAATATTGGATCTTGAAAGGAAGCTATTAATAAAATTATTAACTATTATCTCACAATTATTAATTGATTATGAGATAACTACATATATATTTTTATATTTTATTTATTTCACTTAAGATTATATATATATATATATATATATATATATATATATATATATATATATATATATATATATATATATATATATATATATATATATAAATAATATTAATAATTTTAAATTTTGAGATGGTTGAAAGAGTGTTGTATCTTTACCTTTAAAAAAAAATAAAGTCTTAAAATAACATATAAGATATATTATTCTTTAGAATCCATGATATGTGGATTAACTTTTTCTTCCAAAGAAACAATTTGATAAAGTTTTCAATTAAAATGTTATATCACAACCTATAATCAATCATTACAGTTGACTGCTTTAATTTATTTAAGTAAGCTCACGTTATTTTTATTTAAATATATGATTTTTTCAGTTTTTTTTAATTTAAAAATTTATTAAAATGTTTTTCTTAAAAACCTATTCAAATATATATGTGAGTGAGCATATTTTTAAAAGAGGACCTTCTCACTATTACCAAACAATCTTTTTTATCTATATTTAAATAGGGGTTAGAAAATAAACTAGTAAACGATAAAACATGGACACTTAAAATGATATAAATTTGAGAGACATAAGAAATTTAAATATTAAAAAAATAAAATTTAAAATCTATTAAACTGTTTTAATGATAAAATAAAATTATATTAAAATTAAAACATCAAACAAATCTAAATTTGAACATCTATTTTAACCATATAAGTCAACAATTTTAACAAACGTAGATTTAAAATTTAACAATTTTAAATCTAATAACTCACATAAGTAAAATATTAAAACTATCATATGAACACCCCCTTTATGAAATTAAGAGAATATACAAAAAAGTTTTGATTACATCCCACCCAAATAAATGAATAAATAAATAATAAAAAATAATGTCACATAACATTAAACTCAGGAGAGGGGACAAAATATCACTTAGTTAATAAGGTTGATGACCTAGTTAACCACATCGATCCATGAGCTGATGAGTAATGTTTTTACTACCCATCAAATTATCATAATCCATAAATGAAATAAAAATGTGTGAGAAAGTTTTATCATCTTTTATTCACCATTATCAGCCTTAGATAATTATGATCAAGGTCAATAATAATCTATCATAAGATTATTACCCTCGACAATGTTGTTTGATATCCTTATGCACTTTGGTGATCATGCAATGATTATAAGGATATGTATGCATGAAAGAATTAGAAGTAATAGTTTGAACAATGGCATGAGATATCTTATGATATAATTATGGCTTTAGTCATGGGAATTGAATTTGATGTTATATATTTTAGAGTAGAAGCTGAAATATTAACTTACATATGTTTTTATGAATATATCTAAGTGAATGTTTTATTATGTATACATGGTGCAAAGGGTGTTCTTGAAGAAGATATGTCATGTAACCTTATAATCCACAAGTTTAGAATTGTACCCTAGCAATGAATTTTGTTGAACTGAAAATAACTTGGTAAATATTTCATATCAATCCAAAAGGATTAATGATGAATTGCAAACACAATATTATTAATTACAAAATAAAAAATCTTTTAACGAACATATGGTTAACATACAGAGTCATTCACTTTCTACAAATACAAATGAAGCTGATTAAAATATTTCTTTTGTAATTAGTTATAGAGTAGTGAATAAAAACACAACACTCTTTTAATCATTATGCAAGAATGCTAGATGGCACATGTATTTTTTTAATCAAAACTACTTATTAATACATTACATGTATTTTGCATACATTATCTTTTTTTGCTTTATCGATTGACATTTTTTAATAATAAAAAAATGAATGAATTCTTTTTAAATATGTTTTCATATTTTACCTTCTATCTTTTTAAAACTATTTACAAGATATTTATTATTATTAACATTTAAATTGCATCTACATTGCATAACCTTTGTGAAACTGGTAAGTATGGTTGTTACTAGACTATTTGGTGTCTTTGGATTGGAAAAATATATCATTACTTACTTCTGCTTCAGTTTGGCCAATAACGTAAATATATAATGTATAAAATTTTCAATGGTGTTAGGAAGACCTATGTAAACCTCTTGTAAACCATTTTTTTTAATTGATTAAATAATATACATGTGATCCCTTGTTAATCAAGATTATTAATTTGACAGAATTTTGGTGGTGGTGGTGGTTTTTTTTATGTTTTGTTGGGAGGGGGTCTTCAAAGTTCTTGTGTGCACCTTCATGATACAATACCCTTTTTTTAACTAAAGATATTTTAATCTCTGAGAAGATATCCATAATGATTCCCTTGCCCTGAGATCGTCATAAAACATATAAGAGTTAGATTTAATATCCATGTTTTAGCTTTAATTTCAAAGGGTACTCTTTTCTCTTATTTTTTATTTTATTTTTATTAAATAAAAAATGATATATATTAATATATTATATTGAAGTTTTTTTCACATTTTAATTTTAGATATCTTAATGATGTTTGTTACATTACAGTCTATTGATGTTAAGGTTTATTCACTTTTGGATGGGCAATTTGAGGAGATAGTCAGCAAAGATGTGACAATTGACTTGTCACATCTGTAATTGCTATGTACATGTGACTCTCTGGTGATAATGACCACTAAAAATAAGGATGGAACTAGTTTTTTGAAGGACACAGGTGTTGTGAATGGTGTTTACCCAAAGGTAGTCTTAGGGCATTCATGCACACAACCATCTATGTCAACTAAGATATTTAGGCCCTTCGATAATATAATTGAAGATCTATTTTTCCATTCCACCCCTATTAGGTATGCTCTATATGTCAAAGGTCCATCTTGTGATTTCAATGTTGTTACAATGGGCAAATATTTCATCAAATTGGTTGGTCTCTCAAGTGGAAAAGATAGTGAAAATCATATTTAATATTTTGAACACTAAAAAGGCCACTC
The DNA here is from genome assembly GCA_037957365.1 of Torreya grandis. NCBI lineage: Eukaryota > Viridiplantae > Streptophyta > Pinopsida > Cupressales > Taxaceae > Torreya > Torreya grandis. Next base: position 7,013,079 of record JARHVA010000005.1, on the reverse strand, counting down.
CAATAGTGTCTTTTGAGGATGAGGCTTTCAAGGTGGTGCTCTAAAATGTATAATGATTCATGACTAAGACATTAGTGTGGATATTTGACATATTTTTCCTAACCCTATTAATTCTTCTTCAGTGGGTCTTTGATTCATGGTGATTGTTAATGTAAGACTCTACCCATGTGCCATATGTTTCTTTATTATGGTTTTTGATAGTCTTATAGACTGTAAAATTTTTATTAAGGCCAAATCCTAGAGTTGGTTTAGCACTTCCTCTTCTTAAAACCAAGTGGTGTCCTATATTCAACCATCTTCTCAAAATTTTTACCATCAAGCCCATATATTTTCTTCTTCAATATCCGCCCCTTCAATTTTGGGTTGAAATTTACTTGTTAGCCATAGATGAATCCTTTGGAAATATATTGGACATAAATGCTTATGCCTCTAACTTTTCCCACACCACCTTTGCTTGAATTTTTATTTTTTTAATATTTATTAGGACCTTGTAGTAGTCATTTAACTGAGGGTCAAAGGTTGGTGCTAGAATCAAACCCTATATTATGAAAGGATACCCTTCAGATGTTACATATTATTTGAAATTAGATATTTAGCCACTTCTTTCCATAGCTCCAAGCGTAATGTGAATTCTTATTGGTAGAAGGATGCAAGTGTTGATCATATTAATTTTTTTTTAGATAACACTCCTACTAAAACAGTAACAGAAGTTTGAAAAATTCATTAGGAGTAGAGATTAAAACTTGTCTAACTCGAGATGTGACTTCATCTTTGACCTTTAAGGAATAGTTCATAATGGATATTGAGAGAGATGGTTTTTAAATATGGAATTAACTTATGGGATTGTTGCCTCTTGAGGCCCACTAGTTGATATGTGTACACCTTATAGTGTTAATTCAAGGAATTCATGTAACCAAGGAAATTGGACAGTAGTGAGGATTAATAAAATAGGGAATTTCATCCCTAATCCTTCCTCCCTGATTCTACACTCTTATCATATATATGGCAAGGAATGGATTTATGTTTTTTGGATCGTTTTATCTTGGATTGTTATGTAATTCTTTGTTATGATGCATCCTTTTCTAGATTTGAAGGTTGAAAGTTATGTAATTTTTAGTACTAGTTCAATATTGGTTGGGTGTTTTTTCCATTAGTTTTGTTGTTATCCTAGGATTTCTTTGCTACTCTGTAAGGATATAGTTCTCCCTTTGGAAGTTTTAGGTTATTTCATCCATGTTTTAGCAATATTTTTCCCCCATGAATTTTCATCTGAGGCAAATAGGTGATATTTTAGATCAATCTGTATTATACAAAAGGGACCCTTTAACCATCAATTAATTACAAAAAAATGCTATACTATAAAGAGGGTCAATCACTATCAAAGAGACTCCTAGAAATCAAATCTATAAAATAAAAAGATTTAGAAGGATTTAAGAAAGACAAACAATACAATAGGAAACACCTCTCATGCCCATAATTAAGATATAATCACTTGTTTTCCTAAAAAAAGTACATAAATAAATGTCAAATAATAATTAATGAGGATCAATAATCTATACTAGAAGTTAAGTAAGCATTCACAATTTCACTCAATACTCTATTTAGATCCTAAACATGTTATTTTTTATTAATGCCAATATTAAGATTGATTTTATGTCAATTATATGTTGATTTGCAAATAAAATTAGTGACTTGATTTCCTTCCCTTCTAGTATGGTTTCATTGAACATCATTAAAACCTTGAATGTGAATGTCCATGTCTTTCTTACATTCATTTAATTTCTACTACTGGAATTATTTTTTAAATGATCAACCAAAATTTTAGAATCATATTCCTAAATAATACCAATAAAATGCTTTGACTTAGTTATTAAAATAAATTGGTGAATGACCATAACCACAACATAATTATTAGAAGTAACTTTAATTCTAAATGTGATATCCATATTTATATACCAAACGAATAAGTGGAGTCACTATATTCATAAGCACCCTACAACGGGTGTTTATAACAAATTTAATGCATTACATGCCTAAAATTTTAGGCATAATCTTTCTATAATAGGTGTTGTTCTTGTTCTTGTTTTAATTATTTAATTTCACCTAGTTTATTTATATTTATTTGGAAACTATTGAGTGGTATAAGTTTTAAGGTATTTATGTTGAATTTATTATATATTATATTGGTTAAGGATGTTTTAAATTGTGGACATTAAGAGGATTTTAGAATTATAATAGAATAAAGTTTTTAGTAAATGGATATATTACATATATTCAAAATTATTTGTAAATTATAAACTTATAAATTATATCATATAGTAAATATGAGAAGTTTTAGGTGGTTTATAAGGTAAGGTTTAGAAATCCTATACAATTTTAATAATAAATAAGAGGATATAAATATCATATGGATATGGTTTTATTTAAAAAATGATTTTTATTTAAGAGATTGTAAATTATATAATACAATGATAATTAAAATTTAGAGAAGTTTTACAATACCAAACAATAAAAATAATATGCATATTCATATTAAATAGAAAATGTCAACATGTAAAATACACAAACCACTTTATTTATAATTTTTTTATAAAATTAAAAACAATTAAATTACATTACATAAAGAAAAGGAAATAAAAATAGAAAAAGAAACCCAAAAAAAACCAACAAAATAGACTTACAAAACATGACATCCAAACTACTAGAAAAATTAAAAAATTATATCACAAAATTAAATTAAAAAGAAGAAGAAGAAATAAGAAAGAAAAGAAAAAGATGTCTTTCCAAGCATGTCATCAATACCATTACAAATGGGTGAAGAAGAGAACCACCCAAAATTGATGCTTCCAGAATGGGATATGAAAATATTATAATTTTTTTAAAAATAAATTATACGTTTTTAAATCGTATTATAATATATTAATTAAAAATTAAGTAAGGTAATATTTTTGTGATTTAATATATTATTTAATTAAAGGTATATATTTTTCATATATACATTGGTATCAATTTTGAGTCTAAAGTAAATTAGAATCTCAATTTCATTTCTGAGTGAGTTGTATTCTTTTTAAAAATTTGATATTAGATGATTCTTATAATAAAATTTTAAGATTAAAAAAATTATTGGAAAAGTTGTTATGGTTTTTAAAAGCATTTGGAGATATCAAAATTTCGTATTAAAATATAACCTAAAAAATAAAATAGCATTCTAGTCTTGTAATAATCATGATTCTTTATGATTGAAAATTTTGAGGTAAAAACATATTGTAAAAAAAATAATATGTGAATAAATAAAATTTATTACTATAATTTTAAAGATTAAAATTAACAAAAAATATTATATTCTACTTATGGAATATTGTATCTTTATCATTAAAATTAAAATATTAAAATAACATATAACATTAGATATTTTATGTTTTAAGAATCTATGATGTGTATTGTAATTTTATAATTAAAATTAAAGTCTTAAAACAATATATTGTATTAGATATTTTATGCTTTCAAAATCTATGACATATGCATAGTTTTTTATGGAATAAAATATTTGCTATAATTTTCAATCAAAATGTCAAATCTCAACTTTTGATCAATCATAACGCTTGACTAAAAATTTTAAGCATAAAGAAGCTCAAGTTTTTTATTTAAACATATGTTTCTCTTCTTCATAATAAATCAAGGTTTAGTTGATCAAAATATCTCTAACAATGTTTTTCCTAAAATCCTAATAAAATATATAGTATACATATATGACTTAGTAAAATTTTAAAAGATAACCTTCCCACTTTTACCAAACAATCATTCTAATATATAATTAGATATAGATTAGAAAATAATTTAATAAATGATAAAATTCAGGCACTTAAAATAACATAAATTTGGGAGACATAAGAAAATTAAATTTAAAAAAAATTAGATATAGATTAGAAAATAATTTAATAAATTATAAAATTTGGGAACTTAAAATAATATAAATTTGGGAGACATAAGAAATTTAAATATTAAAAAAAACAAATTATAAAATCTAGAGCAAAATGATAAAATAAAACTATATTACAATTAAAACATCAAACAACTCTAAGATTTAAACATCTATCCTATAATATAGGTCACTAATTTTAATATAGGCCCTTCAAGAATATAATTGGTTCTCTATTTTTCCATTCCACCCTTATTGGGGATGCTCTATCTGTGAAACATCCATCTTTAGATGCAACTACTGTTACAAAGGGCAAATATTTTATCAAATTGGTGGGTCTCTCAAGTGGAAAAGATAATGAAAATCATATTTAATCATTTGAACATTAAAAAGGCCACTCTAATAGTGTATTTTTAGGATGAGGCTCTCAATGTGGTGCTCTGAAATGTAGAATGGTTCATGACTAAGGGATTAGTGTGCATATTTGACAAATTCTGTCCAACCCTATTAATTCTTCTTCAGTGGGTATCTGATTCAATGTGATTGTTAATGTAAGATATCTTATAACTCTACACATGTGCCATATGTTTCTTTATATTGGTTTTTTATAGTCTTATAGACTATAAAAATGTTATTAAGGCCAAATCCTAGAGTTGGTTTAACACATCCTCTTCTTAAAACCAAGTGGTGTCCTATGTTCAAACCTCTTCTCGAAAGCTTTATCATCAAGCCCATAAACGTTCTTCTTCAATATCTGCCCCTTGATTTTTGGGTTGAATCTTACTTGTTAGCCATTATTGAATCCTTGGGAAATATATTGGACATAAATTCTTATGCCTCTAACTTTCCCACACCACCTTTTCTTGGAGTTTTGTTTGTTTTGATATTTCTTAAGACTTTTTAGTAGGCATTTAACTAAGGGTCAAAGGTTGGTAATAGAATGAAACCCTATATTATGAAAGGTTACCCTTCAAATGTTGTATATTCTTTGAAATTAGATAATTAACCACTTGTTTCCATAGCTACAAGCACAATGTGAATTTTTATTGGTGGAGGGATGCAAGTGTTGATAATCTTACAATTTTTTCAGATAACACTCATACTAAACCAATAATAGAAGCTTGAAAAATTAATTAAGAGGTAGAGATTAAAGCTTCTATAACTCAAGCTGTGACTTCATCTCTGACCTTTAAGGAATATTTGATTGAGGATTTTGGGAGAAATGGTTTTTAAATGTGGAATTAACTTATGGGATTATTGCCTCTAGAGGCTGACTAGTTGATATGTGTACACCTTCTAGTGTTAATTCAAGTAATTCATGTATCCAAGAAGATTGGACTATAGTGAGGTTTAATAAAATAAGAAATTTCATCCCTAATTCTTCCTCCTTGATTCTACACTCTTATCATATAGAGGGCAAGGGATGGATTTAGTTTTTCTAGATGGTTTTATCTTGGATTTTTATGTAATTATTTTTTATGATGCATCCTTTTCTAGATTTGAAGGTTGAAGGTTATGTATTTCTTAGTACTATTTCAATATTGGTTGGGTGTTTTTTACATTAGTTTTTTTTTTAATCCTAGGATTTCTTTGGTACTCTTTAAGGATATAGTTCTACCTTTGGTAGTTTTAGGTTATTTCATCCATGTTTTAGCAATATTATTCCCCCATGATTTTTCATCTGAGGCAAATCGATGAGTTTTTAGATCAATCCTTATTATAGGTAAGGGACCCTTTAACCATCAATTAATTGTAATAAAAACACTATACTATAAACAGGGTCATTCACTGTCAAAGAGACTCCTAGAAATCAAATCTATAAAAATAAAAAAGATTTATAAGCATTTAAGAAAGACAAATGATACAATAGGAAACAACTCTCATGCCCATAATTAAGATATAATTACTTTTTTTCCTAAAAAAATTACATAAATAAATGTCAAAAAAAATTTAATGGGGATCAATAATCTATAGAAGAAGTTAAGTCAACATTCACAATTTCACTAAATGCTTTGTTTAGATCCTAAACTTGTTATTTTTTATTAATGCCAGTATCAAGATTGAATTTATGTCAATTATATATTGAATTGGGAACAATATTAGCAACTTGATTTCCTTCCCTTCTATTATGGTTCCATTAAACATCGTTAAAACCTTGAATGTGAATGTCCATGTCTTTCTTACATTCATTCAATTTATACTACTGGAATTGTTGTTGAAATGATCAACTAAAATTTTAGAATCATATTCCTAAATAATACCAATAAAATGCTTTGACTTAATTATTAAACTAAATTGGAGAATGACCATAACCTCAACATAATTATTAGAATTAACTTCAATTCTAAATGTGATATCTATATTTATATACTAAATGAATAATTGGAGTCACTATATTCATAAGCACCCTACAATGGGTGTTTATAAAAAAATTAATGTGTTACATGTGTAAAATTTTAGGCATAATCTTTTTATAATAAGTGTTGTTCTTGTTGTTGTTTTAAGTATTTAATTTCATCTATTTTATGTATATTTTTTTAGAAATTATTGAGTGGTATAAGTTTTAAGGTATTTATGTTGAATTTATTATTTATTATATTGATGAAAGATGTTTTAACTTGTGGACATTAAAATTATTTTAGAATTATAATATAATGAAGTTTTTAGTAAATGGATATATTGCTTATATTAAAAATTATTTGTAAGGTAAAAACTTATAAATTATATCATATATCATATAATAAATATGAGAAGTTATAGGTGGTTTATAAGGTAAGATTTAGAAATTTTATAAAATTTTGCTAATAGAGAAGAGGATATAAATATCATATGGATATGGTTTTATTTGTAAAATGATTTTAAATTAGAAGATTGTAAATTATATCATACAATGATGATTAAAACTTAAAGAAGTTTTACAATACCAAAAAAAAAAAATTCATGTTCATATTAAATAAAAAATGTCAACATGTTAAATACACAAACCACGTTATTTATAATTTTTTTAAAAATTAAAAATAAGTAAATTACATCACGTAAGGAAAAGGAAAAAAAATAGAAAGAAAAACAAAAAAAAAACAAAACAGAATAGACTTACAAAACATGACATCCAAACTATTAACAAAATTGAAAAATTATAAATTATATGAAAAAATTAAATTAAAAAGAAGAAGAAGAAATAAGAAAGAAAATTAAAAAAATGTCTTTCCAAGCATGTCATCAATGACATTACAAATGGGTTATCAAGAGAACCACCTATAATTGATGCTTCCAGAGTGGGATATGAAAATATTATAATGTGTTTTTTAATAAATTATATGTTTTTAAAATACATTATAATATAATAATTAAAAATGTATTAAGGTAATATGTTTGTGATTTAAGATGTTTAATTAAAGGCATATATTTGATATTAGGTAATATATTTGAGTGAGTTGTATTCTTTTTAAAAATTTGATATTAGATTATTTTTATAAAATAATTTTAAGACAAAAAAAATGATTTTAAAAGTTTTTATGGTTTTTAAAATCATTTTGAGATATTAAAATTTAATATTAAAATACAACTTAAAAAATTAAAATAACATTTTAATCTTGTAATAATTATGATTTTTTATGATAGAGAATTTTGAGGTAAAAAATTTAAAAAAAAATATTTGAATTAAAAAAATTATTATTATAATTTTAAAGATTAAAATTAACAAAATTTATTATATTCTACTTATGGAATATTATATCTTTATCATTAAAATTAAAGTATTAAAATAACATATAATATTAGATATTTTACGCTGTAAGAATCTATGATATGTGTATTATATCGTTATTATTAAAATTAAAGTATTAAAACAATATATAGTATTAGATATTTTATGCTTTCAAAATTTAGGATATATGCATAGTTTTTTTTTGGAATAAAATATTTGTTAAAATTTTCAATCAAAATAAAATATATAGTATACATATATGACTGAGTAAATTTTTTAAAGATAACCTTCCCACTTAGATATAGATTATAAAATGATGTAATGAATGATAAAATTCAAACACTTAAAATAATATATATTTGAGAGAAATAAAAAATTTAAATATTAAAAAAAAATTATAAAATCTAATGTGAAATGATAAAATAAAACTATATTACAATTAAAACATCAAACAACTCTACAATATAGGTCACCAATTTTAACAAATTTAAAATAAAATTTAACAATTTCAAATCTAATATTTCATATGAGTAAGGTAAGCAACGGGATTTTAAAAAGAAAAGTTAAATATATTAATTTTTTTAACATATTTAATATATAATGATATTTGATATAAATAAATATGTAGATATGTAATTTAATATTTAAAAATTTAAATTATAACTATTATTTAAATAAATATTATATAATATTTTTGATAAATAATATTTATGAAGATATTTCATTTTATTTTTATATATTTTATTTACTACTATTTTCATAATTTATTAATAATTCTATATATATATATATATATATATATATATATATATATATATATATATATATATATATATATATAACATTAAAATCAAAAATGAATTGAGTGTTATTATAACTAATAAATTGAATATTATTAGAAATATGGGATCTCAAAAAGAGAAGATACTAATAAAATTATTAAGTGTTACTTCATAATTATTAATGAAATGTGAGATATTTATAATTTAAATGGTTAAAGTCAAGATCATTCTTTGGATGACTTTGATAGATTATATATCTCGTAGTTATGACAACTTAGCTAAAGGAAATCTCAAATTTAAATAAATGCTTACTTATCAATGGTAATTCGCTATATGTACGATAAATCATGAAAAAAATATGCCAATATATATTTAATTATGAGCTTCTTAATCAGAAAAATGTCGTGACATATCAATTTCAAAATATATTATCTTATATTTCGTATATGCTTTTATCAATTTAAATGTTTCACTTTAATAGACGATTTCATTATCTTCATTGTTTTTATGTAATTTCACCATTATATTTGAAAAAAATATGTTCCAAATTCTATAATATATTCAAGATAATATAATTTATAAAATACTTTCACAAATTAAAAAAAAATCTATTATATTAATCAAATAAAGATTGAATTTAAGATATTTTTATTAATATAATTAAAAATAGAAAATATTATTATATTAAATTTTATGAATTTAACCTCATAATCAAGAGGACGCGAAATTTAACATGGATTTTGATTTTTAAAGCTTTCTCGTTTACATATTAAATATTGCCGAATAAAATAAGATAAATAAGATAACAGCTTGGGGATAAAAGAAGCCGACTAAATAAGTTCGTTACCACAATTAATAATTTTCAACACAGCGTGCAAAGACTTTTACGCGAAGGTGCGAATTTTGAATAATTAAAAACAATCGAGCCGCCCATAAAATTCTAAATTGTTGAGCGCGTTTCCCATCATTAACAATTTCTAGCACGGCGTGGAAAGACCTTTACGTGGTTGAAATGTTATTTTCCCTATATAAATTAATGACATTTGTAGAGGAAGGCAAACATGGCTTCCTCCGTGCCTTCCATGGAAGCACATCTCCAACTCTATGAAATATTTCTTTCATCAGCAAAGCCCATGGCTCTTCAAGCTATTGTTTTACTGCAAATCCCTGACATTATTGCCATACATGGCCGTGAAAATCCTCTCCCTCTAGAGGACATTGCTTCGTATATTTCTGCTTCCACTAAAAAACCTGCCCACATGGGCTACCTCTTTAGAATCATGAGACTTGTAGCTTCCATGGGTGTTTTCACTGAAGAGGCCTCAGTAGCTAATGGTGGTAATCCCCAATTCAAATACGGGCTGAGGTGGAATTTTTATATATTTTTTAAATGGAAAAAATAATATGTAAATAAAATAATAATATTATAATGATAATAAATTATATGTTTTCAAATTGTATTATAATATAAAAATTGTAAATAAAATACCGTAAGATTTTTTTAATTTAAGATATTATAGATAAAATGGTAAATATTATATATATAAAAAGTATATATAAGTATTAATTTTTAATATAAAGTGAATTAGAATCTCAATTTCAATTTCATTTTTTAGCATTAAATTGTTGTGAGTTGTATTATTTTAAAAATTTGATATAGATGAGTTACAATAAAATTTCAACATTAAAAATAAAATATTGATTTTTTTTTATGGTTTCAAAGAACACTTGAAATATCAAAACATAGCATTGAAGTATTGTCTGATATGAAAAAAATATCATACATATTTTTTTTTTATAAATTATATGTTTTCAAATTGTATTATAAAATAAAAATTGTAAATAAAATACCGTAAGATTTTTTTAATTTAAGATGTTATAGAAAAAATGGTATATATAATATAAAGTGAATTAGAATCTCAATTTCAATTTTTTTTTTTAGCATTAAATTGTTGTGAGTTGTATTATTTTAAAAATTTGATATTAGATGAGTTACATTAAAATTTCAACATTAAAATTTAAATATTGATTTTTTTTTTTTTTTTTTAATGGTTTCAAAGAACACTTAGAAATATCAAAACATAGCATTGAAGTATGGTCCGATATGAAAAAAATATTATACATATTTTTTTAATAAATTATATGTTTTCAAATTGTATTATAATATAAAAATTGTAAATAAAATACCGTAAGATTTTTTTAGTTTAAGATGTTATAGAGAAAATGGTATATATATATATAAAGTGAATTAAATTCTCAATTTCAATTTCATTTTTTAGCATTAAATTGTTGTGAGTTGTATTATTTTAAAAATTTGATATTAGATGAGTTACATTAAAATTTCAACATTAAAAATTAAATATTGAATTTTTTTTATGATTTCAAAAAACACTTAGAAATATCAAAACATAGCATTGAAGTATAACAAAATAATAACACTCTATTCTCGTAATACGTATGGTCCTTCATGATATATATATATATATATATATATATATATATATATATATGAATATATATATGATATTGTTATTATTAAAAATAATATTTTAAAACAATATATAGTATTACATATTTTATATTTTAAAAATCAGTGATATGTAGATAAAAAAATTTGAAACAAATAATTAGAAGATTTTTCAGTCAAAATATCATTTCACAATTTATGATTAATCATAAAAACTAACACAAAATTCTATTTATTTAATCTCCCTCAAATTTTTTATTTAATCATATATTTCTCTTCTTCATAATGGATCAGATTTTAATTGATCAAAATATCTCTAAGAATGTTTTTCTTAAAAACCTAATAAAATATATAGTATACATATACGAATTAGTAAAATTATCGTACTTTTTTTATAAATTATATGTTTTTAAATTGCACCATAATATAAAAATTCTAAATGAAATAAGGTACGATGTTTTTAATTTAAGATGTTATTTAATAAAAGGTAAATATTTTTAATATATTTATTGATATTTTAGATGACTTTTAAAATAAAATATCAACATTAAAAGAAATGATTGGAAAAATTATTCTGATTACAAAGAGTATTTGGAGATATCAAAACATACTATTAAATTACTCTCTCACACACAGACACACACAAAAACACACACACACACACACACACACACACATATATATATATATAAACACTCTAATTTTTTAATATTTATGGTTTTTTATGATATGAAATTTTGAGGTAAAAAAAATGGTTAAAAAATAGAAAAAATAATATATAAATAAATAAAATTTATTATTATAATTTTAAATATTAAAATCAATAAAATTTATTATATCCTTCCCATTGAACATTGTATTTTTATTATTAAAATTAATGTCTTAAAACAATATATAATATTATATATTTTATGCTTTCAAAATCCATGATTTATGTATAAATTTAAATATATATATATATAAAATAAATTTTTCACTTAAAATGTCAGATCACAATTTGTGATCAATCATAACACCTAACTCAAGCTTCTATTTATTTAATGTCAAGTTTTTAATTAAAACATATGTTTCTCTTCTTCATAATAAATCAAAGTTTAGTCGATCAAAAAAATTATAACAATGTTTTCCCTAAAAATCTATTCAAATATATAGTATACAAATACATATATAAATTAGTAAAATTTTAAAAGCTAAACTTTTCACTTTTACCAAACAATCTTTCTTATCTATGCTTAAATAGAGTACAAAATAGAGTAATAAATGATAAAAATTAAACACTTAAATGATATAAATTTGAAACATATGAAATTTAAATATTAGAAAAAATAATTTATAAAAACTACTGAGTCATTTTAATGATAAAACAAAACTATATTACAATTATAACGTCAAACAACTCTTAAGTTTAAACATCTATCCTATTAATATAGCTCACTAATTTTAACAAACATAAAATAAAATTTAACAATTTCAAATCTAATATCTCATACGAGTAAGTACTAAAACTATTGTATAAACACTCCAAATAAGTTACGGGAATAAGAAAAAATAATAATAATATTTAATATAAATAAAAAAAAAAGTATGTGGATGTATAATGTAGTATATGAAATTTTAAATCATAACCATCATTGAAATAAATTAAATACATATTTTTTTGTGAATAACATTTATGAAATTATTTTATTTTATTTTATTTTAATATACTTAATTTTTAACTGTTTTCACAATTTATTTATAATTCATTACATCTATAATACACTATTTAAAATATATGTACAACCTTAAAATCCAAAATGAATTGTATTATTATAAAAAATAAAATAAATGTTATTAAAAATATTGGATCTTGAAAGGAAGATATTAATAAAATTATTAACTATTATCTCACAATTATTAATTGATTATGAGATAGCTACATATATATTTTTATATTTTATTTATTTCACTTAAGATTATATATATATATATTAATAATTTTAAATTTTGAGATGGTTGAAAGAGTGTTGTATCTTTTACCTTTAAAAAATAAAGTCTTAAAATAATATATAAGATATATTATTCTTTAGAATCCATGATATGTGGATTAACTTTTTTTTTCCAAAGAAACAATTTGATAAAGTTTTCAATTAAAATGTTATATCACAACCTATAATCAATCATAACAGTTGATTGCTTTAATTTATTTAAGTAAGCTCACGTTTTTTTAATTTAAATATATGATTTTTTCAGTTTTTTTAATTTAAACATTTATTAAAATGTTTTTCTTAAAAACCTATTCAAATATATATGCGAGTGAGCATATTTTTAAAAGAGGACTTTCTCAGTATTACCAAACAATCTTTTTTATCTATATTTAAATAGAGGTTAGAAAATAAACTAGTAAACGATAAAATATGGACACTTAAAATGATATAAATTTGAGAGACATAAGAAATTTAAATATTAAAAAAATAAAATTTAAAATCTATTAAACCGTTTTAATGATAAAATAAAATTATATTAAAATTAAAACATCAAACAAATCTAAATTTGAACATCTATTTTAACCATATAAGTCAACAATTTTAACAAACATAGATTTAAAATTTAACAATTTTAAATCTAATAACTCACATAAGTAAAATATTAAAACTATCATATGAACACCCCCTTTATGAAATTAAGAGAATATATAAAAAAAGTTTTGATTACATCCCACCCAAATAAATAAATAAATAATAAAAAATAATGTCACATAACATTAAACTCAGGAAGAGGGGACAAAATATCACTTAATTAATAAGGTTGATGACATAGTTAACCACATCGATCCATGAGCTGATGAGTAATGTTTTTACTACCCATCAAATTATCATAATCCATAGATGAAATAAAAATGTGTGAGAAAGTTTTATCATCTTTTATTCACCATTATCAGCCTTAGATAATTATGATCAAGGTCAATAATAATCTATCATAAGATTATTACCCTCGACAATGTTGTTTGATATCCTTATGCACTTTGGTGGTCATGCAATGATTATAAGGATATTTATGTATGAAAGAATTAGAAGTAATAGTTTGAACAATGGCATGAGATATCTTATGATATAATTATGGGTTTAGTCATGGGAATTGAATTTGATGTTATATATTTTAGACTAGAAGCTGAAATATTAACTTACATATGTTTTTATGAATATATCTAAGTGAATGTTTTATTATGTAGACATGGTGCGAAGGGTGATCTTGAAGAAGATATGTCATGTAACCTTATATAATCCACAAATTTAGAATTGTAACCTAGCAATGAATTTTGTTGAACTAAAAATAACTTGGTAAATATTTCATATCAATCCAAAAGGATTAATGATGAATTGCAAACACAATATTATTAATTACAAAATTAAAAAGCTTTTAACGAACATATGGTTAACATACAAAGTCATTCACTTTCTACATATACAAATGAAGTTGATTAAAATATTTCTTTTGTAATTAGTTATAGAGTAGTGCATAAAAACACTACACTCTTTTAATCATTATGCAAGAATGCTAGATGGCACATGTATTTTTTTTAATCAAAACTACTTATTAATACATTACATGTATTTTGCATACATTATCTTTTTTTATTTTATCGATTGACATTTTTTAATAATAAAATAATGAATCAATTTTTTTAAAATATGTTTCATATTTTACCTTCTATCTTTTTAAAACTATTTGCAAGATATTTATTATTATTAACATTTAAATTGCATAACCTTTGTGAAACTGGTAAGTATAGTTGTTACTAGACTATTTGGTGTCTTTGGATTGGAAAAATAAATCATTACTTACTTCTGCTTTAGTTTGGCCAATAATGTAAATATATAATGTATAAAATTTTCAATGGTGTTAGGAAGACCTATGTAAACCTCTTGTAAACCATTTTTTTAATTGATTAAATAATATACATGTGATCCCTTGTTAATCAAGATTATTAATTTGACAGAATTTTGGTGGTGGTGGTGGGGTTTTTTTTTGTTGGGAGGGGGTATTCAAAGTTCTTGTGTGCACCTTAATGATACAATACCCTTTTTTTAACTAAAGATATTTTAATCTCTGAGAAGATATTCATAATGATTCCCTTGCCCTGAGATCGTCATAAAACATATAAGAGTTAGATTTAAGATCCATGTTTTAGCTTTAATTTCAAAGGGTACTCTTTTATTTTATTTTTATTAAATAAAAAATCATATATATTAATATATTATATTGAAGTTTTTTTCACATTTTAATTTTAGATATCTTAATGATGTTTGTTACATTACAGTCTATTGATGATAAGGTTTATTCACTTTTGGATGGGCAGTTTGAGGAGATAGTCAATAAAGATGTGACAATTGACTTGTCACATCTGTAATTGATATGCACATGTGACTCCCTGGTGATAATGATTGCCAAAAATAAGGATGGAACTAGTTTTTTGAAGGACACAGGTGTTGTGAATAGTGTTTACCCAAAGGTAGTCTTAGGGCATTCATGCACACAACCATCTATGTCAACTAAGATATTTAGGCCCTTCGATAATATAATTGAAGATCTATTTTTCCATTCCACCCCTATTGGGTATGCTCTATTTGTCAAAGGTCCGTCTTGTGATTTCAATGTTGTTACAATGGGCAAATATTTCATCAAATTGGTTGGTCTCTCAAGTGGAAAACATAGTGAAAATCATATTTTATATTTTGAACACTAAAAAGGCCACTCCAATAGTGTCTTTTGAGGATGAGGCTCTCAAGGTGGTGCTCTAAAATGTATAATGATTCATGACTAAGACATTAGTGTGAATATTTGACAGATTTTTCCTAACCCTATTAATTCTTCTTCAGTGGGTCTCTGATTCATGGTGATTGTTAATGTAAGACTCTACCCATGTGCCATATGTTTCTTTATTATGGTTTTTGATAGTCTTATAAACTGTAATTTTTTTATTAAGGCCAAATCCTAGAGTTGGTTTAGCACTTCCTCTTCTTAAAACCAAGTGGTGTCCTATATTCAACCATCTTCTCAAAAGCTTTACCATCAAGCCCATATATTTTCTTCTTCAATATCTGCCCCTTCAATTTTGGGTTGAAATTTACTTGTTAGCCATAGATGAATCCTTTGGAAACATATTGGACATAAATGCTTATGCCTCTAACTTTCCCACACCACCTTTGCTTGAATTTTTATTTTTTTAATATTTATTAGGACCTTGTAGTAGTCATTTAACTGAGGGTCAAAGGTTGGTGCTAGAATCAAACCCTATATTATGAAAGGATACCCTTTAGATGTTACATATTATTTGAAATTAGACAGTTAGCCACTTCTTTCCATAGCTCCAAGCGTAATGTGAATTCTTATTGGTAGAAGGATGCAAGTGTTCATCATATTAATTTTTTTTAGATAACACTCCTACTAAAACAGTAACAAAAGTTTGAAAAATTCGTTAGGATTAGAGATTAAAACTTGTATAACTCAAGATGTGACTTCGTCTTTGACCTTTAAGGAATAGTTCATAATGGATATTGAGAGAGATGGATAATAATATGGAATTAACTTGTGGGATTGTTGCCTCTTGAGGCCCATTAGTTGATATGTGTACACCTTATAGTGTTAATTCAAGGAATTCATGTAACCAAGGAAATTGGACTGTAGTGAGGATTAATAAAATAGGGAATTTCATCCCTAATCCTTCCTCCCTGATTCTACACACTTATCATATATATGGCAAGGAATGGATTTATGTTTTTTGGATCGTTTTATCTTGGATTGTTATGTAATTCTTTGCTATGATGCATCCTTTTCTAGATTTGAAGGTTGCAAGTTATGTAATTTTTAGTACTAGTTCAATATTGGTTGGGTGTTTTTTCCATTAGTTTTGTTGTTATCCTAGGATTTCTTTGCTACTCTGTAAGGATATAGTTCTCCCTTTGGAAGTTTTAGGTTATTTCATCCATGTATTTGCAATATTTTTCCCCCATGAATTTTCATCTGAGGCAAATAGGTGATATTTTAGATCAATCTGTATTATACAAAAGGGACCCTTTAACCATCAATTAATTATAAAAAAATGCTATACTATAAAGAGGGTCAATCACTATCAAAGAGACTCCTAGAAATCAAATCTATAAAATAAAAAGATTTAGAAGGATTTAAGAAAGACAAACAATACAATAGGAAACACCTCTCATGCCCATAATTAAGATGTAATCACTTGTTTTCCTAAAAAAAGTACATAAATAAATGTCAAATAAAAATTAATGGGGATCAATAATCTATAGTAGAAGTTAAGCATTCACAATTTCACTCAATAGTCTATTTAGATCCTAAACATGTTATTTTTTATTAATGCCAGTATTAAGATTGATTTTATGTCAATTATATGTTGATTTGCGAATAAAATTAGTGACTTGATTTCCTTCCCTTCTAGTATTGTTTCATTGAACATCATTAAAACCTTGAATGTGAATGTCCATGTCTTTCTTACATTCATTTAATTTCTACTACTGGAATTATTTTGTAAATGATCAACCAAAATTTTAGAATCATATTCCTAAATAATACCAATAAAATGCTTTGACTTAGTTATTAAAATAAATTGGTGAATGACCATAACCACAACATAATTATTAGAAGTAACTTTAATTCTAAATGTGATATCCATATTTATATACCAAACGAATAAGTGGAGTCACTATATTCATAAGCACCCTACAATGGGTGTTTATAACAAATTTAATGCATTACATGACTAAAATTTTAGGCATAATATTTCTATAATAGGTGTTGTTCTTGTTCTTGTTTTAATTATTTAATTTCACCTAGTTTATTTATATTTATCTGGAAACTATTGAGTGGTATAAGTTTTAAGGTATTTATGTTGAATTTATTATATATTATATTGATTAAGGATGTTTTAAATTGTGGACATTAAAAGGATTTTAGAATTATAATAGAATAAAGTTTTTAGTAAATGGATATATTACATATATTCGAAATTATTTGTAAATTATAAACTTATAAATTATATCATATAATAAATATGAGAAGTTGTAGGTGGTTTATAAGGTAAGATTTATAAATCCTTTACAATTTTAATAATAAATAAGAGGATATAAATATCATATGGATATGGTTTTATTTTAAAAATGATTTTTATTTAAGAGATTGTAAATTATATAATACAATGATAATTAAAACTTAGAGAAGTTTTACAATACCCAACAATAAAAATAATATGCATATTCATAATAAATAAAAAATGTCAACATGTTAAATACACAAACCACTTTATTTATAATTTTTTTATAAAATTAAAAACAATTAAATTACATTACATAAAGAAAAGGAAATAAAAATAGAAAAAGAAACCCAAAAAAAACCAACAAAATAGACTTACAAAACATGACATCCAAACTACTAGAAAAATTAAAAAATTATATCACAAAATTAAATTAAAAAGAAGAAGAAGAAATAAGAAAGAAAAGAAAAAGATGTCTTTCCAAGCATGTCATCAATACCATTACAAATGGGTGAAGAAGAGAACCACCCAGAATTGATGCTTCCAGAATGGGATATGAAAATATTATAATTTTAAAAAAAATAAATTATATGTTTTTAAATCGTATTATAATATATTAATTAAAAATTAAGGTAATATTTTTGTGATTTAATATATTATTTAATTAAAGGTATATATTTTTCATATATACATTGGTATCAATTTTGAGTCTAAAGTAAATTAGAATCTCAATTTCATTTCTGAGTGAGTTGTATTCTTTTTAAAAATTTGATATTAGATGATTCTTATAATAAAATTTTAAGATTAAAAAAATTATTGGAAAAGTTGTTATGGTTTTTAAAAGCATTTGGAGATATCAAAATTTTGTATTTAAATACAACCTAAAAAATAAAATAGCATTCTAGTCTTGTAATAATTATGATTCTTTATGATAGAAAATTTTGAGGTAAAAACATATTGTAAAAAAAATAATATGTGAATAAATAAAATTTATTATTATAATTTTAAAGATTAAAATTAACAAAAAATATTATATTCTACTTATGGAATATTGTATCTTTATCATTAAAATTAAAATATTAAAATAACATATAAGATTAGATATTTTATGTTTTAAGAATCTATGATGTGTATTGTAATTTTATTATTAAAATTAAAGTCTTAAAACAATATATAGTATTAGATATTTTATGCTTTCAAAATCTATGACATATGCATAGTTTTTTATGGAATAAAATATTTGCTATAATTTTCAATCAAAATGTCAAATCTCAACTTTTGATCAATCATAACGCTTGACTCAAAATTTTAAGCATAAAGAAGCTCAATTTTTTTATTTAAACATATCTTTCTCTTCTTCATAATGAATCAAGGTTTAGTTGATCAAAATATCTCTAACAATGTTTTTCCTAAAATCCTAATAAAATATATAGTATACATATATGACTTAGTAAAATTTTAAAAGATAACCTTCCCACTTTTACCAAACAATCATTCTAATATATAGTTAGATATAGATTAGAAAATAATTTAATAAATGATAAAATTCGGGCACTTAAAATAACATAAATTTGGGAGACATAAGAAACTTAAATTAAAAAAAAAAAATAGATATAGATTAGAAAATAATTTAATAAATTTTAAAATTTGGGCACTTAAAATAATATAAATTTGGGAGACATAAGAAATTTAAATATTAAAAAAACAAATTATAAAAGCTAGAGCAAAATGATAAAATAAAACTATATTACAATTAAAACATCAAACAACTCTAAGATTTAAACATCTATCCTATAATATAGGTCACTAATTTTAATATAGGCCCTTCAAGAATATAATTGGTGCTCTATTTTTCCATTCCACCCTTATTGGGGATGCTCTATCTGTCAAACATCCATCTTTAGATGCAACTACTGTTACAAGGGGCAAATATTTTATCAAATTGGTGGGTCTCTCAAGTGGAAAAGATAATGAAAATCATATTTAATCATTTGAACATTAAAAAGGCCACTCTAATAGTGTATTTTTAGGATGAGGCTCTCAATGTGGTGCTCTGAAATGTAGAATGGTTCATGACTAAGGGATTAGTGTGCATATTTGACAAATTCTGTCCAACCCTATTAATTCTTCTTCAGTGGGTCTCTGATTCATTGTGATTGTTAATGTAAGATATCTTATAACTCTACACATGTGCCATATGTTTCTTTATATTGGTTTTTTATAGTCTTATAGACTATAAAAATGTTATTAAGGCCAAATCCTAGAGTTGGTTTAACACATCCTCTTCTTAAAACCATGTGGTGTCCTATGTTCAAACCTCTTCTCGAAAAATTTATCATCAAGCTCATATACGTTCTTCTTCAATATCCGCCCCTTGATTTTTGGGTTGAATCTTACTTGTTAGCCATTATTGAATCCTTGGGAAATATATTGGACATAAATTCTTATGCCTCTAACTTTTCCCACACCTCCTTTTTTTGGAGTTTTGTTTGTTTTGATATTTCTTAAGACCTTTTAGTAGGCATTTAACTAAGGGTCAAAGGTTGGTAATAGAATCAAACCCTATATTATGAAAGGTTACCTTTTAGATGTTGTATATTCTTTGAAATTAGATAATTAACCACTTGTTTCCATAGCTCCAAGCACAATGTGAATTTTTATTGGTGGAGGGATGCAAGTGTTGATAATCTTACAATTTTTTCAGATAACACTCCTACTAAACCAGTAATAGAAGCTTGAAAAATTAATTAAGAGGTAGAGATTAAAGCTTCTATAACTCAAGTTGTGACTTCATCTCTGACCTTTAAGGAATATTTGATTGAGGATGTTGGGAGAGATGGTTTTTAAATGTGGAATTAACTTATGGGATTATTGCCTCTAGAGGCCGACTAGTTGATATGTGTACACCTTCTAGTGTTAATTCAAGTAATTCATGTATCCAAGAAGATTGGACTATAGTGAGGTTTAATAAAATAAGAAATTTCATCCCTAATTCTTCCTCCTTGATTCTACACTCTTATCATATAGAGGGCAAGGGATGGATTTAGTTTTTCTAGATGGTTTTATCTTGGATTGTTATGTAATTATTTTTTATGATGCATCCTTTTCTAGATTTGAAGGTTGAAGGTTATGTATTTCTTAGTACTATTTCAATATTGGTTGGGTGTTTTTTACATTAGTTTTTTTTTTTTAATCCTAGGATTTCTTTGGTACTCTTTAAGGATATAGTTCTCCCATTGGTAGTTTTAGGTTATTTCATCCATGTTTCAGCAATATTATTCCCCCATGAATTTTCATCTGAGGCAAATCGATGAGTTTTTAGATCAATCCTTATTATAAGTAAAGGACCCTTTAACCATCAATTAATTGTAATAAAAACACTATACTATAAACAGGTTCATTCACTGTCAAAGAGACTCCTAGAAATCAAATCTATAAAAATAAAAAAGATTTATAAGGATTTAAGAAAGAAAAATGATACAATAGGAAACAACTCTCATACCCATAATTAAGATATAATTACTTGTTTTCCTAAAAAAAAGTACATAAATAAAGCCGCCCATAAAATTCTAAATTGTTGAGCGCGTTTCCCATCATTAACAATTTCTAGAACGGCGTGGAAAGACCTTTACGTGGTTGAAATGTTATTTTCCCTATAAATTAATGACATTTGTAGAGGAAGGCAAACATGGCTTCCTCCGTGCCTTCCATGGAAGCACATCTCCAACTCTATGAATTATTTCTTTCATCAGCAAAGCCCATGGCTCTTCAAGCTATTGTTTTACTGCAAATCCCTGACATTATTGCCATACATGGCCGTGAAAATCCTCTCCCTCTAGAGGACATTGCTTCGTATATTTCTGCTTCCACTAAAAAACCTGCCCACATGGGCTACCTCTTTAGAATCATGAGACTTGTAGCTTCCATGGGTGTTTTCACTGAAGAGGCCTCAGTAGCTAATGGTGGTAATCCCCAATTCAAATACGGGCTGAGGTGGAATTTTTATATATTTTTTAAATGGAAAAAATAATATGTAAATAAAATAATAATATTATAATGATAATAAATTATATGTTTTCAAATTGTATTATAATATAAAAATTGTAAATAAAATACCGTAAGATTTTTTTAATTTAAGATGTTATAGAAAAAATGGTATATATATAAATTTTTAATATAAAGTGAATTAGAATCTCAATTTCAATTTCATTTTTTAGCATTAAATTGTTGTGAGTTGTATTATTTTAAAAATTTGATATTAGATGAGTTACAATAAAATTTCAACATTAAAAATAAAATATTGAATTTTTTTTTATGGTTTCAAAGAAGACTTTGAAATATCAAAACATAGCATTGAAGTATGGTCCGATATGAAAAAAATATCATGCATATTTTTTTTTATAAATTATATGTTTTCAAATTGTATTATAATATAAAAATTGTAAATAAAATACCGTAAGATTTTTTTAATTTAAGATGTTATAGAAAAAATGGTAAATATTTTATAAATATATATATATATATATATATATATATATATATATATATATATATATATATATATATATATATATAAAGTGAATTAGAATCTCAATTTCAATTTCATTTTTTAGCATTAAATTTTTGTGAGTTGTATTATTTTAAAAATTTGATATTAGATGAGTTACAATAAAATTTCAACATTAAAAGTAAAATATTGAATTTTTTTTTATGGTTTCAAAGAACACTTAGAAATATCAAAACATAACATTGAAGTATGGTCCGATATGAAAAAAATATCATACACATTTTTTTTTTATAAATTATATGTTTTCAAATTGTATTATAATATAAAAATTGTAAATAAAATACCGTAAGATTTTTTTAAATTAAGATGTTATAGAAAAAATGGTATATATATATATATATATATATATATATATATATATATATATATATATATATATATATATATATATATATATATATATATATATAAAGTGAATTAGAATCTCAATTTCAATTTCATTTTTTAGCATTTAATTGTTGTGAGTTGTATTATTTTAAAAATTTGATATTAGATGAGTTACATTAAAATTTCAACATTAAAAATTAAATATTGAATTTTTTTTAATGGTTTCAAAGAACACTTAGAAATATCAAAACATGGCATTGAAGTATGGTACGATATGAAAAAAATATTATACATATTTTTTTTATAAATTATATGTTTTCCTATTGTATTATAATATAAAAATTGTAAATAAAATACCGTAAGATTTTTTTAATTTAAGATGTTATAGAAAAAATGGTATATATATATATATATATATATATATATATATATATATATATATATATATATATATATATATATATATATAAAGAGAATTAAAATCTCAAATTCAATTTCATTTTTTAGCATTAAATTGTTGTGAGTTGTATTATTTTAAAAATTTGATATTAGATGAGTTACATTAAAATTTCAACATTAAAAATTAAATATTGATTTTTTTTTTATGGTTTCAAAGAACACTTAGAAATATCAAAACATAGCATTGAAGTATAACAAAATAATAACACTCTATTCTCGTAATACGTATGGTCCTTCATTATATATATATGATATTGTTATTATTAAAATTAATATTTTAAAACAATATATAGTATTACATATTTTATATTTTAAAAATCAGTGATATGTAGATAAAAAAAATTTGAAACAAATAATTAGAAGATTTTTCAGTCAAAATATCATTTCACAATTTATGATTAATCATAAAAACTAACACAAAATTCTATTTATTTAATCTCCCTCAAGTTTTTTATTTAATCATATATTTCTCTTCTTCATAATGGATCAGATTTTAATTGATCAAAATATCTCTAAGAATGTTTTTCTTAAAAACCTAATAAAATATATAGTATACATATACGAATTAGTAAAATTATCATACCTTTTTTTATAAATTATATGTTTTTAAATTGCACCATAATATAAAAATTCTAAATGAAATAAGGTATGATCTTTTTAATTTAAGATGTTATTTAATAAAAGGTAAATATTTTTCTTATATTTATTGATAATCTAGATGACTTTTAAAATAAAATATCAACATTAAAAGAAATGATTGGAAAAATTATTCTGATTACAAAGAGTATTTGGAGATATCAAAACATACTATTAAATTTCTCTCTCTCTCACACACACACAAACACACACACACACACACACACACACACACACACACACACACACACACACACACACACACACACACACACACACACACACACACACACACATATATATATAACTCTAATTTTTTAATATTTATGGTTTTTTATGATATAAAATTTTGAGGTAAAAAAAATGGTTAAAAAACTGAAAAAATAATATATAAATAAATAAAATTTATTATTATAATTTTAAATATTAAAATCAATAAAATTTATTATATCCTTCCCATTGAACATTGTATTTTTATTATTAAAATTAATGTCTTAAAACAATATATAATATTATATATTTTATGCTTTCAAAATCCATGATTTATGTATAAATTTAAAAATATATATATATTTAATAAATTTTTCACTTAAAATGTCAGATCACAATTTGTGATCAATCATAACACCTAACTCAAGCTTCTATTTATTTAATGCCAAGTTTTTAATTAAACCACATGTTTCTCTTCTTCATAATAGATCAAAGTTTAGTCGACCCAAAAAATTATAACAATGTTTTCCCTAAAAATCTATTCAAATATATGGTATACAAATACATATATAAATTAGTAAAATTTTAAAAGCTAAACTTGTCACTTTTACTAAACAATCTTTCTTATCTATGCTTAAATAGAGTACAAAATAGAGTAATAAATGATAAAAATGAAACACTTAAATGATATAAATTTGAAACATATGAAATTTAAATATTAGAAAAAATAATTTATAAAAACTATCGAGTCATTTTAATGATAAAACAAAACTATATTACAATTATAATGTCAAACAACTCTTAAGTTTGAACTTCTATCCTACTAATATAGCTCACTAAATTTAACAAAAATAAAATAAAATTTAACAATTTCAAATCTAATATCTCATATGAGTAAGTACTAAAACTACTGTATAAACACTCCAAATAAGTTACGGGAATAAGAAAAAAAAAATAATATTTAATATAAATAAAAAAAAAGTATGTGGATGTATAATGTAATATATGAAATTTTAAATCATAACCATCATTGAAATAAATTAAATACATATTTTTTATAAAAAACATTTATGAAATTAATTTATTTTATTTTATTTTAATATACTTAATATTTAACTGTTTTCATAATTTATTTATAATTCATTACATCTATAATACACTATTTAAAATATATGTACAACCTTAAAATCCAAAATGAATTGTATTATTATAAAAAATAAAATAAATGTTATTAAAAATATTGGATCTTGAAAGGAAGCTATTAATAAAATTATTAACTATTATCTCACAATTATTAATTGATTATGAGATAACTACATATATATTTTTATATTTTATTTATTTCACTTAAGATTATATATATATATATATATATATATATATATATATATATATATATATATATATATATATAATATTAATAATTTTAAATTTTGAGATGGTTGAAAGAGTGTTGTATCTTTACCTTTAAAAAAAAAAAGTCTTAAAATAACATATAAGATATATTATTCTTTAGAATCCATGATATGTGGATTAACTTTTTCTTCCAAAGAAACAATTTGATAAAGTTTTCAATTAAAATGTTATATCACAACCTATAATCAATCATTACAGTTGACTGCTTTAATTTATTTACGTAAGCTCACGTTATTTTTATTTAAATATATGATTTTTTCAGTTTTTTTTAATTTAAAAATTTATTAAAATGTTTTTCTTAAAAACCTATTCAAATATATATGTGAGTGAGCATATTTTTAAAAGAGGACCTTCTCACTATTACCAAACAATCTTTTTTATCTATATTTAAATAGGGGTTAGAAAATAAACTAGTAAACGATAAAACATGGACACTTAAAATGATATAAATTTGAGAGACATAAGAAATTTAAATATTAAAAAAATAAAATTTAAAATCTATTAAACTGTTTTAATGATAAAATAAAATTATATTAAAATTAAAACATCAAACAAATCTAAATTTGAACATCTATTTTAACCATATAAGTCAACAATTTTAACAAACGTAGATTTAAAATTTAACAATTTTAAATCTAATAACTCACATAAGTAAAATATTAAAACTATCATATGAACACCCCCTTTATGAAATTAAGAGAATATACAAAAAAGTTTTGATTACATCCCACCCAAATAAATGAATAAATAAATAATAAAAAATAATGTCACATAACATTAAACTCAGGAGAGGGGACAAAATATCACTTAGTTAATAAGGTTGATGACCTAGTTAACCACATCGATCCATGAGCTGATGAGTAATGTTTTTACTACCCATCAAATTATCATAATCCATAAATGAAATAAAAATGTGTGAGAAAGTTTTATCATCTTTTATTCACCATTATCAGCCTTAGATAATTATGATCAAGGTCAATAATAATCTATCATAAGATTATTACCCTCGACAATGTTGTTTGATATCCTTATGCACTTTGGTGATCATGCAATGATTATAAGGATATGTATGTATGAAAGAATTAGAAGTAATAGTTTGAACAATGGCATGAGATATCTTATGATATAATTATGGCTTTAGTCATGGGAATTGAATTTGATGTTATATATTTTAGAGTAGACGCTGAAATATTAACTTACATATGTTTTTATGAATATATCTAAGTGAATGTTTTATTATGTATACATGGTGCAAAGGGTGTTCTTGAAGAAGATATGTCATGTAACCTTATAATCCACAAGTTTAGAATTGTACCCTAGCAATGAATTTTGTTGAACTGAAAATAACTTGGTAAATATTTCATATCAATCCAAAAGGATTAATGATGAATTGCAAACACAATATTATTAATTACAAAATAAAAAATCTTTTAACGAACATATGGTTAACATACAGAGTCATTCACTTTCTACAAATACAAATGAAGCTGATTAAAATATTTCTTTTGTAATTAGTTATAGAGTAGTGAATAAAAACACAACACTCTTTTAATCATTATGCAAGAATGCTAGATGGCACATGTATTTTTTTAATCAAAACTACTTATTAATACATTACATGTATTTTGCATACATTATCTTTTTTTGCTTTATCGATTGACATTTTTTAATAATAAAAAAATGAATGAATTCTTTTTAAATATGTTTTCATATTTTACCTTCTATCTTTTTAAAACTATTTACAAGATATTTATTATTATTAACATTTAAATTGCATCTACATTGCATAACCTTTGTGAAACTGGTAAGTATGGTTGTTACTAGACTATTTGGTGTCTTTGGATTGGAAAAATATATCATTACTTACTTCTGCTTCAGTTTGGCCAATAACGTAAATATATAATGTATAAAATTTTCAATGGTGTTAGGAAGACCTATGTAAACCTCTTGTAAACCATTTTTTTAATTGATTAAATAATATACATGTGATCCCTTGTTAATCAAGATTATTAATTTGACAGAATTTTGGTGGTGGTGGTGGTTTTTTTTTTGTTTTGTTGGGAGGGGGTCTTCAAAGTTCTTGTGTGCACCTTCATGATACAATACCCTTTTTTTAACTAAAGATATTTTAATCTCTGAGAAGATATCCATAATGATTCCCTTGCCCTGAGATCGTCATAAAACATATAAGAGTTAGATTTAATATCCATGTTTTAGCTTTAATTTCAAAGGGTACTCTTTTCTCTTATTTTTTATTTTATTTTTATTAAATAAAAAATGATATATATTAATATATTATATTGAAGTTTTTTTCACATTTTAATTTTAGATATCTTAATGATGTTTGTTACATTACAGTCTATTGATGTTAAGGTTTATTCACTTTTGGATGGGCAATTTGAGGAGATAGTCAGCAAAGATGTGACAATTGACTTGTCACATATGTAATTGCTATGTACATGTGACTCTCTGGTGATAATGACCACTAAAAATAAGGATGGAACTAGTTTTTTGAAGGACACATGTGTTGTGAATGGTGTTTACCCAAAGGTAGTCTTAGGGCATTCATGCACACAACCATCTATGTCAACTAAGATATTTAGGCCCTTCGATAATATAATTGAAGATCTATTTTTCCATTCCACCCCTATTAGGTATGCTCTATATGTCAAAGGTCCATCTTGTGATTTCAATGTTGTTACAATGGGCAAATATTTCATCAAATTGGTTGGTCTCTCAAGTGGAAAAGATAGTGAAAATCATATTTAATATTTTGAACACTAAAAAGGCCACTCCAATAGTGTCTTTTGAGGATGAGGCTTTCAAGGTGGTGCTCTAAAATGTATAATGATTCATGACTAAGACATTAGTGTGGATATTTGACAGATTTTTCCTAACCCTATTAATTCTTCTTCAGTGGGTCTTTGATTCATGGTGATTGTTAATGTAAGACTCTACCCATGTGCCATATGTTTCTTTATTATGGTTTTTGATAGTCTTATAGACTGTAAAATTTTTATTAAGGCCAAATCCTAGAGTTGGTTTAGCACTTCCTCTTCTTAAAACCAAGTGGTGTCCTATATTCAACCATCTTCTCAAAATTTTTACCATCAAGCCCATATATTTTCTTCTTCAATATCCGCCCCTTCAATTTTGGGTTGAAATTTACTTGTTAGCCATAGATGAATCCTTTGGAAATATATTGGACATAAATGCTTATGCCTCTAACTTTTCCCACACCACCTTTGCTTGAATTTTTATTTTTTTAATATTTATTAGGACCTTGTAGTAGTCATTTAACTGAGGGTCAAAGGTTGGTGCTAGAATCAAACCCTATATTATGAAAGGATACCCTTCAGATGTTACATATTATTTGAAATTAGATATTTAGCCACTTCTTTCCATAGCTCCAAGCGTAATGTGAATTCTTATTGGTAGAAGGATGCAAGTGTTGATCATATTAATTTTTTTTTAGATAACACTCCTACTAAAACAGTAACAGAAGTTTGAAAAATTCATTAGGAGTAGAGATTAAAACTTGTCTAACTCGAGATGTGACTTCATCTTTGACCTTTAAGGAATAGTTCATAATGGATATTGAGAGAGATGGTTTTTAAATATGGAATTAACTTATGGGATTGTTGCCTCTTGAGGCCCACTAGTTGATATGTGTAAACCTTATAGTGTTAATTCAAGGAATTCATGTAACCAAGGAAATTGGACAGTAGTGAGGATTAATAAAATAGGGAATTTCATCCCTAATCCTTCCTCCCTGATTCTACACTCTTATCATATATATGGCAAGGAATGGATTTATGTTTTTTGGATCGTTTTATCTTGGATTGTTATGTAATTCTTTGTTATGATGCATCCTTTTCTAGATTTGAAGGTTGAAAGTTATGTAATTTTTAGTACTAGTTCAATATTGGTTGGGTGTTTTTTCCATTAGTTTTGTTGTTATCCTAGGATTTCTTTGCTACTCTGTAAGGATATAGTTCTCCCTTTGGAAGTTTTAGGTTATTTCATCCATGTTTTAGCAATATTTTTCCCCCATGAATTTTCATCTGAGGCAAATAGGTGATATTTTAGATCAATCTGTATTATACAAAAGGGACCCTTTAACCATCAATTAATTACAAAAAAATGCTATACTATAAAGAGGGTCAATCACTATCAAAGAGACTCCTAGAAATCAAATCTATAAAATAAAAATATTTAGAAGGATTTAAGAAAGACAAACAATACAATAGGAAACACCTCTCATGCCCATAATTAAGATATAATCACTTGTTTTCCTAAAAAAAGTACATAAATAAATGTCAAATAAAAATTAATGAGGATCAATAATCTATACTAGAAGTTAAGTAAGCATTCACAATTTCACTCAATACTCTATTTAGATCCTAAACATGTTATTTTTTATTAATGCCAATATTAAGATTGATTTTATGTCAATTATATGTTGATTTGCAAATAAAATTAGTGACTTGATTTCCTTCCCTTCTAGTATGGTTTCATTGAACATCATTAAAACCTTGAATGTGAATGTCCATGTCTTTCTTACATTCATTTAATTTCTACTACTGGAATTATTTTTTAAATGATCAACCAAAATTTTAGAATCATATTCCTAAATAATACCAATAAAATGCTTTGACTTAGTTATTAAAATAAATTGGTGAATGACCATAACCACAACATAATTATTAGAAGTAACTTTAATTCTAAATGTGATATCCATATTTATATACCAAACGAATAAGTGGAGTCACTATATTCATAAGCACCCTACAACGGGTGTTTATAACAAATTTAATGCATTACATGCCTAAAATTTTAGGCATAATCTTTCTATAATAGGTGTTGTTCTTGTTCTTGTTTTAATTATTTAATTTCACCTAGTTTATTTATATTTATTTGGAAACTATTGAGTGGTATAAGTTTTAAGGTATTTATGTTGAATTTATTATATATTATATTGGTTAAGAATGTTTTAAATTGTGGACATTAAGAGGATTTTAGAATTATAATAGAATAAAGTTTTTAGTAAATGGATATATTACATATATTCAAAATTATTTGTAAATTATAAACTTATAAATTATATCATATAGTAAATATGAGAAGTTTTAGGTGGTTTATAAGGTAAGGTTTAGAAATCCTATACAATTTTAATAATAAATAAGAGGATATAAATATCATATGGATATGGTTTTATTTAAAAAATGATTTTTATTTAAGAGATTGTAAATTATATAATACAATGATAATTAAAATTTAGAGAAGTTTTACAATACCAAACAATAAAAATAATATGCATATTCATATTAAATAGAAAATGTCAACATGTAAAATACACAAACCACTTTATTTATAATTTTTTTATAAAATTAAAAACAATTAAATTACATTACATAAAGAAAAGGAAATAAAAATAGAAAAAGAAACCCAAAAAAAACCAACAAAATAGACTTACAAAACATGACATCCAAACTACTAGAAAAATTAAAAAATTATATCACAAAATTAAATTAAAAAGAAGAAGAAGAAATAAGAAAGAAAAGAAAAAGATGTCTTTCCAAGCATGTCATCAATACCATTACAAATGGGTGAAGAAGAGAACCACCCAAAATTGATGCTTCCAGAATGGGATATGAAAATATTATAATTTTTAAAAAAATAAATTATATGTTTTTAAATCGTATTATAATATATTAATTAAAAATTAAGTAAGGTAATATTTTTGTGATTTAATATATTATTTAATTAAAGGTATATATTTTTCATATATACATTGGTATCAATTTTGAGTCTAAAGTAAATTAGAATCTCAATTTCATTTCTGAGTGAGTTGTATTCTTTTCAAAAATTTGATATTAGATGATTCTTATAATAAAATTTTAAGATTAAAAAAATTATTGGAAAAGTTGTTATGGTTTTTAAAAGCATTTGGAGATATCAAAATTTCGTATTAAAATATAACCTAAAAAATAAAATAGCATTCTAGTCTTGTAATAATTATGATTCTTTATGATTGAAAATTTTGAGGTAAAAACATATTGTAAAAAAAATAATATGTGAATAAATAAAATTTATTACTATAATTTTAAAGATTAAAATTAACAAAAAATATTATATTCTACTTATGGAATATTGTATCTTTATCATTAAAATTAAAATATTAAAATAACATATAACATTAGATATTTTATGTTTTAAGAATCTATGATGTGTATTGTAATTTTATAATTAAAATTAAAGTCTTAAAACAATATATTGTATTAGATATTTTATGCTTTCAAAATCTATGACATATGCATAGTTTTTTATGGAATAAAATATTTGCTATAATTTTCAATCAAAATGTCAAATCTCAACTTTTGATCAATCATAACGCTTGACTCAAAATTTTAAGCATAAAGAAGCTCAAGTTTTTTATTTAAACATATGTTTCTCTTCTTCATAATAAATCAAGGTTTAGTTGATCAAAATATCTCTAACAATGTTTTTCCTA
Organism: Torreya grandis; assembly: GCA_037957365.1. Classification (NCBI taxonomy): domain Eukaryota; kingdom Viridiplantae; phylum Streptophyta; class Pinopsida; order Cupressales; family Taxaceae; genus Torreya; species Torreya grandis. The sequence goes on along the minus strand of JARHVA010000005.1, from coordinate 6,981,043 downwards.
AAATCCTAATAAAATATATAGTATACATATATGACTTAGTAAAATTTTAAAAGATAACCTTCCCACTTTTACCAAACAATCATTCTAATATATAATTAGATATAGATTAGAAAATAATTTAATAAATGATAAAATTCAGGCACTTAAAATAACATAAATTTGGGAGACATAAGAAACTTAAATTTAAAAAAAATTAGATATAGATTAGAAAATAATTTAATAAATTATAAAATTTGGGAACTTAAAATAATATAAATTTGGGAGACATAAGAAATTTAAATATTAAAAAAAACAAATTATAAAATCTAGAGCAAAATGATAAAATAAAACTATATTACAATTAAAACATCAAACAACTCTAAGATTTAAACATCTATCCTATAATATAGGTCACTAATTTTAATATAGGCCCTTCAAGAATATAATTGGTTCTCTATTTTTCCATTCCACCCTTATTGGGGATGCTCTATCTGTGAAACATCCATCTTTAGATGCAACTACTGTTACAAAGGGCAAATATTTTATCAAATTGGTGGGTCTCTCAAGTGGAAAAGATAATGAAAATCATATTTAATCATTTGAACATTAAAAAGGCCACTCTAATAGTGTATTTTTAGGATGAGGCTCTCAATGTGGTGCTCTGAAATGTAGAATGGTTCATGACTAAGGGATTAGTGTGCATATTTGACAAATTCTGTCCAACCCTATTAATTCTTCTTCAGTGGGTATCTGATTCAATGTGATTGTTAATGTAAGATATCTTATAACTCTACACATGTGCCATATGTTTCTTTATATTGGTTTTTTATAGTCTTATAGACTATAAAAATGTTATTAAGGCCAAATCCTAGAGTTGGTTTAACACATCCTCTTCTTAAAACCAAGTGGTGTCCTATGTTCAAACCTCTTCTCGAAAGCTTTATCATCAAGCCCATAAACGTTCTTCTTCAATATCTGCCCCTTGATTTTTGGGTTGAATCTTACTTGTTAGCCATTATTGAATCCTTGGGAAATATATTGGACATAAATTCTTATGCCTCTAACTTTCCCACACCACCTTTTCTTGGAGTTTTGTTTGTTTTGATATTTCTTAAGACTTTTTAGTAGGCATTTAACTAAGGGTCAAAGGTTGGTAATAGAATGAAACCCTATATTATGAAAGGTTACCCTTCAAATGTTGTATATTCTTTGAAATTAGATAATTAACCACTTGTTTCCATAGCTACAAGCACAATGTGAATTTTTATTGGTGGAGGGATGCAAGTGTTGATAATCTTACAATTTTTTCAGATAACACTCATACTAAACCAATAATAGAAGCTTGAAAAATTAATTAAGAGGTAGAGATTAAAGCTTCTATAACTCAAGCTGTGACTTCATCTCTGACCTTTAAGGAATATTTGATTGAGGATTTTGGGAGAAATGGTTTTTAAATGTGGAATTAACTTATGGGATTATTGCCTCTAGAGGCTGACTAGTTGATATGTGTACACCTTCTAGTGTTAATTCAAGTAATTCATGTATCCAAGAAGATTGGACTATAGTGAGGTTTAATAAAATAAGAAATTTCATCCCTAATTCTTCCTCCTTGATTCTACACTCTTATCATATAGAGGGCAAGGGATGGATTTAGTTTTTCTAGATGGTTTTATCTTGGATTTTTATTTAATTATTTTTTATGATGCATCCTTTTCTAGATTTGAAGGTTGAAGGTTATGTATTTCTTAGTACTATTTCAATATTGGTTGGGTGTTTTTTACATTAGTTTTTTTTTTAATCCTAGGATTTCTTTGGTACTCTTTAAGGATATAGTTCTACCTTTGGTAGTTTTAGGTTATTTCATCCATGTTTTAGCAATATTATTCCCCCATGATTTTTCATCTGAGGCAAATCGATGAGTTTTTAGATCAATCCTTATTATAGGTAAGGGACCCTTTAACCATCAATTAATTGTAATAAAAACACTATACTATAAACAGGGTCATTCACTGTCAAAGAGACTCCTAGAAATCAAATCTATAAAAATAAAAAAGATTTATAAGCATTTAAGAAAGACAAATGATACAATAGGAAACAACTCTCATGCCCATAATTAAGATATAATTACTTTTTTTCCTAAAAAAATTACATAAATAAATGTCAAAAAAAATTTAATGGGGATCAATAATCTATAGAAGAAGTTAAGTCAACATTCACAATTTCACTAAATGCTTTGTTTAGATCCTAAACTTGTTATTTTTTATTAATGCCAGTATCAAGATTGAATTTATGTCAATTATATATTGAATTGGGAACAATATTAGCAACTTGATTTCCTTCCCTTCTATTATGGTTCCATTAAACATCGTTAAAACCTTGAATGTGAATGTCCATGTCTTTCTTACATTCATTCAATTTATACTACTGGAATTGTTGTTGAAATGATCAACTAAAATTTTAGAATCATATTCCTAAATAATACCAATAAAATGCTTTGACTTAATTATTAAACTAAATTGGAGAATGACCATAACCTCAACATAATTATTAGAATTAACTTCAATTCTAAATGTGATATCTATATTTATATACTAAATGAATAATTGGAGTCACTATATTCATAAGCACCCTACAATGGGTGTTTATAAAAAAATTAATGTGTTACATGTGTAAAATTTTAGGCATAATCTTTTTATAATAAGTGTTGTTCTTGTTGTTGTTTTAAGTATTTAATTTCATCTATTTTATGTATATTTTTTTAGAAATTATTGAGTGGTATAAGTTTTAAGGTATTTATGTTGAATTTATTATTTATTATATTGATGAAAGATGTTTTAACTTGTGGACATTAAAATTATTTTAGAATTATAATATAATGAAGTTTTTAGTAAATGGATATATTGCTTATATTAAAAATTATTTGTAAGGTAAAAACTTATAAATTATATCATATATCATATAATAAATATGAGAAGTTATAGGTGGTTTATAAGGTAAGATTTAGAAATTTTATAAAATTTTGCTAATAGAGAAGAGGATATAAATATCATATGGATATGGTTTTATTTGTAAAATGATTTTAAATTAGAAGATTGTAAATTATATCATACAATGATGATTAAAACTTAAAGAAGTTTTACAATACCAAAAAAAAAAAATTCATGTTCATATTAAATAAAAAATGTCAACATGTTAAATACACAAACCACGTTATTTATAATTTTTTAAAAAATTAAAAATAAGTAAATTACATCACGTAAGGAAAAGGAAAAAAAATAGAAAGAAAAACAAAAAAAAAACAAAACAGAATAGACTTACAAAACATGACATCCAAACTATTAACAAAATTGAAAAATTATAAATTATATGAAAAAATTAAATTAAAAAGAAGAAGAAGAAATAAGAAAGAAAATTAAAAAAATGTCTTTCCAAGCATGTCATCAATGACATTACAAATGGGTTATCAAGAGAACCACCTATAATTGATGCGTCCAGAGTGGGATATGAAAATATTATAATGTGTTTTTTAATAAATTATATGTTTTTAAAATACATTATAATATAATAATTAAAAATGTATTAAGGTAATATGTTTGTGATTTAAGATGTTTAATTAAAGGCATATATTTGATATTAGGTAATATATTTGAGTGAGTTGTATTCTTTTTAAAAATTTGATATTAGATTATTTTTATAAAATAATTTTAAGACAAAAAAAATGATTTTAAAAGTTTTTATGGTTTTTAAAATCATTTTGAGATATTAAAATTTAATATTAAAATACAACTTAAAAAATTAAAATAACATTTTAATCTTGTAATAATTATGATTCTTTATGATAGAGAATTTTGAGGTAAAAAATGTTGTAAAAAATTTAAAAAAAAATATTTGAATTAAAAAAATTATTATTATAATTTTAAAGATTAAAATTAACAAAATTTATTATATTCTACTAATGGAATATTATATCTTTATCATTAAAATTAAAGTATTAAAATAACATATAATATTAGATATTTTACGCTGTAAGAATCTATGATATGTGTATTATATCGTTATTATTAAAATTAAAGTATTAAAACAATATATAGTATTAGATATTTTATGCTTTCAAAATTTAGGATATATGCATAGTTTTTTTTTGGAATAAAATATTTGTTAAAATTTTCAATCAAAATAAAATATATAGTATACATATATGACTGAGTAAATTTTTTAAAGATAACCTTCCCACTTAGATATAGATTATAAAATAATGTAATGAATGATAAAATTCAAACACTTAAAATAATATATATTTGAGAGAAATAAAAAATTTAAATATTAAAAAAAAATTATAAAATCTAATGTGAAATGATAAAATAAAACTATATTACAATTAAAACATCAAACAACTCTACAATATAGGTCACCAATTTTAACAAATTTAAAATAAAATTTAACAATTTCAAATCTAATATTTCATATGAGTAAGGTAAGCAACGGGATTTTAAAAAGAAAAGTTAAATATATTAATTTTTTTAACATATTTAATATATAATGATATTTGATATAAATAAATATGTAGATATGTAATTTAATATTTAAAAATTTAAATTATAACTATTATTTAAATAAATATTATATAATATTTTTGATAAATAATATTTATGAAGATATTTCATTTTATTTTTATATATTTTATTTACTACTATTTTCATAATTTATTAATAATTCTATATATATATATATATATATATATATATATATATATATATATATATATATATATAACATTAAAATCAAAAATGAATTGAGTGTTATTATAACTAATAAATTGAATATTATTAGAAATATGGGATCTCAAAAAGAGAAGATACTAATAAAATTATTAAGTGTTACTTCATAATTATTAATGAAATGTGAGATATTTATAATTTAAATGGTTAAAGTCAAGATCATTCTTTGGATGACTTTGATAGATTATATATCTCGTAGTTATGACAACTTAGCTAAAGGAAATCTCAAATTTAAATAAATGCTTACTTATCAATGGTAATTCGCTATATGTACGATAAATCATGAAAAAAATATGCCAATATATATTTAATTATGAGCTTCTTAATCAGAAAAATGTCGTGACATATCAATTTCAAAATATATTATCTTATATTTCGTATATGCTTTTATCAATTTAAATGTTTCACTTTAATAGACGATTTCATTATCTTCATTGTTTTTATGTAATTTCACCATTATATTTGAAAAAAATATGTTCCAAATTCTATAATATATTCAAGATAATATAATTTATAAAATACTTTCACAAATTAAAAAAAAATCTATTATATTAATCAAATAAAGATTGAATTTAAGATATTTTTATTAATATAATTAAAAATAGAAAATATTATTATATTAAATTTTATGAATTTAACCTCATAATCAAGAGGACGCGAAATTTAACATGGATTTTGATTTTTAAAGCTTTCTCGTTTACATATTAAATATTGCCGAATAAAATAAGATAAATAAGATAACAGCTTGGGGATAAAAGAAGCCGACTAAATAAGTTCGTTACCACAATTAATAATTTTCAACACAGCGTGCAAAGACTTTTACGCGAAGGTGCGAATTTTGAATAATTAAAAACAATCGAGCCGCCCATAAAATTCTAAATTGTTGAGCGCGTTTCCCATCATTAACAATTTCTAGCACGGCGTGGAAAGACCTTTACGTGGTTGAAATGTTATTTTCCCTATATAAATTAATGACATTTGTAGAGGAAGGCAAACATGGCTTCCTCCGTGCCTTCCATGGAAGCACATCTCCAACTCTATGAAATATTTCTTTCATCAGCAAAGCCCATGGCTCTTCAAGCTATTGTTTTACTGCAAATCCCTGACATTATTGCCATACATGGCCGTGAAAATCCTCTCCCTCTAGAGGACATTGCTTCGTATATTTCTGCTTCCACTAAAAAACCTGCCCACATGGGCTACCTCTTTAGAATCATGAGACTTGTAGCTTCCATGGGTGTTTTCACTGAAGAGGCCTCAGTAGCTAATGGTGGTAATCCCCAATTCAAATACGGGCTGAGGTGGAATTTTTATATATTTTTTAAATGGAAAAAATAATATGTAAATAAAATAATAATATTATAATGATAATAAATTATATGTTTTCAAATTGTATTATAATATAAAAATTGTAAATAAAATACCGTAAGATTTTTTTAATTTAAGATATTATAGATAAAATGGTAAATATTATATATATAAAAAGTATATATAAGTATTAATTTTTAATATAAAGTGAATTAGAATCTCAATTTCAATTTCATTTTTTAGCATTAAATTGTTGTGAGTTGTATTATTTTAAAAATTTGATATAGATGAGTTACAATAAAATTTCAACATTAAAAATAAAATATTGATTTTTTTTTATGGTTTCAAAGAACACTTGAAATATCAAAACATAGCATTGAAGTATTGTCTGATATGAAAAAAATATCATACATATTTTTTTTTTATAAATTATATGTTTTCAAATTGTATTATAAAATAAAAATTGTAAATAAAATACCGTAAGATTTTTTTAATTTAAGATGTTATAGAAAAAATGGTATATATATATATATATATATATATAATATAAAGTGAATTAGAATCTCAATTTCAATTTTTTTTTTTAGCATTAAATTGTTGTGAGTTGTATTATTTTAAAAATTTGATATTAGATGAGTTACATTAAAATTTCAACATTAAAATTTAAATATTGATTTTTTTTTTTTTTTTAATGGTTTCAAAGAACACTTAGAAATATCAAAACATAGCATTGAAGTATGGTCCGATATGAAAAAAATATTATACATATTTTTTTAATAAATTATATGTTTTCAAATTGTATTATAATATAAAAATTGTAAATAAAATACCGTAAGATTTTTTTAGTTTAAGATGTTATAGAGAAAATGGTATATATATATATATAAAGTGAATTAAATTCTCAATTTCAATTTCATTTTTTAGCATTAAATTGTTGTGAGTTGTATTATTTTAAAAATTTGATATTAGATGAGTTACATTAAAATTTCAACATTAAAAATTAAATATTGAATTTTTTTTATGATTTCAAAAAACACTTAGAAATATCAAAACATAGCATTGAAGTATAACAAAATAATAACACTCTATTCTCGTAATACGTATGGTCCTTCATGATATATTTATATATATATATATATATATGAATATATATATGATATTGTTATTATTAAAAATAATATTTTAAAACAATATATAGTATTACATATTTTATATTTTAAAAATCAGTGATATGTAGATAAAAAAATTTGAAACAAATAATTAGAAGATTTTTCAGTCAAAATATCATTTCACAATTTATGATTAATCATAAAAACTAACACAAAATTCTATTTATTTAATCTCCCTCAAATTTTTTATTTAATCATATATTTCTCTTCTTCATAATGGATCAGATTTTAATTGATCAAAATATCTCTAAGAATGTTTTTCTTAAAAACCTAATAAAATATATAGTATACATATACGAATTAGTAAAATTATCGTACCTTTTTTTATAAATTATATGTTTTTAAATTGCACCATAATATAAAAATTCTAAATGAAATAAGGTACGATGTTTTTAATTTAAGATGTTATTTAATAAAAGGTAAATATTTTTAATATATTTATTGATATTTTTGATGACTTTTAAAATAAAATATCAACATTAAAAGAAATGATTGGAAAAATTATTCTGATTACGAAGAGTATTTGGAGATATCAAAACATACTATTAAATTACTCTCTCACACACAGACACACACAAAAAAACACACACACACACACACACACATATATATATATAAACACTCTAATTTTTTAATATTTATGGTTTTTTATGATATGAAATTTTGAGGTGAAAAAAATGGTTAAAAAATAGAAAAAATAATATATAAATAAATAAAATTTATTATTATAATTTTAAATATTAAAATCAATAAAATTTATTATATCCTTCCCATTGAACATTGTATTTTTATTATTAAAATTAATGTCTTAAAACAATATATAATATTATATATTTTATGCTTTCAAAATCCATGATTTATGTATAAATTTATATATATATATATATATATATATATATATATATATATATATATATATATATATATATAAAATAAATTTTTCACTTAAAATGTCAGATCACAATTTGTGATCAATCATAACACCTAACTCAAGCTTCTATTTATTTAATGTCAAGTTTTTAATTAAAACATATGTTTCTCTTCTTCATAATAAATCAAAGTTTAGTCGATCAAAAAAATTATAACAATGTTTTCCCTAAAAATCTATTCAAATATATAGTATACAAATACATATATAAATTAGTAAAATTTTAAAAGCTAAACTTTTCACTTTTACCAAACAATCTTTCTTATCTATGCTTAAATAGAGTACAAAATAGAGTAATAAATGATAAAAATTAAACACTTAAATGATATAAATTTGAAACATATGAAATTTAAATATTAGAAAAAATAATTTATAAAAACTACTGAGTCATTTTAATGATAAAACAAAACTATATTACAATTATAACGTCAAACAACTCTTAAGTTTAAACATCTATCCTATTAATATAGCTCACTAATTTTAACAAACATAAAATAAAATTTAACAATTTCAAATCTAATATCTCATACGAGTAAGTACTAAAACTATTGTATAAACACTCCAAATAAGTTACGGGAATAAGAAAAAATAATAATAATATTTAATATAAATAAAAAAAAAAGTATGTGGATGTATAATGTAGTATATGAAATTTTAAATCATAACCATCATTGAAATAAATTAAATACATATTTTTTTGTGAATAACATTTATGAAATTATTTTATTTTATTTTATTTTAATATACTTAATTTTTAACTGTTTTCACAATTTATTTATAATTCATTACATCTATAATACACTATTTAAAATATATGTACAACCTTAAAATCCAAAATGAATTGTATTATTATAAAAAATAAAATAAATGTTATTAAAAATATTGGATCTTGAAAGGAAGATATTAATAAAATTATTAACTATTATCTCACAATTATTAATTGATTATGAGATAGCTACATATATATTTTTATATTTTATTTATTTCACTTAAGATTATATATATATATATTAATAATTTTAAATTTTGAGATGGTTGAAAGAGTGTTGTATCTTTTACCTTTAAAAAATAAAGTCTTAAAATAATATATAAGATATATTATTCTTTAGAATCCATGATATGTGGATTAACTTTTTTTTTCCAAAGAAACAATTTGATAAAGTTTTCAATTAAAATGTTATATCACAACCTATAATCAATCATAACAGTTGATTGCTTTAATTTATTTAAGTAAGCTCACGTTTTTTTAATTTAAATATATGATTTTTTCAGTTTTTTTAATTTAAACATTTATTAAAATGTTTTTCTTAAAAACCTATTCAAATATATATGCGAGTGAGCATATTTTTAAAAGAGGACCTTCTCAGTATTACCAAACAATCTTTTTTATCTATATTTAAATAGAGGTTAGAAAATAAACTAGTAAACGATAAAATATGGACACTTAAAATGATATAAATTTGAGAGACATAAGAAATTTAAATATTAAAAAAATAAAATTTAAAATCTATTAAACCGTTTTAATGATAAAATAAAATTATATTAAAATTAAAACATCAAACAAATCTAAATTTGAACATCTATTTTAACCATATAAGTCAACAATTTTAACAAACATAGATTTAAAATTTAACAATTTTAAATCTAATAACTCACATAAGTAAAATATTAAAACTATCATATGAACACCCCCTTTATGAAATTAAGAGAATATATAAAAAAAGTTTTGATTACATCCCACCCAAATAAATAAATAAATAATAAAAAATAATGTCACATAACATTAAACTCAGGAAGAGGGGACAAAATATCACTTAATTAATAAGGTTGATGACATAGTTAACCACATCGATCCATGAGCTGATGAGTAATGTTTTTACTACCCATCAAATTATCATAATCCATAGATGAAATAAAAATGTGTGAGAAAGTTTTATCATCTTTTATTCACCATTATCAGCCTTAGATAATTATGATCAAGGTCAATAATAATCTATCATAAGATTATTACCCTCGACAATGTTGTTTGATATCCTTATGCACTTTGGTGGTCATGCAATGATTATAAGGATATTTATGTATGAAAGAATTAGAAGTAATAGTTTGAACAATGGCATGAGATATCTTATGATATAATTATGGGTTTAGTCATGGGAATTGAATTTGATGTTATATATTTTAGACTAGAAGCTGAAATATTAACTTACATATGTTTTTATGAATATATCTAAGTGAATGTTTTATTATGTAGACATGGTGCGAAGGGTGATCTTGAAGAAGATATGTCATGTAACCTTATATAATCCACAAATTTAGAATTGTAACCTAGCAATGAATTTTGTTGAACTAAAAATAACTTGGTAAATATTTCATATCAATCCAAAAGGATTAATGATGAATTGCAAACACAATATTATTAATTACAAAATTAAAAAGCTTTTAACGAACATATGGTTAACATACAAAGTCATTCACTTTCTACATATACAAATGAAGTTGATTAAAATATTTCTTTTGTAATTAGTTATAGAGTAGTGCATAAAAACACTACACTCTTTTAATCATTATGCAAGAATGCTAGATGGCACATGTATTTTTTTTAATCAAAACTACTTATTAATACATTACATGTATTTTGCATACATTATCTTTTTTTATTTTATCGATTGACATTTTTTAATAATAAAATAATGAATCAATTTTTTTAAAATATGTTTCATATTTTACCTTCTATCTTTTTAAAACTATTTGCAAGATATTTATTATTATTAACATTTAAATTGCATCTAAATTGCATAACCTTTGTGAAACTGGTAAGTATAGTTGTTACTAGACTATTTGGTGTCTTTGGATTGGAAAAATAAATCATTACTTACTTCTGCTTTAGTTTGGCCAATAATGTAAATATATAATGTATAAAATTTTCAATGGTGTTAGGAAGACCTATGTAAACCTCTTGTAAACCATTTTTTTAATTGATTAAATAATATACATGTGATCCCTTGTTAATCAAGATTATTAATTTGACAGAATTTTGGTGGTGGTGGTGGGGTTTTTTTTTGTTGGGAGGGGGTATTCAAAGTTCTTGTGTGCACCTTAATGATACAATACCCTTTTTTTAACTAAAGATATTTTAATCTCTGAGAAGATATTCATAATGATTCCCTTGCCCTGAGATCGTCATAAAACATATAAGAGTTAGATTTAAGATCCATGTTTTAGCTTTAATTTCAAAGGGTACTCTTTTATTTTATTTTTATTAAATAAAAAATCATATATATTAATATATTATATTGAAGTTTTTTTCACATTTTAATTTTAGATATCTTAATGATGTTTGTTACATTACAGTCTATTGATGATAAGGTTTATTCACTTTTGGATGGGCAGTTTGAGGAGATAGTCAATAAAGATGTGACAATTGACTTGTCACATCTGTAATTGATATGCACATGTGACTCCCTGGTGATAATGACTGCCAAAAATAAGGATGGAACTAGTTTTTTGAAGGACACAGGTGTTGTGAATAGTGTTTACCCAAAGGTAGTCTTAGGGCATTCATGCACACAACCATCTATGTCAACTAAGATATTTAGGCCCTTCGATAATATAATTGAAGATCTATTTTTCCATTCGACCCCTATTGGGTATGCTCTATTTGTCAAAGGTCCGTCTTGTGATTTCAATGTTGTTACAATGGGCAAATATTTCATCAAATTGGTTGGTCTCTCAAGTGGAAAACATAGTGAAAATCATATTTTATATTTTGAACACTAAAAAGGCCACTCCAATAGTGTCTTTTGAGGATGAGGCTCTCAAGGTGGTGCTCTAAAATGTATAATGATTCATGACTAAGACATTAGTGTGAATATTTGACAGATTTTTCCTAACACTATTAATTCTTCTTCAGTGGGTCTCTGATTCATGGTGATTGTTAATGTAAGACTCTACCCATGTGCCATATGTTTCTTTATTATGGTTTTTGATAGTCTTATAAACTGTAATTTTTTTATTAAGGCCAAATCCTAGAGTTGGTTTAGCACTTCCTCTTCTTAAAACCAAGTGGTGTCCTATATTCAACCATCTTCTCAAAAGCTTTACCATCAAGCCCATATATTTTCTTCTTCAATATCTGCCCCTTCAATTTTGGGTTGAAATTTACTTGTTAGCCATAGATGAATCCTTTGGAAACATATTGGACATAAATGCTTATGCCTCTAACTTTCCCACACCACCTTTGCTTGAATTTTTATTTTTTTAATATTTATTAGGACCTTGTAGTAGTCATTTAACTGAGGGTCAAAGGTTGGTGCTAGAATCAAACCCTATATTATGAAAGGATACCCTTCAGATGTTACATATTATTTGAAATTAGACAGTTAGCCACTTCTTTCCATAGCTCCAAGCGTAATGTGAATTCTTATTGGTAGAAGGATGCAAGTGTTCATCATATTAATTTTTTTTAGATAACACTCCTACTAAAACAGTAACAAAAGTTTGAAAAATTCGTTAGGATTAGAGATTAAAACTTGTATAACTCAAGATGTGACTTCGTCTTTGACCTTTAAGGAATAGTTCATAATGGATATTGAGAGAGATGGATAATAATATGGAATTAACTTGTGGGATTGTTGCCTCTTGAGGCCCATTAGTTGATATGTGTACACCTTATAGTGTTAATTCAAGGAATTCATGTAACCAAGGAAATTGGACTGTAGTGAGGATTAATAAAATAGGGAATTTCATCCCTAATCCTTCCTCCCTGATTCTACACACTTATCATATATATGGCAAGGAATGGATTTATGTTTTTTGGATCGTTTTATCTTGGATTGTTATGTAATTCTTTGCTATGATGCATCCTTTTCTAGATTTGAAGGTTGCAAGTTATGTAATTTTTAGTACTAGTTCAATATTGGTTGGGTGTTTTTTCCATTAGTTTTGTTGTTATCCTAGGATTTCTTTGCTACTCTGTAAGGATATAGTTCTCCCTTTGGAAGTTTTAGGTTATTTCATCCATGTATTTGCAATATTTTTCCCCCATGAATTTTCATCTGAGGCAAATAGGTGATATTTTAGATCAATCTGTATTATACAAAAGGGACCCTTTAACCATCAATTAATTATAAAAAAATGCTATACTATAAAGAGGGTCAATCACTATCAAAGAGACTCCTAGAAATCAAATCTATAAAATAAAAAGATTTAGAAGGATTTAAGAAAGACAAACAATACAATAGGAAACACCTCTCATGCCCATAATTAAGATGTAATCACTTGTTTTCCTAAAAAAAGTACATAAATAAATGTCAAATAAAAATTAATGGGGATCAATAATCTATAGTAGAAGTTAAGCATTCACAATTTCACTCAATAGTCTATTTAGATCCTAAACATGTTATTTTTTATTAATGCCAGTATTAAGATTGATTTTATGTCAATTATATGTTGATTTGCGAATAAAATTAGTGACTTGATTTCCTTCCCTTCTAGTATTGTTTCATTGAACATCATTAAAACCTTGAATGTGAATGTCCATGTCTTTCTTACATTCATTTAATTTCTACTACTGGAATTATTTTTTAAATGATCAACCAAAATTTTAGAATCATATTCCTAAATAATACCAATAAAATGCTTTGACTTAGTTATTAAAATAAATTGGTGAATGACCATAACCACAACATAATTATTAGAAGTAACTTTAATTCTAAATGTGATATCCATATTTATATACCAAACGAATAAGTGGAGTCACTATATTCATAAGCACCCTACAATGGGTGTTTATAACAAATTTAATGCATTACATGACTAAAATTTTAGGCATAATATTTCTATAATAGGTGTTGTTCTTGTTCTTGTTTTAATTATTTAATTTCACCTAGTTTATTTATATTTATCTGGAAACTATTGAGTGGTATAAGTTTTAAGGTATTTATGTTGAATTTATTATATATTATATTGATTAAGGATGTTTTAAATTGTGGACATTAAAAGGATTTTAGAATTATAATAGAATAAAGTTTTTAGTAAATGGATATATTACATATATTCGAAATTATTTGTAAATTATAAACTTATAAATTATATCATATAATAAATATGAGAAGTTGTAGGTGGTTTATAAGGTAAGATTTATAAATCCTTTACAATTTTAATAATAAATAAGAGGATATAAATATCATATGGATATGGTTTTATTTTAAAAATGATTTTTATTTAAGAGATTGTAAATTATATAATACAATGATAATTAAAACTTAGAGAAGTTTTACAATACCCAACAATAAAAATAATATGCATATTCATAATAAATAAAAAATGTCAACATGTTAAATACACAAACCACTTTATTTATAATTTTTTTATAAAATTAAAAACAATTAAATTACATTACATAAAGAAAAGGAAATAAAAATAGAAAAAGAAACCCAAAAAAAACCAACAAAATAGACTTACAAAACATGACATCCAAACTACTAGAAAAATTAAAAAATTATATCACAAAATTAAATTAAAAAGAAGAAGAAGAAATAAGAAAGAAAAGAAAAAGATGTCTTTCCAAGCATGTCATCAATACCATTACAAATGGGTGAAGAAGAGAACCACCCAGAATTGATGCTTCCAGAATGGGATATGAAAATATTATAATTTTTAAAAAAATAAATTATATGTTTTTAAATCGTATTATAATATATTAATTAAAAATTAAGGTAATATTTTTGTGATTTAATATATTATTTAATTAAAGGTATATATTTTTCATATATACATTGGTATCAATTTTGAGTCTAAAGTAAATTAGAATCTCAATTTCATTTCTGAGTGAGTTGTATTCTTTTTAAAAATTTGATATTAGATGATTCTTATAATAAAATTTTAAGATTAAAAAAATTATTGGAAAAGTTGTTATGGTTTTTAAAAGCATTTGGAGATATCAAAATTTTGTATTTAAATACAACCTAAAAAATAAAATAGCATTCTAGTCTTGTAATAATTATGATTCTTTATGATAGAAAATTTTGAGGTAAAAACATATTGTAAAAAAAATAATATGTGAATAAATAAAATTTATTATTATAATTTTAAAGATTAAAATTAACAAAAAATATTATATTCTACTTATGGAATATTGTATCTTTATCATTAAAATTAAAATATTAAAATAACATATAAGATTAGATATTTTATGTTTTAAGAATCTATGATGTGTATTGTAATTTTATTATTAAAATTAAAGTCTTAAAACAATATATAGTATTAGATATTTTATGCTTTCAAAATCTATGACATATGCATAGTTTTTTATGGAATAAAATATTTGCTATAATTTTCAATCAAAATGTCAAATCTCAACTTTTGATCAATCATAACGCTTGACTCAAAATTTTAAGCATAAAGAAGCTCAATTTTTTTATTTAAACATATCTTTCTCTTCTTCATAATGAATCAAGGTTTAGTTGATCAAAATATCTCTAACAATGTTTTTCCTAAAATCCTAATAAAATATATAGTATACATATATGACTTAGTAAAATTTTAAAAGATAACCTTCCCACTTTTACCAAACAATCATTCTAATATATAGTTAGATATAGATTAGAAAATAATTTAATAAATGATAAAATTCGGGCACTTAAAATAACATAAATTTGGGAGACATAAGAAACTTAAATTAAAAAAAAAAATAGATATAGATTAGAAAATAATTTAATAAATTTTAAAATTTGGGCACTTAAAATAATATAAATTTGGGAGACATAAGAAATTTAAATATTAAAAAAACAAATTATAAAAGCTAGAGCAAAATGATAAAATAAAACTATATTACAATTAAAACATCAAACAACTCTAAGATTTAAACATCTATCCTATAATATAGGTCACTAATTTTAATATAGGCCCTTCAAGAATATAATTGGTGCTCTATTTTTCCATTCCACCCTTATTGGGGATGCTCTATCTGTCAAACATCCATCTTTAGATGCAACTACTGTTACAAGGGGCAAATATTTTATCAAATTGGTGGGTCTCTCAAGTGGAAAAGATAATGAAAATCATATTTAATCATTTGAACATTAAAAAGGCCACTCTAATAGTGTATTTTTAGGATGAGGCTCTCAATGTGGTGCTCTGAAATGTAGAATGGTTCATGACTAAGGGATTAGTGTGCATATTTGACAAATTCTGTCCAACCCTATTAATTCTTCTTCAGTGGGTCTCTGATTCATTGTGATTGTTAATGTAAGATATCTTATAACTCTACACATGTGCCATATGTTTCTTTATATTGGTTTTTTATAGTCTTATAGACTATAAAAATGTTATTAAGGCCAAATCCTAGAGTTGGTTTAACACATCCTCTTCTTAAAACCATGTGGTGTCCTATGTTCAAACCTCTTCTCGAAAAATTTATCATCAAGCTCATATACGTTCTTCTTCAATATCCGCCCCTTGATTTTTGGGTTGAATCTTACTTGTTAGCCATTATTGAATCCTTGGGAAATATATTGGACATAAATTCTTATGCCTCTAACTTTTCCCACACCTCCTTTTTTTGGAGTTTTGTTTGTTTTGATATTTCTTAAGACCTTTTAGTAGGCATTTAACTAAGGGTCAAAGGTTGGTAATAGAATCAAACCCTATATTATGAAAGGTTACCTTTTAGATGTTGTATATTCTTTGAAATTAGATAATTAACCACTTGTTTCCATAGCTCCAAGCACAATGTGAATTTTTATTGGTGGAGGGATGCAAGTGTTGATAATCTTACAATTTTTTCAGATAACACTCCTACTAAACCAGTAATAGAAGCTTGAAAAATTAATTAAGAGGTAGAGATTAAAGCTTCTATAACTCAAGTTGTGACTTCATCTCTGACCTTTAAGGAATATTTGATTGAGGATGTTGGGAGAGATGGTTTTTAAATGTGGAATTAACTTATGGGATTATTGCCTCTAGAGGCCGACTAGTTGATATGTGTTCACCTTCTAGTGTTAATTCAAGTAATTCATGTATCCAAGAAGATTGGACTATAGTGAGGTTTAATAAAATAAGAAATTTCATCCCTAATTCTTCCTCCTTGATTCTACACTCTTATCATATAGAGGGCAAGGGATGGATTTAGTTTTTCTAGATGGTTTTATCTTGGATTGTTATGTAATTATTTTTTATGATGCATCCTTTTCTAGATTTGAAGGTTGAAGGTTATGTATTTCTTAGTACTATTTCAATATTGGTTGGGTGTTTTTTACATTAGTTTTTTTTTTTTTAATCCTAGGATTTCTTTGGTACTCTTTAAGGATATAGTTCTCCCATTGGTAGTTTTAGGTTATTTCATCCATGTTTTAGCAATATTATTCCCCCATGAATTTTCATCTGAGGCAAATCGATGAGTTTTTAGATCAATCCTTATTATAAGTAAAGGACCCTTTAACCATCAATTAATTGTAATAAAAACACTATACTATAAACAGGTTCATTCACTGTCAAAGAGACTCCTAGAAATCAAATCTATAAAAATAAAAAAGATTTATAAGGATTTAAGAAAGACAAATGATACAATAGGAAACAACTCTCATACCCATAATTAAGATATAATTACTTGTTTTCCTAAAAAAAAGTACATAAATAAAGCCGCCCATAAAATTCTAAATTGTTGAGCGCGTTTCCCATCATTAACAATTTCTAGCACGGCGTGGAAAGACCTTTACGTGGTTGAAATGTTATTTTCCCTATAAATTAATGACATTTGTAGAGGAAGGCAAACATGGCTTCCTCCGTGCCTTCCATGGAAGCACATCTCCAACTCTATGAAATATTTCTTTCATCAGCAAAGCCCATGGCTCTTCAAGCTATTGTTTTACTGCAAATCCCTGACATTATTGCCATACATGGCCGTGAAAATCCTCTCCCTCTAGAGGACATTGCTTCGTATATTTCTGCTTCCACTAAAAAACCTGCCCACATGGGCTACCTCTTTAGAATCATGAGACTTGTAGCTTCCATGGGTGTTTTCACTGAAGAGGCCTCAGTAGCTAATGGTGGTAATCCCCAATTCAAATACGGGCTGAGGTGGAATTTTTATATATTTTTTAAATGGAAAAAATAATATGTAAATAAAATAATAATATTATAATGATAATAAATTATATGTTTTCAAATTGTATTATAATATAAAAATTGTAAATAAAATACCGTAAGATTTTTTTAATTTAAGATGTTATAGAAAAAATGGTATATATATATATATATATATATATATATATATATATATATATATATATTAGTATTAATTTTTAATATAAAGTGAATTAGAATCTCAATTTCAATTTCATTTTTTAGCATTAAATTGTTGTGAGTTGTATTATTTTAAAAATTTGATATTAGATGAGTTACAATAAAATTTCAACATTAAAAATAAAATATTGAATTTTTTTTTATGGTTTCAAAGAAGACTTTGAAATATCAAAACATAGCATTGAAGTATGGTCCGATATGAAAAAAATATCATGCATATTTTTTTTTATAAATTATATGTTTTCAAATTGTATTATAATATAAAAATTGTAAATAAAATACCGTAAGATTTTTTTAATTTAAGATGTTATAGAAAAAATGGTAAATATTTTATATATATATATATATATATATATATATATAAAGTGAATTAGAATCTCAATTTCAATTTCATTTTTTAGCATTAAATTTTTGTGAGTTGTATTATTTTAAAAATTTGATATTAGATGAGTTACAATAAAATTTCAACATTAAAAGTAAAATATTGAATTTTTTTTTATGGTTTCAAAGAACACTTAGAAATATCAAAACATAACATTGAAGTATGGTCCGATATGAAAAAAATATCATACACATTTTTTTTTTATAAATTATATGTTTTCAAATTGTATTATAATATAAAAATTGTAAATAAAATACCGTAAGATTTTTTTAAATTAAGATGTTATAGAAAAAATGGTATATATATATATATATATATATATATATATATATATATATATATATATATATATATATATATATATATATATATATAAAGTGAATTAGAATCTCAATTTCAATTTCATTTTTTAGCATTTAATTGTTGTGAGTTGTATTATTTTAAAAATTTGATATTAGATGAGTTACATTAAAATTTCAACATTAAAAATTAAATACTGAATTTTTTTTAATGGTTTCAAAGAACACTTAGAAATATCAAAACATGGCATTGAAGTATGGTACGATATGAAAAAAATATTATACATATTTTTTTTATAAATTATATGTTTTCCTATTGTATTATAATATAAAAATTGTAAATAAAATACCGTAAGATTTTTTTAATTTAAGATGTTATAGAAAAAATGGTATATATATATATATATATATATATATATATATATATATATATATATATATATATATATATATATATATATATATATATATATATATATATAAAGAGAATTAAAATCTCAAATTCAATTTCATTTTTTAGCATTAAATTGTTGTGAGTTGTATTATTTTAAAAATTTGATATTAGATGAGTTACATTAAAATTTCAACATTAAAAATTAAATATTGATTTTTTTTTTTATGGTTTCAAAGAACACTTAGAAATATCAAAACATAGCATTGAAGTATAACAAAATAATAACACTCTATTCTCGTAATACGTATGGTCCTTCATTATATATATATGATATTGTTATTATTAAAATTAATATTTTAAAACAATATATAGTATTACATATTTTATATTTTAAAAATCAGTGATATGTAGATAAAAAAAATTTGAAACAAATAATTAGAAGATTTTTCAGTCAAAATATCATTTCACAATTTATGATTAATCATAAAAACTAACACAAAATTCTATTTATTTAATCTCCCTCAAGTTTTTTATTTAATCATATATTTCTCTTCTCCATAATGGATCAGATTTTAATTGATCAAAATATCTCTAAGAATGTTTTTCTTAAAAACCTAATAAAATATATAGTATACATATACGAATTAGTAAAATTATCATACCTTTTTTTATAAATTATATGTTTTTAAATTGCACCATAATATAAAAATTCTAAATGAAATAAGGTACGATCTTTTTAATTTAAGATGTTATTTAATAAAAGGTAAATATTTTTCTTATATTTATTGATAATCTAGATGACTTTTAAAATAAAATATCAACATTAAAAGAAATGATTGGAAAAATTATTCTGATTACAAAGAGTATTTGGAGATATCAAAACATACTATTAAATTTCTCTCTCTCACACACACACACAACACACACACACACACACACACACACACACACACACACACACACACACACACACACACACACACACACACACACACACACACACACACACACACACACACACACACACACACACACACACACACACACACACACACACATATAACTCTAATTTTTTAATATTTATGGTTTTTTATGATATAAAATTTTGAGGTAAAAAAATGGTTAAAAAACTGAAAAAATAATATATAAATAAATAAAATTTATTATTATAATTTTAAATATTAAAATCAATAAAATTTATTATATCCTTCCCATTGAACATTGTATTTTTATTATTAAAATTAATGTCTTAAAACAATATATAATATTATATATTTTATGCTTTCAAAATCCATGATTTATGTATAAATTTAAAAATATATATATATTTAATAAATTTTTCACTTAAAATGTCAGATCACAATTTGTGATCAATCATAACACCTAACTCAAGCTTCTATTTATTTAATGTCAAGTTTTTAATTAAACCACATGTTTCTCTTCTTCATAATAGATCAAAGTTTAGTCGACCCAAAAAATTATAACAATGTTTTCCCTAAAAATCTATTCAAATATATGGTATACAAATACATATATAAATTAGTAAAATTTTAAAAGCTAAACTTGTCACTTTTACTAAACAATCTTTCTTATCTATGCTTAAATAGAGTACAAAATAGAGTAATAAATGATAAAAATGAAACACTTAAATGATATAAATTTGAAACATATGAAATTTAAATATTAGAAAAAATAATTTATAAAAACTATCGAGTCATTTTAATGATAAAACAAAACTATATTACAATTATAATGTCAAACAACTCTTAAGTTTGAACTTCTATCCTACTAATATAGCTCACTAAATTTAACAAAAATAAAATAAAATTTAACAATTTCAAATCTAATATCTCATATGAGTAAGTACTAAAACTACTGTATAAACACTCCAAATAAGTTACGGGAATAAGAAAAAAAAAAATAATATTTAATATAAATAAAAAAAAAGTATGTGGATGTATAATGTAATATATGAAATTTTAAATCATAACCATCATTGAAATAAATTAAATACATATTTTTTATAAAAAACATTTATGAAATTAATTTATTTTATTTTATTTTAATATACTTAATATTTAACTGTTTTCATAATTTATTTATAATTCATTACATCTATAATACACTATTTAAAATATATGTACAACCTTAAAATCCAAAATGAATTGTATTATTATAAAAAATAAAATAAATGTTATTAAAAATATTGGATCTTGAAAGGAAGCTATTAATAAAATTATTAACTATTATCTCACAATTATTAATTGATTATGAGATAACTACATATATATTTTTATATTTTATTTATTTCACTTAAGATTATATATATATATATATATATATATATATATATATATATATATATATATATATAATATTAATAATTTTAAATTTTGAGATGGTTGAAAGAGTGTTGTATCTTTACCTTTAAAAAAATAAAGTCTTAAAATAACATATAAGATATATTATTCTTTAGAATCCATGATATGTGGATTAACTTTTTCTTCCAAAGAAACAATTTGATAAAGTTTTCAATTAAAATGTTATATCACAACCTATAATCAATCATTACAGTTGACTGCTTTAATTTATTTACGTAAGCTCACGTTATTTTTATTTAAATATATGATTTTTTCAGTTTTTTTTAATTTAAAAATTTATTAAAATGTTTTTCTTAAAAACCTATTCAAATATATATGTGAGTGAGCATATTTTTAAAAGAGGACCTTCTCACTATTACCAAACAATCTTTTTTATCTATATTTAAATAGGGGTTAGAAAATAAACTAGTAAACGATAAAACATGGACACTTAAAATGATATAAATTTGAGAGACATAAGAAATTTAAATATTAAAAAAATAAAATTTAAAATCTATTAAATTGTTTTAATGATAAAATAAAATTATATTAAAATTAAAACATCAAACAAATCTAAATTTGAACATCTATTTTAACCATATAAGTCAACAATTTTAACAAACGTAGATTTAAAATTTAACAATTTTAAATCTAATAACTCACATAAGTAAAATATTAAAACTATCATATGAACACCCCCTTTATGAAATTAAGAGAATATACAAAAAAGTTTTGATTACATCCCACCCAAATAAATGAATAAATAAATAATAAAAAATAATGTCACATAACATTAAACTCAGGAGAGGGGACAAAATATCACTTAGTTAATAAGGTTGATGACCTAGTTAACCACATCGATCCATGAGCTGATGAGTAATGTTTTTACTACCCATCAAATTATCATAATCCATAAATGAAATAAAAATGTGTGAGAAAGTTTTATCATCTTTTATTCACCATTATCAGCCTTAGATAATTATGATCAAGGTCAATAATAATCTATCATAAGATTATTACCCTCGACAATGTTGTTTGATATCCTTATGCACTTTGGTCATCATGCAATGATTATAAGGATATGTATGTATGAAAGAATTAGAAGTAATAGTTTGAACAATGGCATGAGATATCTTATGATATAATTATGGCTTTAGTCATGGGAATTGAATTTGATGTTATATATTTTAGAGTAGACGCTGAAATATTAACTTACATATGTTTTTATGAATATATCTAAGTGAATGTTTTATTATGTATACATGGTGCAAAGGGTGTTCTTGAAGAAGATATGTCATGTAACCTTATAATCCACAAGTTTAGAATTGTACCCTAGCAATGAATTTTGTTGAACTGAAAATAACTTGGTAAATATTTCATATCAATCCAAAAGGATTAATGATGAATTGCAAACACAATATTATTAATTACAAAATAAAAAATCTTTTAACGAACATATGGTTAACATACAGAGTCATTCACTTTCTACAAATACAAATGAAGCTGATTAAAATATTTCTTTTGTAATTAGTTATAGAGTAGTGAATAAAAACACAACACTCTTTTAATCATTATGCAAGAATGCTAGATGGCACATGTATTTTTTTAATCAAAACTACTTATTAATACATTACATGTATTTTGCATACATTATCTTTTTTTGCTTTATCGATTGACATTTTTTAATAATAAAAAAATGAATGAATTCTTTTTAAATATGTTTTCATATTTTACCTTCTATCTTTTTAAAACTATTTACAAGATATTTATTATTATTAACATTTAAATTGCATCTACATTGCATAACCTTTGTGAAACTGGTAAGTATGGTTGTTACTAGACTATTTGGTGTCTTTGGATTGGAAAAATATATCATTACTTACTTCTGCTTCAGTTTGGCCAATAACGTAAATATATAATGTATAAAATTTTCAATGGTGTTAGGAAGACCTATGTAAACCTCTTGTAAACCATTTTTTTAATTGATTAAATAATATACATGTGATCCCTTGTTAATCAAGATTATTAATTTGACAGAATTTTGGTGGTGGTGGTGGTTTTTTTTTTGTTTTGTTGGGAGGGGGTCTTCAAAGTTCTTGTGTGCACCTTCATGATACAATACCCTTTTTTTAACTAAAGATATTTTAATCTCTGAGAAGATATCCATAATGATTCCCTTGCCCTGAGATCGTCATAAAACATATAAGAGTTAGATTTAATATCCATGTTTTAGCTTTAATTTCAAAGGGTACTCTTTTCTCTTATTTTTTATTTTATTTTTATTAAATAAAAAATGATATATATTAATATATTATATTGAAGTTTTTTTCACATTTTAATTTTAGATATCTTAATGATGTTTGTTACATTACAGTCTATTGATGTTAAGGTTTATTCACTTTTGGATGGGCAATTTGAGGAGATAGTCAGCAAAGATGTGACAATTGACTTGTCACATCTGTAATTGCTATGTACATGTGACTCTCTGGTGATAATGACCACTAAAAATAAGGATGGAACTAGTTTTTTGAAGGACACATGTGTTGTGAATGGTGTTTACCCAAAGGTAGTCTTAGGGCATTCATGCACACAACCATCTATGTCAACTAAGATATTTAGGCCCTTCGATAATATAATTGAAGATCTATTTTTCCATTCCACCCCTATTAGGTATGCTCTATATGTCAAAGGTCCATCTTGTGATTTCAATGTTGTTACAATGGGCAAATATTTCATCAAATTGGTTGGTCTCTCAAGTGGAAAAGATAGTGAAAATCATATTTAATATTTTGAACACTAAAAAGGCCACTCCAATAGTGTCTTTTGAGGATGAGGCTTTCAAGGTGGTGCTCTAAAATGTATAATGATTCATGACTAAGACATTAGTGTGGATATTTGACAGATTTTTCCTAACCCTATTAATTCTTCTTCAGTGGGTCTTTGATTCATGGTGATTGTTAATGTAAGACTCTACCCATGTGCCATATGTTTCTTTATTATGGTTTCTGATAGTCTTATAGACTGTAAAATTTTTATTAAGGCCAAATCCTAGAGTTGGTTTAGCACTTCCTCTTCTTAAAACCAAGTGGTGTCCTATATTCAACCATCTTCTCAAAATTTTTACCATCAAGCCCATATATTTTCTTCTTCAATATCCGCCCCTTCAATTTTGGGTTGAAATTTACTTGTTAGCCATAGATGAATCCTTTGGAAATATATTGGACATAAATGCTTATGCCTCTAACTTTTCCCACACCACCTTTGCTTGAATTTTTATTTTTTTAATATTTATTAGGACCTTGTAGTAGTCATTTAACTGAGGGTCAAAGGTTGGTGCTAGAATCAAACCCTATATTATGAAAGGATACCCTTCAGATGTTACATATTATTTGAAATTAGATATTTAGCCACTTCTTTCCATAGCTCCAAGCGTAATGTGAATTCTTATTGGTAGAAGGATGCAAGTGTTGATCATATTAATTTTTTTTTAGATAACACTCCTACTAAAACAGTAACAGAAGTTTGAAAAATTCATTAGGAGTAGAGATTAAAACTTGTCTAACTCGAGATGTGACTTCATCTTTGACCTTTAAGGAATAGTTCATAATGGATATTGAGAGAGATGGTTTTTAAATATGGAATTAACTTATGGGATTGTTGCCTCTTGAGGCCCACTAGTTGATATGTGTAAACCTGATAGTGTTAATTCAAGGAATTCATGTAACCAAGGAAATTGGACAGTAGTGAGGATTAATAAAATAGGGAATTTCATCCCTAATCCTTCCTCCCTGATTCTACACTCTTATCATATATATGGCAAGGAATGGATTTATGTTTTTTGGATCGTTTTATCTTGGATTGTTATGTAATTCTTTGTTATGATGCATCCTTTTCTAGATTTGAAGGTTGAAAGTTATGTAATTTTTAGTACTAGTTCAATATTGGTTGGGTGTTTTTTCCATTAGTTTTGTTGTTATCCTAGGATTTCTTTGCTACTCTGTAAGGATATAGTTCTCCCTTTGGAAGTTTTAGGTTATTTCATCCATGTTTTAGCAATATTTTTCCCCCATGAATTTTCATCTGAGGCAAATAGGTGATATTTTAGATCAATCTGTATTATACAAAAGGGACCCTTTAACCATCAATTAATTACAAAAAAATGCTATACTATAAAGAGGGTCAATCACTATCAAAGAGACTCCTAGAAATCAAATCTATAAAATAAAAATATTTAGAAGGATTTAAGAAAGACAAACAATACAATAGGAAACACCTCTCATGCCCATAATTAAGATATAATCACTTGTTTTCCTAAAAAAAGTACATAAATAAATGTCAAATAAAAATTAATGAGGATCAATAATCTATACTAGAAGTTAAGTAAGCATTCACAATTTCACTCAATACTCTATTTAGATCCTAAACATGTTATTTTTTATTAATGCCAATATTAAGATTGATTTTATGTCAATTATATGTTGATTTGCAAATAAAATTAGTGACTTGATTTCCTTCCCTTCTAGTATGGTTTCATTGAACATCATTAAAACCTTGAATGTGAATGTCCATGTCTTTCTTACATTCATTTAATTTCTACTACTGGAATTATTTTTTAAATGATCAACCAAAATTTTAGAATCATATTCCTAAATAATACCAATAAAATGCTTTGACTTAGTTATTAAAATAAATTGGTGAATGACCATAACCACAACATAATTATTAGAAGTAACTTTAATTCTAAATGTGATATCCATATTTATATACCAAACGAATAAGTGGAGTCACTATATTCATAAGCACCCTACAACGGGTGTTTATAACAAATTTAATGCATTACATGCCTAAAATTTTAGGCATAATCTTTCTATAATAGGTGTTGTTCTTGTTCTTGTTTTAATTATTTAATTTCACCTAGTTTATTTATATTTATTTGGAAACTATTGAGTGGTATAAGTTTTAAGGTATTTATGTTGAATTTATTATATATTATATTGGTTAAGGATGTTTTAAATTGTGGACATTAAGAGGATTTTAGAATTATAATAGAATAAAGTTTTTAGTAAATGGATATATTACATATATTCAAAATTATTTGTAAATTATAAACTTATAAATTATATCATATAGTAAATATGAGAAGTTTTAGGTGGTTTATAAGGTAAGGTTTAGAAATCCTATACAATTTTAATAATAAATAAGAGGATATAAATATCATATGGATATGGTTTTATTTAAAAAATGATTTTTATTTAAGAGATTGTAAATTATATAATACAATGATAATTAAAATTTAGAGAAGTTTTACAATACCATACAATAAAAATAATATGCATATTCATATTAAATAGAAAATGTCAACATGTAAAATACACAAACCACTTTATTTATAATTTTTTTATAAAATTAAAAACAATTAAATTACATTACATAAAGAAAAGGAAATAAAAATAGAAAAAGAAACCCAAAAAAAACCAACAAAATAGACTTACAAAACATGACATCCAAACTACTAGAAAAATTAAAAAATTATATCACAAAATTAAATTAAAAAGAAGAAGAAGAAATAAGAAAGAAAAGAAAAAGATGTCTTTCCAAGCATGTCATCAATACCATTACAAATGGGTGAAGAAGAGAACCACCCAAAATTGATGCTTCCAGAATGGGATATGAAAATATTATAATTTTTTTTAAAATAAATTATATGTTTTTAAATCGTATTATAATATATTAATTAAAAATTAAGTAAGGTAATATTTTTGTGATTTAATATATTATTTAATTAAAGGTATATATTTTTCATATATACATTGGTATCAATTTTGAGTCTAAAGTAAATTAGAATCTCAATTTCATTTCTGAGTGAGTTGTATTCTTTTTAAAAATTTGATATTAGATGATTCTTATAATAAAATTTTAAGATTAAAAAAATTATTGGAAAAGTTGTTATGGTTTTTAAAAGCATTTGGAGATATCAAAATTTCGTATTAAAATATAACCTAAAAAATAAAATAGCATTCTAGTCTTGTAATAATTATGATTCTTTATGATTGAAAATTTTGAGGTAAAAACATATTGTAAAAAAAATAATATGTGAATAAATAAAATTTATTACTATAATTTTAAAGATTAAAATTAACAAAAAATATTATATTCTACTTATGGAATATTGTATCTTTATCATTAAAATTAAAATATTAAAATAACATATAACATTAGATATTTTATGTTTTAAGAATCTATGATGTGTATTGTAATTTTATAATTAAAATTAAAGTCTTAAAACAATATATTGTATTAGATATTTTATGCTTTCAAAATCTATGACATATGCATAGTTTTTTATGGAATAAAATATTTGCTATAATTTTCAATCAAAATGTCAAATCTCAACTTTTGATCAATCATAACGCTTGACTCAAAATTTTAAGCATAAAGAAGCTCAAGTTTTTTATTTAAACATATGTTTCTCTTCTTCATAATAAATCAAGGTTTAGTTGATCAAAATATCTCTAACAATGTTTTTCCTAAAATCCTAATAAAATATATAGTATACATATATGACTTAGTAAAATTTTAAAAGATAACCTTCCCACTTTTACCAAACAATCATTCTAATATATAATTAGATATAGATTAGAAAATAATTTAATAAATGATAAAATTCAGGCACTTAAAATAACATAAATTTGGGAGACATAAGAAACTTAAATTTAAAAAAAATTAGATATAGATTAGAAAATAATTTAATAAATTATAAAATTTGGGAACTTAAAATAATATAAATTTGGGAGACATAAGAAATTTAAATATTAAAAAAAAACAAATTATAAAATCTAGAGCAAAATGATAAAATAAAACTATATTACAATTAAAACATCAAACAACTCTAAGATTTAAACATCTATCCTATAATATAGGTCACTAATTTTAATATAGGCCCTTCAAGAATATAATTGGTTCTCTATTTTTCCATTCCACCCTTATTGGGGATGCTCTATCTGTGAAACATCCATCTTTAGATGCAACTACTGTTACAAAGGGCAAATATTTTATCAAATTGGTGGGTCTCTCAAGTGGAAAAGATAATGAAAATCATATTTAATCATTTGAACATTAAAAAGGCCACTCTAATAGTGTATTTTTAGGATGAGGCTCTCAATGTGGTGCTCTGAAATGTAGAATGGTTCATGACTAAGGGATTAGTGTGCATATTTGACAAATTCTGTCCAACCCTATTAATTCTTCTTCAGTGGGTATCTGATTCAATGTGATTGTTAATGTAAGATATCTTATAACTCTACACATGTGCCATATGTTTCTTTATATTGGTTTTTTATAGTCTTATAGACTATAAAAATGTTATTAAGGCCAAATCCTAGAGTTGGTTTAACACATCCTCTTCTTAAAACCAAGTGGTGTCCTATGTTCAAACCTCTTCTCGAAAGCTTTATCATCAAGCCCATATAAGTTCTTCTTCAATATCTGCCCCTTGATTTTTGGGTTGAATCTTACTTGTTAGCCATTATTGAATCCTTGGGAAATATATTGGACATAAATTCTTATGCCTCTAACTTTCCCACACCACCTTTTCTTGGAGTTTTGTTTGTTTTGATATTTCTTAAGACTTTTTAGTAGGCATTTAACTAAGGGTCAAAGGTTGGTAATAGAATCAAACCCTATATTATGAAAGGTTACCCTTCAAATGTTGTATATTCTTTGATATTAGATAATTAACCACTTGCTTCCATTGCTCCAAGCACAATGTGAATTTTTATTGGTGGAGGGATGCAAGTGTTGATAATCTTACAATTTTTTCAGATAACACTCATACTAAACCAATAATAGAAGCTTGAAAAATTAATTAAGAGGTAGAGATTAAAGCTTCTATAACTCAAGCTGTGACTTCATCTCTGACCTTTAAGGAATATTTGATTGAGGATGTTGGGAGAAATGGTTTTTAAATGTGGAATTAACTTATGGGATTATTGCCTCTAGAGGCCGACTAGTTGATATTTGTACACCTTCTAGTGTTAATTCAAGTAATTCATGTATCCAAGAAGATTGGACTATAGTGAGGTTTAATAAAATAAGAAATTTCATCCCTAATTCTTCCTCCTTGATTCTACACTCTTATCATATAGAGGGCAAGGGATGGATTTAGTTTTTCTAGATGGTTTTATCTTGGATTGTTATGTAATTATTTTTTATGATGCATCCTTTTCTAGATTTGAAGGTTGAAGGTTATGTATTTCTTAGTACTATTTCAATATTGGTTGGGTGTTTTTTACATTAGTTTTTTTTTTTAATCCTAGGATTTCTTTGGTACTCTTTAAGGATATAGTTCTACCTTTGGTAGTTTTAGGTTATTTCATCCATGTTTTAGCAATATTATTCCCCCATGATTTTTCATCTGAGGCAAATCGATGAGTTTTTAGATCAATCCTTATTATAGGTAAGGGACCCTTTAACCATTAATTAATTGTAATAAAAACACTATACTATAAACAGGGTCATTCACTGTCAAAGGGACTCTTAGAAATCAAATCTATAAAAATAAAAAAGATTTATAAGGATTTAAGAAAGACAAATGATACAATAGGAAACAATTCTCATGCCCATAATTAAGATATAATTACTTGTTTTCCTAAAAAATTACATAAATAAATGTCAAAAAAAATTTAATGGGGATTAATAATCTATAGAAGAAGTTAAGTCAACATTCACAATTTCACTAAATGCTTTGTTTAGATCCTAAACTTGTTATTTTTTATTAATGCCAGTATCAAGATTGAAGTTATGTCAATTATATATTGAATTGGGAATAAAATTAGCAACTTGATTTCATTCCCTTCTATTATGGTTCCATTAAACATCGTTAAAATCTTGAATGTGAATGTCCATGTCTTTCTTACATTCATTCAATTTATACTACTGGAATTGTTGTTGAAATGATCAACTAAAATTTTAGAATCATATTCCTAAATAATACCAATAAAATGCTTTGACTTAATTATTAAACTAAATTGGAGAATGACCATAACCTCAACATAATTATTAGAATTAACTTCAATTCTAAATGTGATATCTATATTTATATACTAAATGAATAATTGGAGTCACTATATTCATAAGCACCCTACAATGGGTGTTTATAAAAAAATTAATGTGTTACATGTGTAAAATTTTAGGCATAATCTTTTTATAATAAGTGTTGTTCTTGTTGTTGTTTTAATTATTTAATTTCATCTATTTTATGTATATTTGTTTAGAAATTATTGAGTGGTATAAGTTTTAAGGTATTTATGTTGAATTTATTATTTATTATATTGATGAAAGATGTTTTAACTTGTGGACATTAAAATTATTTTAGAATTATAATATAATGAAGTTTTTAGTAAATGGATATATTGCTTATAT
Organism: Torreya grandis; assembly: GCA_037957365.1. Classification (NCBI taxonomy): domain Eukaryota; kingdom Viridiplantae; phylum Streptophyta; class Pinopsida; order Cupressales; family Taxaceae; genus Torreya; species Torreya grandis. Next base: position 6,949,724 of record JARHVA010000005.1, on the reverse strand, counting down.
TAAAAATTATTTGTAAGGTAGAAACTTATAAATTATATCATAAATCATATAATAAATATGAGAAGTTATAGGTGGTTTATAAGGTAAGATTTAAAAATTTTATAAAATTTTGCTAATAGAGAAGAGGATATAAATATCATATGGATATGGTTTTATTTGTAAAATGATTTTAAATTAGGAGATTGTAAATTATATCATACAATGATGATTAAAACTTAAAGAAGTTTTACAATACCAAAAAAAAAATATATTCATTTTCATATTAAATAAAAAATGTCAACATGTTAAATACACAAACCACTTTATTTATAATTTTTTAAAAAATTAAAAATAAGTAAATTACATCACGTAAGGAAAAGGAAAAAAAAATAGAAAGAAAAACAAAAAAAAACAAAACAGAATAGACTTACAAAACATGACATCCAAACTATTAACAAAATTGAAAAATTATAAATTATATGAAAAAATTAAATTAAAAAGAAGAAGAAGAATTAATAAAGAAAATTAAAAAAATGTCTTTCCAAGCATGTCATCAATAACATTACAAATGGGTTATCAAGAGAACCACCTAGAATTGATGCTTCCAGAGTGGGATATGAAAATATTATAATGTATTTTTTAATAAATTATATGTTTTTAAAATACATTATAATATATTAATTAAAAATGTATTAAGGTAATATGTTTGTGATTTAAGATGTTTAATTAAAGGCATATATTTGATATTAGGTAATATATTTGAGTGAGTTTTATTCTTTTTAAAAATTTGATATTAGATTATTTTTATAAAATAATTTTAAGACAAAAAAATGATTTTAAAAGTTTTTATGGTTTTTAAAATCATTTTGAGATATTAAAATTTAATATTAAAATACAACTTAAAAAATTAAAATAACATTTTAATCTTGTAATAATTATGATTTTTTATGATAGAAAATTTTGAGGTAAAAAATGTTGTAAAAAATTGAAAAAATAATATTTGAATTAAAAAAATTATTATTATAATTTGAAAGATTAAAATTAACAAAATTTATTATATTCTACTTATGGAATATTATATCTTTATCATTAAAATTAAAGTATTAAAATAACATATAATATTAGATATTTTACGCTGTAAGCATCTATGATATGTGTATTATATCGTTATTATTAAAATTAAAGTACTAAAACAATATATAGTATTAGATATTTTATGCTTTCAAAATCTAGGATATATGCATAGTTTTTTTTTGGAATAAAATATTTGTTAAATTTTTCAATCAAAATAAAATATATAGTATACATATATGACTGAGTAAATTTTTTAAAGATAACCTTCCCACTTTTACCAAACAATAGTTCTAATATATAATTAGATATAGATTATAAAATAATGTAATGAATGATAAAATTCAAACACTTAAAATAATATATATTTGAGAGAAATAAAAAATTTAAATATTAAAAAAAAATAATAAAATCTAATGTGAAATGATAAAATAAAACTATATTACAATTAAAACATCAAACAACTCTACAATATAGGTCACCAATTTTAACAAATTTAAAATAAAATTTAACAATTTAAAATCTAATATTTCATATGAGTAAGGTAAGCAACGGGATTTTAAAAAGAAAAGTTAAATATATTAATTTTTTTAACATATTTAATATATAATGATATTTGATATAAATAAATATGTAGATATGTAATTTAATATTTGAAAATTTAAATTATAACTATTATTTAAATAAATATTATATAATATTTTTGATAAATAATATTTATGAAGATATTTCATTTTATTTACTTTTCAGTTTTTTTCATATAAGATATAAGTTTTTTTCAGTTTTTTATTTGAAGATATAAGATGTTTTTTTCAGTTTTCTAGATCTATTTACTTGAAAAATTCATAAAAAAAAGTATTCATTGAAAAAATATTAAAAAATATATTTCAAAAACTATAATATATTATCTAAATGTTCCCCAAAGGGTTTTAAATAGTATTAAATGATGCTAAAAAAATAATGCACTGCAAGCCATCTATCTACTCTATTTTCTTTAAAAAAATAGGAGTTTCTATTCAAATGTTAGATGTTTGACGTAGTTATACTTAACCATTTTAATTTTTTTTAGTGTTTTAGAAACTAGATTCGAAATTTTACATTTCATGTTCTTACACCATCTTCAAATTTGGAGTGTAGCTATCTCAAATTATCTATAGAAGTTCATACTTATGAAATTTTAGGAAAATCATGTCTATGGATAGACCCCTTTTTGTCTCCAAACTTTGTGCACTTACCCACATATCTCTAAAGATAACATCAATGGAAGTTAGCATTGCATAATAACATCCTCATTTGTCATAATCAACACCCTTTATCATTAGAAATCAATACCAATACTTTTATGATTGTCATTTACCATTTTATAAAGCATGTTTAGGGTGCCCATATGACCTTAGCCACATATATTAATGCCTTATGGGACATTGAGGGATTCCATGCATACATATTTCAAACCCATTTTGTATTATTCATTTTGCTTGCCTAATTTTTTATGCTTCATATTTTTTTTGATTTAAATTTAAAATACAATAACATTTATAAAATTTAAAAACACAAAAATTCTTTGATCCATATCATGATCATCATCGATACATATTTTGACATATTTATTCTACCATATATTTTATTATTTTATATGTTGTGCCTTACATGTGCATTCCTCTTGGTGTTTAATTTGTTAAAATTTTAAAATCCAAAAAAAATCATAAAATACAGAAAAAGAAAAAAATCATTTATATTGGACATGGGATATGCAGCATACCTATCTACATACACTATAGAGTTTACACATCCATATTTTCACACCCACATTCTAAAGGTATACCTTGATTTAGGTGAGAGGATGGATAGCCTATCTAGATATGCTTATTATTATGTTTAAAACTTCCTTGTAGGGGGACATTTCTTACTTTGTTAAGCAATCACATAATCAACCACTTTGAGTGTTTTTTGTGTGCTAATCTCATTTAATGCATGTAGTCAGATATTAGGGATTTATTCCTCCTAAAAATATGCATGCACTTGTTCTATCTTTGGTCCCTCAATATATATTCTTCCTCATATGAAACCTCATTATAAATAAACATTAGTGTTTTCTTGCCACTACTAGGTACACTTACGACCTCTAGACCATTTACTGTTGCAATGCCAACACAATAAAATTTCTCTTTTCTCTGCCTCTTATTGACGAGATAACTTGGTAATTTTCCTTGGGTTAAAATAAATAACCACATTTCTATCAAGAATACTACTATTTTTTTCTCTCTGTCCCATAGTTTGACCTTGTATGAATCTCCTGGTAGCAGAGTTTCATTGCTCAATATGTAGTGCTTGTTGCATAACTTTCCTAAATGTACATGGTTCCAAAAAATGAACATCTTTCTTAATTAGATCATTTAGTCCATTAATGTTAAAATGCAATCTTTGATAATGTGTTACTTTTGGAGTCTGGATTTCCAATCTCATATGCTCAACATTATATTTAGCTACAGATCTCATTTGTTTCAAATTTGTCAATTGTGTAAATTAATTTTGATTCCATGGCTACTTATAGTGGGATACTAAGTCTTTTAAAAAATTCATCATAAATCAGTACCTACCATGTCTTATCACTCATCATCCACTAATATCATTGATAAGGTTTAGATTCTGGATGTAGTGAGGTTATGTCAACCATTACATTCTTTGGTATATTGTTAAGTTTAAAATATTATTCCATGAAACTTATCAATGAGGTTACATCCATAACATCAAACTTATAGATTGTCATCTTTGTTAGGTTCAATTTTGGCCCTTGGAATGGTTTCCCTATTTTTTTTTTGTGCCCTCTAGGGTGGCTTAAATGTGTATGATGGTTTTTAGGAAGTTGATTAATTAGAGTAATCAATTTATACTTTAGATCCTATTTAAACCTATCTAAAACCTCATTCAAGGATGTTGGAAATGGGGCAAATTTTTTATCTTAGATAAAAGTGACCATCATTTCACATCCCATAGGCATGTTACCCTCAATTTTAGGTGGTGGACAATAAAATAAATCATTAGGATCAATGGTTGAGGAAAAGGCATCTAGTCTAAAATGCATGGTTGTTGATTTGGTTTTGTTTCTAGCTCTAGATTTGTGTTGAATCTAGGGAGGAAAGTATTTGGAGTGAGTGGTAACCATAAACAACTAAAACATGTGCTATATTAGAATGAGACGTTTCACCATTCACCAAAATTGACCAGTGAATTTAAGAAAGCAGAATCCTCATATTTGAAAATACAAAGAATGGATATTTCTTGAAAATTTATGAGCTTTTCAAAGTTATAAATAAATTAAAACAATTCAAAAATCAAGGTTTGTAGTGAATTTATGAAAATACATAAAACCATAATAACTCGCTCGAAATTGATCATAGAATCCCAAATTTTTTATTGTAGTTTTATTGAATGATGGTTCAATTGTAGAAAAATTTGCAATGGTTTGTGAGATATATAGAAAAAATCCTTTGTCAAAATCGATGCTCTGATACCTCTTGTTATGATAGTTCTTAATGATAACACAATAAACACTTAAATATAATCCACTTCGAGGGAAAAACTTAAAGTAATTAGAATAAATAGAAAATGAATTCAATAATATGATTTATGTTGATTTTAGAGAGCCTTGCTCAACCATATTTATACCCATAATTAGGAAGGGTCACACCCTTTCATCCTAATTAGGTTGGCCTAACTAAATATTAAGAACTAATAAATGAAATGTAAAGGTTATGTGTTCTGTTACCTAACCTTGGTTCTCAAAAGAAGATATTATGTTAGGGGTGTAACATTGTGTGTGTGCATATGCATTCTAAGCTAGATTTGGTTAAGTGTGTATGTAATCTCTCATTTTTTTATTAATAATATATATATATATATATATATATATATATATATATATATATATAGTTGTAATTTCGTTGTGTTATTATTTTTGGGTTGCATGGTATAAGACATCTCTTCATTGATAATCCTAATCGCGACTGCATCATTTGGTATCAGAGCAAAGAAACAACTCTGGGTTGAGGGATCAATAGTTTGAAGTTATCCATCTTTGTGAAGGTGGGTTAATAATGAAGAGATAATAAAGTAGCATGATATGATCTGATTACAAGAGTGGTACAACAACCATTCTAGACTTGTGAAGAGAGATGAGTGACTGGTGAGATTTACATAGGTTTTCAAAGAGTAGTGCAACAACATATTTATAATTGCAAAGAGAGTTTAGCGAGTGGTGAAATTTATGTAGGTTTTCAAGAGGTGCAACAATGGGTTTGATGTGTGAGCATAAATAGTGCACAAGATATGGGTAAGGAATACACGATCCTATTGAGTGAGTTGGGGATTGTTTTGCATGTAGTGTTAGCTGAAATGGAAGTTGAGGAAAAATATGAGAGTAGAATAACATGGATTACATTGTGCATTGTGAGGATGAAGAGATGCAAGGTTTTATGGAATAAGGGAACCTTGAAGTGAATTGAGGAAGCTTTGTTAGAGGAAGGAGTCACATCGTGTATTTTTAAGGACATGAAAATGGAGATAAAAGATGTGTGAGTGAGTGTGCACAATGTGGATCTATGGAGCAAATCAAGTGGAAAGGAAGAATATATTCCATCTAGGAAAGATGAGCTGAATATGGATCAAGCTTATGGTTGTAATGGTAGTTTATGGAGATCCCATATTTGACCCATATGGTAGAGAAGAAGACTATCTCATGCTTGAGATTGAGATAAGGGTGATTAATGGGACGATGAAATCCTTAAACAAAGATTTTTTTATGCACAAAATTGGATAGAGGTAAATAAAGTGAAGAAGTGGATGAAATTTTTGAAGTCATCATGCATGCAAAAGGGATGAAAATGAAGGTTGTTTTGGCAAAGGTACTGAAGTTATTTTAGGTTACAATGAGAGCAACACAAGATGATGACATGAGGAACATTGTATAATTATTGGTGGAAAATATGGGTAATCATTGCGATGCACATAGATGTGGTGAATCCATCAACATGAGATTTAATAAGGAAGAGTAAGTGAAAGAAGAATACTCTTGGCAAGACAAAGTATGTGGAGAAAGCACAAATGATGCTTTTTGGAGGATGGGTTGCACCCAAGTGGCAGGTAAGAGATAAAAGATGATGGGTACATCATATGGATGGAGAGTGGTCTATGGACCAATAGATGGATGAAAGACATGGAAGTACCTTACCTGGTGGAAGGGTACACACAAATGCAAGGATGACCTACATGAGGAAGAAAAGAAAACGTGCACATAGATGGAGAGTGATGTCATGTTGAGGAAGACAGTGATAGTGAGAAAATGAAGAATGATGCCACACAAAGGAAGGGAAGTGTGGGCATGAACCGTAATAATTTTAGAGTGATCTTAGTGGGTAATGTCACAGTGAAGAAGAGTGAATCTATTATAAAAATATAGAGGACACTGACCTAAGGGAAGTAAGAGCTAGCATAACAATGATGAGAAATGTTATTGATGGAGGAGGGCAATTTTTGACCTAGTTCATCGACCTTGCAGACTAGAAGGCAATAATTAATCTGCATGGAGTAAGAATGAACAAAGGCCTTTGGCAAAGGATGAAAATGTGGTTTTATCACTTAACTCTAGTGTGTGATCACCATGCTCACATATTTTTATTACATAGGGTATATGCTATAGGAGCGTTTAGGTCCACAAGAAACCTTGCGTCAACCAAAAATATGAGTAAGTTAGTAATAATTAGTGGTGAAGCCCATGGATGTTTTGATTGTTTGTAGTGTGTTTCCAAATGTTAGGACACTCATGTGTGTTACTGCAAGTTCTATTTCTATTTTGAAGTTACATAAGGATGGATATACTTTGGTGAAACTTGGTGAAACTGTGTTTCTCACTACATCTCACTACACAAGTATGTGACCTTGAATTTATCTCATCTAGTGATGCAACATCAAAAATCTTAATTTTAGACTTTGATTATTGATATTTTTATTCCACACTTTATAAATCTTAACACGGGTCATTTGAGCATTGATGATAGTTGGCAGTAAGAGCATTGTTGGATCTAAAGATTATGATGAAACACGATATGTACTAGAGGATTGAGATCTTATCTCATGAAACTGCATAACTAGAGGCTAATTGATAGTTGGTATTAGGGTATACTTTAACTACCTAACCACTTATTTTTAGTATGGCCAACATTGGAAATAGTAGAGCTAGTGCTACATCACATGGTGATATGTTATGGGTCATTGGAACTATATTGTGCATTTAATGATGGTAGTGTGTCTTGATGTATTAGGAATATTTGATATTTGAGGCCTTAGTGGGTTTTTGTGATAAATTAACGTAAATTGGTGGATATTATGCCTATTTAAACAAATCCCTACACTTTTGAAAGGGGGATTCAAAACTTGTGAGGTAAAAGCCTAGTATATGACTATTCCGAAGGGTAGCTAGTAGAGATTTGTGCACAAATCTGGGGATTGGATGAAGGGTTGAATCATGTCCTTGTGAGTACTTGGGGTAACATTGTCATGTTGGTAAGCCTGTAGGATATGTGCGTTGTAAGCCATATTTGGCTAAGTGTGAAGTATGTGTGCATCTCCTTTTTTTAATTAATAAAAGAGTATTTTATTGTTGTTATTTTGTTGCATTATTATTTGTATGTTGCATGGTATAAGACATCTCTTTATTGAGACCCCAAACCCTAACTACATCAAAGGTCTTGTCAAGGGATGATAGTTTAATGATTCCTCCATCCTTCCATTTATCATTTAATTACTTTTGGGATGAAGGAAGATGTCATCATGGGAGGATTAATTCAAAGATTTCTCTATCATCCTTTTTCCCATAATAAATTTAAGGGGTAACGTTAGTATATTTAATAACACAAACTCTTGTATGGTTTAAGATGCATTTGTAATATAATTCGTAGATAAGTATTAATTAGTGCATGCTTATATATAACCCATTTTTAGAGATAATTATTAATTAATAAATTACTCAATTGACTTATGTTAAAATAGGCAAGACTTATTCTACAAGTAACTACTTTCCAAAACCCTAAACCTAACCCAAACATTCTTCTTATCAATATATGAGTATAGAGCGTTAGCAAGGGAGGTAAATTGTCAATGAGAATTACCATTGTTATACTAGCAAATTTAGGCCAAATCTCTTGATCTAAAAAGGTAGTAATGCTACTTGAATAAATTAGTGTTGTCTTGTTTTAATTTTTCATAGATTTATATATTCCATGTATTGTGAGTGTTTGTCTTATGGTAGCTACAATGATTTTGGAACTAGCCCAATTATTTATTAAAAAAGAGGAAAGGATGTTTGAACTAAAATCTTTTGAAAGAGATATTATTGTAGCTAGAAGAGCAAAACATTATATTGTTTCCCTACAAATAAAATGTCATGAATTGCTTTTCGTAAGTTTTTTACTTTTGATAGGAAACTAAAGGATGAGGGGAAATCTAAGTCTTCATTGTTTCATAACTCTAGTCATTAGCCTACCCTTATATCCACTATTATAAACCTTGATCATAAGTGCTCTAGGTTCATGTATGTAGCACACAAAAGTTTTACATGGTAGAAAATGTGTGTTTATTTGATCTAGAGTCAAAATTTGATAATGAGGGTGCCAACTTGTCTCCTTCAATAGTAGAAATAGGGGAACCATCAATGTCACTTTCCACCATGATAGGGTTGGACCATATGGACAACTTCAAAAAAAATTCCCGTGTCAAGAAAAACCCATTTTTGGTCAGAGTTGATCCAAAAAGTACAATTTAATAGGCTAGGCCTCCATTTAGACACCTATGAGAATTTTCCCAATTGGGTTTATATAACACATAAATACTGACTTCCTAGGATTAGCACATAATGGGGTTTTTAGTGGTATATAATGTCCTCAAGAATAAATTCTATGTTATTTATATTGGGGGTGTGGATGTTGTTATACTTGCTTAAAGAATATTCCACCGATCATCATGAGAGATTAATGACAATCAAGCAAATTGGCTATGAGTATACTATCAATTCTTTACCCCCTAGAAGGAAATCAAAATGGTTGATTCTAGTCAAATGAACAAGTATTTGAAGAAGAGTAATTTTGGGTTTATGGCTCACCTTTAGTATATGAATGTAAACTCTTATATCCCACATGAACAAGCCTTAGGGATTTCATATTTTCAAATAAAATATAAGGTAGTTTTCAAAGATCTACTAAAGGGTCTATTACCTGATAGGAAATTGGAACACATTATTGAACTTGACCCTATTAAGTGCCGAACTTTGGTACACCATACAAATACAAGGACTTTTAGAAATTTGAGATTAAAAAATTGCTAAGTGAACTCTTGAAGGTTGGTATCATCATCCCTAGTAAGAGCGTGTATTCATATCTGATAGTCATATCCAAGAAGAAAGATAAAAAATAAATTTCATATTACAATTAGAAATAAATTTCATATTCCAAGGATTAATGATTTGTATGATGAGTTGTATGGGGTGAAGTGTTTCTTAGAGATACATCTTAGGTATGGATACTATCATATACCAATTTTGATTCAAGACCAAGGGAAAGTAGTTTTCCAAGACCTACTAAAGAGTCTACTACTTGATAGGGAATTAGAACGCATTATTGAGTTTGACCCAACTAAGGGCCCAATTATTATATGCTAGTACATATATGGGTATTTTTAGAAACACAAGATAGAAAAATTGATAAATGAACTCTTTGAGGTCGATATCATCATCCCTAGTAAGAGCTATTCTACACCAATAGTCCTAGCCAAGAGGAGGATTAATCCTATAGACTTTCTATTGATTATAGGGCATTGAAAGAAAATCATAACTAAAATCAAGGATTGATGATATGATTGATAAGTTGCATAGGGCAAAGCATTTATCAAAGATAGATATTAGGTTTGGATATTATCAAATACCAGTTCAAATTCAAGACCAGGTGAAGACTGCATTCAAATCTCATCGAGGGCACTACTAATTTGGGGCCATGCCTTTTGGTCTTAGCAATGCTTCAACTATGTTTTAGGCACTAACAACTAGGTATTTAGTAATTTCCTATGTAAGTTTGTCCTTGTATTTTTTTAAGATATCCTTGTTTACAAAAATTCTGTGGAGTTTCATATTCAACATTTAGACACGTTGGATATCTTGGCTAGGGAATTGTATGCCAAGGATTAAAAGTTAATTTTCTAAGGCATCTTTGGATTGCCTTGGTCACATATTTTTTGTTGAGGGGGTGCACACATACCCTAAAAATATCAAGGTCATATGTGATTGGCCTATGTCCAAGACTCTTAAGAATCTTCACGATATCTTAGGCTTGGGAAGATTTTATAGAAGGCTTGTAAGGAACTTCTCCACAATAGCATGCCCTTTGATGAATATAGCCAATAAAGATATAGTTAAGTGGTCTACTGAGGAAAAAAATTGTTTGAGAATCCTAATAAACTCGTCTCTAGTCTAGCGACCCTTGATTTCTCCAAGTCCTTTGTCATTGAATGTGATTCTTCTCGATCCAGATTTGGTGCAATATTTTATAGAAATGACCACCCCATCACAACAATAATTTCAATTAATATATACAAAAAATGGGTAAATTTCAAACATAATACACCAATTTACGATTTAACACCAACGGTGTTTGTTTTTTGGTAGTTGTTGTGTAACACATCAGAATTGATTATCGCATATAAAACCATATGGTGTTATGGTATTATATATTCGATGTTATATGTTATAATAAATTTTACTTTATAATCTAGTGCTACACAACAACTACCACAAAACTAACACCATTGGTGTTAAATCACAAATGTGTATATTATACTCGAGTTTTAATATTTTTTATAATAGTATACTAATTTTTTTTCCTTTTTGAAATTTTGAAGAAATGTAACATTTATTTTAGCATTATGCATGAATTTTAGTCTTTTCCATTTTGAGTTTTCCAAGTTCACTGACAAAGTGACACTTCGAGCTAACTTTCAAAGCATATTAGTTTTTTAAAATCACCTTGTTAAAATGGGACAATAAAGTAACATTAAAAAATCATTAAGTTACCAAAAAAAATGCCATAAATACAATTTTTAATTATTTCTATTATTCTATTTATTAAAAAATGTTTGACAATTTCCCCCTTATACAAAATACTGGGTATGGGTATGGGATAATCATATTTGAATGTTAGCATTATGTTTCCCAAACACCCAGGCATTAAGAGTTTTGAGTATTAGACACTACAACCCATGGATTTATAAACAAAAAAGAGTCAATGTGTAAAAATACAATGCTGCATTTTTTTTCTCTATAATCAAATAAAAAAGAGGATAAGGGAACTAAACCGAGCCTACCGAATGGCCCCCCTAATTCAGCCTACTATACAAGGGTTTTAACATCATGGCCATCTATGAAGAGGTCTCCTAGAGCTGGTTGTGGCATAATTGACAAGTTGTGTTCTCTGCCATGTGGCTCTAGGGGGTTGGGGAAGGCTTCAATGATAGGTTGGTCTGCTTAGAAGGATTCATGTTTGGATTCAAATGGAGATATGGCCAGGTTGGGTTTAGCTTCCTCTTAGGCCTCTGGTAAGGTGTTTCCCATGGTTAGGTCTGTTGTAGGGTATAGAAGCTTCGCCACCCTTGGGAAGAAGAAGGTAGATGTGAATGGCCTAGAGTGTCTAGGGCTCGCAACAACTATGAATTTTGAAGTGGATTCTATGTTTACACCTCCTATGGGGCTTGATCATGGGCAAACAATGTCAAACATGTAGAAGGGGCTATGAATTTGGTAGCTAAGGTAGTCTCCCAGAGTAATGAAAAATCACTGGTTAAACCATTCGCATCTTCTAAAATCCCTCTATCTATGCTTTTTGAGGATGAGGCCCTTGATTGAGTTTTGGAATGTGAGGAGTGGTATGAGGATAGAGCCTTGATTTGTAGGTTCAATCATCACCGACTGAGCCTCCCTTCTCTTCATAAATGGATCTTTGAGGAATGGCAACCACTTATCAAAGGAGGCTTGGAGATTTATCGAGGAGTGAAAGGATTCTTTATTTTGGATTTTGAGAAGTTTGATTTTTCATAAAAAACTTGGAGTATGGAGCAACATTCCCTTTTCTTGAACCTTGGTTCCTGCTTTTTAATCCCCTTTTGGAACCTCTTAGCTCAAGGCTAGTGTGGGTTCAACTTCCTCACCTTCCCATGCAATTTTGGCCTGATTAGTACCTTTGGGTAATTGGTAATGTTGTTGGAGAGATGTTGGTGGTGGATGAGGTGACTAGCTCTTTTGATCACACCACTTCTATGTGCATCCATGTGTGTGCGTGCGTGTGTGTGCACGCATTAAAATCCCACCCCATTGGCTACTATTATATGAATGTTTAGAAAGAAATATTACTCATCCAGTGTTCAACATATTAGGTATGTTGTTGGAGAGATGTTAATGGTGGATGAGGTGACTAGCTCTTTTGATCACACCACTTATGTGTGTGCGCGTGCGTGTGTGTGTGTACAATCATGTCACTAAAATCCCACCCCAGTGGCTATTATTCTATGAATGTTTAGAAAGAAATATTACTCATCCAATGCTCAACATATTAGGATGTATATTGTATTCTTTAGCAAAAATAAAGGGAAGCAATGCCTTGAGGAAGAGTTGCCTAGTATACAGTACAAAAGAAAATTAGTTCAATTTAGGCAGTATAAACAAGAAGAGACTCTAATGTGGGTGAAATTAATGGAGGGAGTTGAAATACATGTACAATGACAGATGAAGATAGACTCCCCTCAACCCAATGATGATAAATGTTGCTGCCATCCCAACTGGGCATGTAAGAAATCTCATAGCCATTACACATGTTACAACAAAATTCCCACAAGCTATGATCTTTGGTTGAAAATCCATGAACAAACCTGATAGTGAATAACATGTCAATAAAAATAAATAACAAGGAAACTTTGGATGTTTGTGTAATTGATTCCAATCACAATTATTAACAATAACATGGAACATATGTTATTCTCATAGATATTTCAGAACATTGTAGTGCAGTGTGACAACATCACAACATGTTTTAATGCTTTCACATTGTTTTATTGCCCATTTTGACATGGTGGTTATTTGTAATCAGATATTTTTTAGTGACTATTTCTTCAAGGAAATAGGAGCGATGTATCACAACTATTGTGAACATTGGAAAATGAAATATCTCTTTCCATATTATTTTTACATATTTTAAATCTATGATTTGCATTTTTTTGTATGTTATACAATTCTAAATTTTTTCCAACATAAGTATACCTTCCCCTTAACTTGAACTAACATAACTTTTTACAGAGCAAATAATGAGAAACAAAAAAAATCCATAGGAAAGAAATCTGCAAAAGTGGTCCCACTAGAATAACCCCATTTTGTCATACACGCACTAAAGTAAATTGTTGGTGACATATAGGGTAGATTACCATTGAAAGTAATAATTTTTTTAAGTCTTTATCTCAAAACTTGGTGATTATCATGTCAATGAAATTAAGAAACCATGAAGCTATCTATACCCCATTAGAAAGGACTGGTTTTCTTTACTATGCAGCGAATACATTTCCAAAAAAATCAATTTTTGAATTGAAGGGGGATGAATATTGTTCCATGTATATATATTCTATAGTTGATCAATGCCACGTAATGAAAGAGAATTAGATCATAAATCTTACAAAACAAGAAATATGTGATCTGCGACTTTTTTTGTACTTGAAAGAATATCACATCTTGGTGGCCATGCTGAAAAACAACTATAAATTGTAGACCATATATTGCCTCTATACAATACATGGATTTTTAGACCGATCACAACTAAAAATTCATTTTTGTCAAGGCCATCGTTTTCATATCATGTTAGCTGCCCAATCATTTGAAACGTCATAAAGTGGCAAGCCAATGTTTACAAAGGAGTAAACTAGGTCCCCCACGAAGAGTTAGCTATCAACTCAATCCTCGATCCCATGAAAGGAGTAAACATTTTCTACAATACTGGGTGTGGTGTATTCAACATGAGGCCAGATGCAAGTCCTTGGTGGTGTAGCTTTCCCCACAAGGGAGCAACCTACGAACCAAAATGAATGTGTACACATTCTTACCAATATCAACTTGGACTACTCAGATATCATATAATATTTGGAAATATGAGGCACAATAGGGATTAAAAAGTCTCTATTTAAAATAAATTAGCTCATCATTATTTTTAATCTTGTTAGAATTTTGCTTTTGGTTTCAACAAGGAAACAATCCTAACATAAATGAAATGAGACACGCTGCAAAAGATAAGCTAATTAATTTCAAATGATCCATTAATTTATATATTCTCTTGAATAATAGACAACTTTGTCTCTAAAATGGATCCCAATTTATTATTTATGTCGGATAAAATCAAGTATAATGCAAGTATTCTAACATATGAAAAGATTCACCATGTCCAGGTATGAGCCATGAGTCATCCACACTTGCATCATCCTTGATCATTTACTCAACATGGTAGCCAAATAGGGATCTCATGAAGCTTATAAATGCGAATGTGCTGATTCAAACAGTTAAACAAACAATTAGAACATTAACATGATAAGGAGTCTCATACGTATTGAGATCAATACAAGGAAAGGTAAACCGTAAGACTTAAGTTAAATCCTTGACTAGAACAATATTATAAAGTATCATAGTTGTTAAATATCTGAGACTTGGTAGTTAAACCCAAATGTGTCCACTTCTTAATCAAATCGCTAAACTAGGTTATAGTGTCACTTTCATAAAAATTTTATTTTGCTACAAATATCACAATCTTTGCTCACGTGTGCCTCTACTCACTATGTTAGCAAGTTGATTCAAACAAAAAATCAAGTATTTTGCTTGCAACATGTAGCTTGAAAGAGTTCCCTAAAACCTTCCTCCATTCCTCCTTTCTTTCTTAAAATGTTTACCATGGTTTGATCCAATGGTTGATAGGTAACCATAAAGATACATATAAAATCTTCTTATTGTTGGACTAATCGCTAGCGTCCCCCTCAGGGATTTGTGACATGGACTAACATCCTCCCGTGAGTATTTATATGGGGTTTGTATCAGACGTTAGCAAGTCGACTTTTTGGTGCAACAACAAGCATTACTTTCTAACAATTGGTATCAGAGCCGTGGTCACGGGTTCGAATCCCTTCGGGTAACGCTGAGGGGGGGGGATTGTTGGACTAATTGCCAGCATCCCCCTCAGGGATTTGTGACATGGACTAACAGCTTCCTGTGAGTACTTATCTGGTGTTTGTATTGGGCATTAACAGGTCAACTTTTGGCGCAACGGCAAGCATTACTTTTTAACACTTATGGGATCAGTTCCAGGGTTCAAACTAAGTTCCCACTATCCTTTTGATTTGCTTCCTTGATAAATTAGGTTGATTTCATGTGGCATACCATGCCTAAAGTGCATGCCATCAAGTCCTAATCAAGGTTACCAAGAACATAGATATGGACAACATGCTCCAAAATTTAAGAAGCAAGTATTTGGTAATTTAAAGAATTTTCAATTATGCAATTAGAGAAACACCACAAATAAAAAGTTCATTGAAAAAAGAATCTTATTTAATACTGAAATACATGAATATCAAATTCAAGAATATGAACATGAAGAGTAAATTCTCATACAAAATGTTGAAATATAGTTTTAGACAACCATATGGAGTACTAGAAGCAACGTATTTGCATGATTTATATGTGATTTGTGAACTTTAATTTGCGTTTACTGATCATTATGTAGACTTTCTAGTGCTCTATTTTTTGATTTATACAAAGACTAATGATGTGGTAACAACCCATTTTTTAATTAACAACCATATTTGATTTCTATGAAAACAAAAAAATTACAAAAAGCCTTTTCAGGGCTCGACATATGTTTGAGTATGGTCTAAATACAAAAAGGGGTCTAAATATTTTTTTTGGCAAGTAAAATGTACCAAAAGGTGGAATTAAGAATATTTTGTAATTATATAAATATGTACAACTAGAAGATAAAAGGATTTGGATATCAAATAAATTTATAGGAACAACAAAACAAGGTATCAATCAATTATTACTTGACACAAAGATCTATACCAGGCTGACGTAATTGTAAATTCTCTGAATTTCCCAAAGTTGACATGCAGGAAAGCGAAATTATAAATTCACTTCACAAGGTCTAGTCTTTGCCTATCTTTGCATATAATATTTTCATGAAAGCCTTATTCTACTCCCAAACCAAAACCTATTGATTGATTCTGTGTGTGTAGATTGTAAAGGTTATGAAATTTGTTATCTTATTAAGAAGAAAGTTCAACTATCCGCAAAGGAATCTTGTTGTGTTTGCCATTAGAAAAATATTAACATGTATCAAGACAATTAAGAAGATTCTTCTCTAAGATCCCATCAAGAAAACGTTCACTGATAATATGGAAGGTGGTATGGAGCCCCAAGTACAGCCAAAAGACATGAATGTTTTCATGAAAACCTTATTCTACTCACAAACCAGAACCTATTGATTGAATCTATGTGTGCACATTGTAAAGGATATGAACTTTGTTATCTTCTTACAAAGAAATTTCGACTATCTCCAAAGCAATCCTGTGTTGTTCGCCATTCATGAAAAATATTAGTAGCAAGTATCAAGACAATTGAGAAGATTCTTCTCTAACACCCCATCAAGAAAACGCTGGTTAAATTTATGGAGGTTGGTATGGTGCCCCAACCTACAACCAAAAGATGTGTAAAGGATGGTATTGGGATCCATAACCCTTTCCAAAAATTCATCTACTCACGTTAAAAGCTCAGGCGCTGCAAATACCTAGGCCTTGGACTAAAATGTGCCAATTTCTAAGGCCCAAAGCAAGGCATGTTGGATCTTCTTACACTTGCCCACAACCAATCATATGAAAAAGACTTTGGGAATTGATTAGAGTCTCTGCTCTATGTATAACATGGAATTTGACATAATGGATCATTATATACTTATTCCAAGCGACTTCCATTCTTCAGACTGATTAGATTTTACATACATCTACGTTGTACATAAACAATCGGATCATATTTTGAATAGCAATGCCTCAAAACTATTTTCTCATAACAAAAAATATAGGAGGAAAGTATTAATGTGGAGCAAAATCCTTACACACTGAGTTAGTATCACAAAGAGGGAAAGATTTATGTGGAACAAAATTAGCTAAGTTTACACTAAAATCACCCCTTGCCCCCCTGGCCCCCGCCCCCCCAAGTTGCAAGAAGAAAGTGACATGCACCTGTGCTGTGGCCAATGCTTTCTTTAAAAATATGAGGTGTATGCACCGAGATAATAATTCTGATCCTGAGCAAGTTACTATAGATTTGGGAGCTCTACGATGGGATATTTGCTAGGATAAAAAAGCAAGCAACAATTCCTATAACTAGGCAGGGTGGTTTGGCTCATGTACCACAAGAATGGGTTGAATTTACCATAGCAGACAATAAGCTTATATAAATCCCCTGACATATCTTACGAACAAATTGGATCTCATTTCTTTGGTTAAGATACCACTCAATTCAGGGTAAGAAGTAGTAACACTGGTCTACCTTCTAGAAGATTTAAAGATCGAAACAACAATATTCATTCAAGCAATCAAGGCCTATATTATTTTGGCCTGGTCTAACTATTTTGGAAAAAGGTGTGAAACATGACATTTTATAGTCAGCGAAGTGCCTTTCATGTGGAAAATGAAATTGGAGATGTGTGGGTGTTTGTGTGGGACTGGTGCTTAAGTTTTTTTTTTTTAAAGAAAAAAAATAAAAGTCCAACATGACATCATCAATTTTATTATTAGGTGGTATGATAGATCCTCAAGTCCTATTTTAAAACCATTTTTAACATTATATCTTATTTTATATCTAATTTATTTTGATGTTCAAAGCATATGAAGAACTATTTTTTTCTATTCTCAAGGGCATTAAAAATACAAGTTTATTTGAGCTCATTCAGATTAATATAATATAAAAATCGATTTTTGTATTGAAGGGGGATGAATATTGTTCCATGTATATATCTTCTGTAGTTGATCAATGTCACAAAATGAAAGATAATTAGATCATAAATCTTACAAAACAAGAAATATGTGATCTGGTATGATTTTTGCACTTGAAATAATATCACATCTTGGTGGCCATGCTGAAAAACAACTATAAATTTTAGACCATATAATGCCTCTATACAACACATGGATTTTTAGACCGATCACAATTACAAATCCATTTATGTAAAGGCCGTCGTTTTCATATCATGTCAGCGGCCCAATCATTTGAAACCTCATAAAGGGGCAAGCCAATGTTTACAAAGGAGTAAAATAAGTCATC
Source organism: Torreya grandis (assembly GCA_037957365.1). Lineage (NCBI taxonomy): Eukaryota > Viridiplantae > Streptophyta > Pinopsida > Cupressales > Taxaceae > Torreya > Torreya grandis. The sequence goes on along the minus strand of JARHVA010000005.1, from coordinate 6,931,240 downwards.
CATGAAGAGTTACCTATCAACTCAATCCTTAATCCCATGAAAGGAGTAAACATTTTGCATACAATACTGGGTCTAGTGTATTCAACATGAGGCTAGATGCAAGTCCTTGGTGGCGTACCTTTCCCCATAAGGGAGCAACCTACGAACCAAAACAAATGTACACATTCTTAACAATATCAACTTGGATTACTCAGTTATCATATAATATTTTGAAATATGGGGTACAACAGGGATACAAAACTCTTCATTTAAACAAAATTAACTCATCATTAAATTTAATTTTGTTAGGATTTAGCTTTTGGTTTCAACAAGGAAACAATCCTAACATAAATGAAATGAGACACGTTGCAAAAGATAAGCTAATTAATTTCAAATGATGCGTGAATTTCTATACTCTTGAATAATAGAATACTTTGTCTCTAAAATGGATCCCAATTTATTATTTCTATTGGATAATATCAAGTAGAATGCAAGTATTCTAACATATGAAAACGTTGACCATGCTCAGGGATGAACCATGAGTCGCCCACACTTGCATCATGCATGATAATTTACTCAACAAGGTAGCCAAATAGGGATCTCATGAAGCTTAAAAATGCAAATGTGCTGATTCAAATAGGTAAACAAACAATTAGAACCTTGCCATAATAAGGGGTCTCATACTTATTGAGACCAATACAAGGAAAGGTAAATCATAAGACCTAAATTAAATCCTCGACTAGAACAATATTATAAAGTATTATAGTTGTTAAGTATCTAAGACTTGGGAGGTAAACCCAAATGTGTCCACTTTTTCAAATCACTAAACCAAGTTATAGTGTCACTTTCACAAGAATTTTATTTTTCTACAAATATCACAATCTTCAATCATGTGTGCCTTTCCTCACTATGTTAGCAGGTTGATTAAAACAACAAATCAAGTATTTTACTTGCAACATGTAGCTTGAAAGAGTACCCTAAAACCTTTCACCCATTCTTATTTTCTTTGTTAAAATGTTTACCATGTTTTTATCCAATGGTTGATAGGTAACCATAAGGATACAAATAAAATCTTCTTATGGGATTAGTTGCAAGCTACAAAATAAGTTCCCACCATCCTTTTGATTTGCTTCCTTGATAAACTAGGTTGATTTCATGTGGCATACCATGCCTAAGGTGCATGCTTTCAAGTCCTAATCAAGGTTACCAAGAACATAGATATGTATGCAACAGGCTCCAAAATTTAAGAAGCAAGTATTTGGTAAGTTAAAGAATTTTCAATTATGCAATTAGAGAAACACCACAAATAAAAAATTCATTAAAAAAAGAATCTTATTTCATACTGAAATACATGCATATCAAATCCAATAATATGAACATGAAGAGTAAATTCTCATACAAAATGTTCAAATATTGTCTAAGACAACCATATGGAGTACTAGAAGCAACGTTTTTGCATGAGTTAATATGTGATTTTTGAACTTTAATTTGCATTTACTGATCATTATGTAGACTTTCCAGTCCTCTTTTTTGATTTATACAAACACTGATGATGTGGTAACAATCCATTTTTTAATTAATAACTATATTTGATTTTTATGAAAACATAAATTTTACAAAAAACATTTTTTAGAACTCGACATATATTTGTGAGTACGGTCTAAATACCAAAAAAGGGTCTAAAGATTTTTTTTTGCAAGTAGTATGTACCAAAGATGGAATGAAGAATATTTTGTAATTATATAAATTTGTAAAACTAGAAGATAAACACACATATTAGGATTTGGATATTAAATAAATTTATAAGAACAACAAAACATGGTATCAATCAATTATTACTTGACACAAATATCTATACCAAGCTGATGTAATTGCAAATTCTCTAAATTTTCCAAAGTTGACATGCAGGAAAGCGAAATTGTAAATTCACTTCAAAAGGTTTAGTCTTTTCCTATCTTTGCATATAACTTTTTCATGAACGCCTTATACTACTCACAAACAAAAACCTATTGATTAAATGTGTGCGCAAATTGTAAAGGATATGAACTTTGTTATCTTCTTAAGAAGAAGGTTTAACTATCTGCAAAGGAATCCTCTGGTGTTTGCCATTCATGAAAAATATTAGCAGCATGTATCGAGACAATTGAGAAGATTCTTCTCTAAGATCCCATCAAGAAAACACTAGCTGATATTATGGAGGGTGGTACGGAGCCCCAACGTACAACCAAAAGACATGAATGTTTTCATGAAAGCCTTATTCTACTCACAAACCAAAACCTATTGATTGAATATGTGTGTGCACATTGTAAAGGATATGAACTTTGTTATCTTCTTACAAAGAAAGTTAGACTATCTCCAAAACAATCCTGTGGTGTTTGCCATTCATGAAAAATATTAACAGCATATATCAAGACAATTGAGAAGATTCTTCTCTAAGACCCCATCAAGAAAGGGCTGGCTAAATTTATGGAGGGTGGTATGGAGCCCCAACATAAAACAAAAAGATTGGTATGGGGCTCTATAACCCTTTCCATAAATTCATCCACTTAGGTTGAAAGCTTAGGGGATGCAAATACCTAGGCCTTGGACTAAAATGTGCCAATTTCTAAGTCCTAAAGCAAGGCATGTTGGATCTTCTTGGACTTGCTTGCAACCAATCATATGAAAAAGACTTTGGCAATTGATTAGACTCTCCACTCTATGTATAACATGGAATTTGACATAATGGATCATTATATACTTACTCCAAGAGACTTCCATTCTTCAGACTGATCATATTTTACATACATCTACAGTGTACATAAACAAGTCATATTGTGAATAGAAATGCCTAAAAACTATTTGCTCATAATAACAAATATAGGAGGAAAGAATTAATGTGGATCAAAATCCTTACTGAGTTAGTATCAGAAAGAGGGAAAGTTTATTTATGTGGAACAAAATTAGCTAAGAATTTGACACCAAAATTACTCCCACAAAGTTGTAGGAAGAAAGTGACATGCCCCTGATTTGTGGCTAATGCTTTCTTTAAAAATATGAGGTGTATGCACAAAGATAATAATTATGATTCTGAGCAAGTTATTGTAGATTTGGGAGCTTTGCGATGGGATATTTTCTAGGATAAATAAACAAGCTACAATTTCTATAACTAGGTAGGGTGGTTTGGCTCATGTACCACAACAATGGGTTGATTTCACCATAGTAACCAATAAGCTTATATAAATCCCCTGACATATCTTACCAACAAAATGGATCTCATTATTTGGTTAAGATACCACTCAATTTAGCATAAGAAGTAGCATCACTGGTCTACCTTCTAGAAGATTGAAAGCTCAAAACAACAATATTCATTTAAGCAATCAAGGCCTATATTGTTTTGGCCTAGTCTACCTATTTTGGAAGGTGTGAAACATGACATTTTATAGTCTGCCAGGTGCCTTTTGTGGGAAAAATGAAATTGGAGATGTGTGGGTGTTGGTATGGGACCGGTGCTTAAGATTTGTTTTTTGAGAAAATATATAAAAGTCCAACATGATATCATCAATTTTATTTTTAGGTGGTATGAAAGATCCTTAAGCCCTATTTTAAAACCATTTTTAACATTATATATTATTTTATATCTGATAAATCATCTGCAAGATATTTTAGTTATTTTCCATTATTTAAGAATATTTTTTTCTATTTTTTTTAGTTGTTTGTTCTTTATGAAGGGATTTAATTTTGAAATTCAAAGCATATGAATTACTATTTTTTATATTCTCAAGTGCATTAAAAATACAAGTTTATTTAAGCTCATTTAGATCAATATAATTACTATTTGCTAAAGAAAAACCAATTCAATTATGGACCTTGTAATTAGCTAATTACCATGTAGCTTTTCATTTTTCTAAGCACATCATCTTCACTCACTTACTTTATTATTCACTAACGTATTTTATTCTATGGAGCTAATAGAAATTGTTTTTTCAAGATTAGTTCAGAAGCATGTTTTGATTTGCAGTCCTACAATTGATCCATTTAAATCACAAATTGGCATGAAAATTGCAAACATGAATAATGATCTACAATTATTAAAATTCTTTCAAATGGGTGTGGTTCTTTGTCTTTTGTTTTGGAAATACTGAATATGTAAACTAAATTTTAGACCATTTTAAAATATATTGTCAATTGAAGGTTCTAAATTTGACAAAGCAAGATCTAAACGGAGTGGATATAAGAGTTGGTTTAACAAGCACACTTCATTATATGGATGGATCCCCTTAGGCTATGGGACAATTGCAACATCTTGTTTCCCAAGTATATATTATGAAAATATTTACAAAAATGAAGTTTAAAGTAGTGAGTGTCTAATACTATTGTTCTCAAAACAAAAACAATTCATTTCTACTATACTGTCTTTTACGTTGCCACAAACCTTTAACTTCCAGACTGATGCTGGTAGTTTTACCAATTCAAAATTAAAATTGTAGACACATTTCTTTTAATCTACAAGCGACTCGAAATGAAACATGAAAAAACAACATTCACTTTGCATTCCCAGAGCTTTCAGAAACAAATGTGTTGTAGAAAGGAAATATTTAGTCATAAAGAAGAATTTTTTTATAATCTTGAAGAACAGTCTAAATCCCCAGTAACTTGTCTTCCATGCCCTTGAAAACAAGTTAAGACATAGTTGTTAAGTCTTACAATCCTTTCTTAATAATTTAAATTTTTCCTAGGATTGTCTACCCTGGCTCATGTTACCGTGGGTGTTCCCATATGAGCATTATCAAGTCTGGAATTGGCCCTTTCTTAGTGATACATGATGATATTGTTGGTTCCTCTTGATTGAGCCTTTTCTATAAACATGTGGCATCATTGGTCTTCTACTGTTTTGGTCTCCCATTTTCATCATCATGTGCTTCATGCTTCATTGAGGGATCTTTCCTCACAAGGCTAATTGTACTTGTACTTAGTCATTATGGTTTGGGGTGTACTTGTATTTGTACTTATAATGCGCAATCAAAGTGTACTCTTTTGGTCAAAAATGTTTTTGGGATATACAAAAACATGCTTTGTTGATAAAGACCTAGAGATTTCTCAAAAACTATTGTTGGCAAGTGTATAGCCAAACTTAGCAGTGTTTAACAACAAAACCAAGCGTGCACCAAAATAAAAGCTATGGAATAGGTTTTGGAGTTCCCTCAAACAATAAAAAAAATGGATTTTTATTAGATGATGTTAAGACTTCCTTGGTAAATATATTTGCAAAATGCGAAGACATGCAGTAGGTTCTTGAACTGTTTAATGACAATATGCCTCAACCAAATGTGGTCTTAGTGAAAGTGATAAAGGTAGGACATGTAGACAATAAGCATATTAGAAAGGCCTTGGATATTTTTAAGCAAAGGAAATTGTCAATTGTAATGCCAAACTTATAAACCTTTAATTGTATACTCCCAATAGGTGCCAAATGTTTTCTTAGGAACATGGTATAAAAGTTCCTAAAAACAAGTAATTGAAAGTGAATCTTCTTAGATGTTGGCCAAGATCCAATATAAACATGTTATAAAAGTGTGCAAGCATATTGTAGGTATAAGAAGTATACAAAAATATACCTAAAAAAAATGCAGTCTATTGGATGCGACAAAGTTAGGCCCTATTGAAAGAGCCTTTGAGATTCTAGGGAGAATGCATGTGGAAAGTATAAAAACAAACTTAACAAAGTTTGACAACATATTTCTAGTGTGTTCCCAAAGCTTTGGTGCATTTTGAGCAAATGTTGTTGGCAATTGTAAAGCCAAAATAAACAACCTTCAATTCATACTCCCAATGGATGCCAAAATGTGAGCTTAAAAATAGGGTATGAAACATCCACAAAAAAATAATTGAAACTGGATTGTGTCAATTTTTAGGGTGAATATCTAGATAAATATGTTTGCAAAATGTGGAAGCATTTAGTAGACATAAGAATTATCTAATAATATGCCTCAATAAAATGTGGTCTCAAGAGATGCAAGGATTGTAAGGGCCTATTGAAAAATCCTTAAAGATTTCAAGGCAAATGCAAGTGGCAAGTGTAAAGCTAAACTTAGTAATCTTTCACACCATATTCTGATGCAGGAGCGTCATTTCATATACTCAATTTTGGTTTTTTTTCATTATTATTGAGTCTTAGGAGGGTCTTAGTAGTCTCTGATATCATGTAGGAGTCATTTATAGGTCTTAGTTATTCCTAAAATTTGAATTTGAGACTTATTGGCATTTTCCTGCCAAATTCAAATTTTTGAATGTCTTTCTATAGTTTTGAGGACTAGATCATGATTATGGTAGGTTAAAAAGTTGGATATTCGTTTGCTTAGGTATCTTAAAGATATTAGGATATTTTATAGTGTTTGGCCACCTTTGTGGTCTTATGTGTTATGTTTAAACTACTTGTAGCATCCAAAGAAGCAACTTGTTCATGCATAAGACTATGTTGGAGGCAATCAAGAAGTAGTTATAACTTTTATAGGAACTTAAAAATGGATAGAGAGGCTCAAATGAGTCATTATTGAATGTATGAAGAATGTGGTGAACTCCAAAAAACAAGAAAGAAGGTTTAGATTGCACAAAAAAGATTGATTGTCAGGAATTATGTGTTATGTTATGTTTAGGTATCTTAAAGATATTAGGATATTTTATAGTGTTTGGCCACCTTTGTGGTCTTATGTGTTATGTTTAAACTACTTGTAGCATCCAAAGAAGCAAGTTGTTCATGCATAAGCCTATGTTGGAGGCAATCAAGAAGTAGTTGGAACTTTTCTAGGAACTTAAAAATGGATAGAGAGGCTCAAATGAGTCATTATTGAATGTATGAAGAACATGGTGAACTCCAAAAAACAAGAAAGAAGGTTTAGATTGCACAAAAAAGATTGATTGCCAAGAATTTTGTGCATGCTTGTGAAGAATATGAATGTAAATGCATGAGAACAACTCTTGGAATGGATTAAAATTGAATGTTGAATCTTTATAAGTGTATTTTCATTGACATTGATGATTTATTTCTATATTTGAGGAACGCACATTCATCTATAGGTGAAACTAAGAAAAACTCAGGCTTAAGGACAATTCTGTGTTGACACAGTCAAGGACTTAGTGAAATAAGGTAATTATTTAACTCATTTCATGAACTTTAGTGATTGAAAAGAAATTGGTCAGTTTTAATAAGTTTAATGGAACTTGTCTTGCATGCATAAAACCTTAGAGAATTCCAAACTCTCATTTGATACCACACAGTCAAAAATTTAGTTTTTATGAGTTATAGTCAAGTGAGAAATTGAGAGATTTGAGTCTATTTGCCATTGAAGTGTGTGTTCTTCCATTTCAAAAAGGTGTATTTGGTTGGCAAAAACCTTTTCCAAGAGTTTTGAGACCTTGAAACATCCTTTTTCTCTTGAAATCTTCAAATAGTCACTTCTCCACCTGTGTAAAAACCTAGCTTAGGGTTTTTGACCATTTCTTGGTTTGGGTAGCTATACGTTGTTTCAAACCTTAAAATTTGACTTGGTGCTTGAGTCCTCAAAGTGAATCAAACACTTTCTTGGAGTCTTAGCACGTGTGAGGAGTTTTGGAGCCACAACTCAATGTTGCAACCCAAGAGACCTAATTGAGGAGTAGTTTGGGAAAAGTCAAGTTGAGTTAATGCATCTACCTTAGGAGTTGGATCATAAAACTTGGTAGAGAGTTGTATGCCCTTAATGGGTATCTAAAAATATCATTTTTTTGTCTTGAACCTGTGTACTTGTCAAACCACCTGGAAAAGTGCTTTAGGAGGACTATAAGAAAGAGACCTAATTGTGAAGAGACAGTGTGAGTTGGTATACTTCCTTTGAGAATTTTGAGCATGAAAATTTGTAGAGCATAAGAAGAGGATGATGGGCATCTGGAACATGCCTTTGGTTGACTAAAACCCTTGTGTATTTCTCAAACCAACTAGATTGGTCTTTGTGAAGGGCTAAAAGGACTTAATCCTAATTGAAGAAAGTTGCCAAGAGATTGATTATCTCTCTACCTTTACATCCTATTCCCAATGTGTTTATGTGATAAGATGATATGTAGATCAGCATAGAGTAGTTGGCACATGTATTTGTGTTTTCTTAAGTTTTGACACAAAAATTTGACATTTGCATCAATAAGTTGTAGTCTAAGGGAAGGCAATCATTATTAGATTTACATCCTTTGAAAATCCTTTCAATAGTTTAAAGTTGTTTGCATTTGGAAGGTATATTGTCATGCTCTGTAGCCCCTGCCAATATCCTTCCAAAATCCAACAAAAATATTAGATCTCAGATTTATACCAATGTTGTGGTTTGGAGAGTTATGAGTTATTCAGATGGTGCACATTGTTTGACAAAATGTCTCACCAAAATGTGTTCTTCTGGTCTAAGATGTTTTTATGACATACAAAAATGGGCTTGTTAATAGATCCCTAGAGCTTTCATGGAAAGTACTATTTGTGGCTCATAGGTCAAATGCAACCATCTTCAAAACCTAATTCTAGAGTGCACCGCATTAGGGCTTGAATTTCTATCAAATAATATTTTTAAGTAATTTTTTAAATCAAATATTGTTAAGATTGCCTTAAACATATTTTCAAAATGTGGATTCATACAATAGGTTTCAAATTGCTTAATGACAAAATAAAAAATAAAACAAAACCTTTGTAATATATCTTATTTTAAATCTATTTTTAACATAAACCTCTATTCAATGTGCATAAAAAATTAATAACAAAAAAAATTCCAGCTCAAGATCCTTGACCAATGATGTGGAATCCAACTCTGCAATTTGGAAAATTAATACCCATTGTCTATATTAACATCTATCATGATCACATAAATAAACTAGGGTAAATATATTCACAAAGAGAATTACAACCATGACCATAGTAGAGAAAAAACAAATTTGATAAGTAACAACATTTTCTACCTTGATTCACTTAATTTTCCTTCTACATTACCAGAAGCCTTAATTTTTCTTAATTTTTCTATGATGATTCATTCCCATGCAGGGCCCAACATTACTGACGAGCTAACAATAGGCATGGACACGAGGGCATTATTTAGGGCTGATATATTTGGTGCCCTGGTGATAAATTTGTAAAATTATTTTTGTGAAAGGAAAAGAACCAGGGTAGAATAGGTTGTTTTATTTTTTGTGCTTTCACATATTACATACCTTAGTGGCCAAAGAGGTGTACAACTATTGCATGACGCCTCCAAGTGTGCCCGATAAACATTCTAGGTTCCCAAATTTTCCCAAATGTTCTAAAGCTTGTAGAAAAACACATCAAAACAACAAAATAACTTCATCCTTATTTTTTAGGCTTGTTGTCCTAGCTGGTCATCTAGCTTGTCTAGGTTATACATCCCCTTAGATTTTTTCAATCTTATAATCTATCAGTTAGACATTGTTTTGAGTCATCGAGTGTTGGGATCCACCACTATTCTCACCCCATCTATTAGGCATACCTAAAGTCTAGGTTGTTTGATCCTCAAACTAAAAGGCATGCTATAAAGCCTAATGTTTGCAATGATGATAAGCCTCTAGAGCTTCAAACAAGTGGAGTTAATTGGTGAGAGGAAGAAGATAGGAATGAACCCAATGCAAACTTTGGCATGGTAGTTGGAAGTTTAAAGGTTATATATTTAATGGGGAAAATATAGTGTAGCAAGGAATATGAAAGAATTCGAAATATCAAAAATCCATCTCTGACTTCGAATACACCCACAAATTGTACCCCAATAAATCTTGTTATTGTGCTTGATGTGAGCAAGAGGATGGTAGGCACAAAATTGGCAATTTTGAAGTATGCTATTGACTTTGACATTCATAATATTGGCCCCATGGTTATTCAGTAAATTCCTTCTCATCAATTACTACGTGTTTATTTCCTCTACTTCGCATGTTAGGGGGGTTGAGTTCTACCTAAAGACCATATAACAATATCACGAATGGTGCTCTAATAGACCCAAAGAAAAAATCTTATTTTAGCAGAAGAAGGTGGTGCATTCAAACCAAAATAAGATAACTTAAAATTAATGTAAAAGTTCCATGACAATTCAAAAGCAAGTTTCCACCTTTTCATACCAAATAATAGTGAGTAATCATAATTAACCTATACATTAGTAGATGGAAACATGTTCCAAAATAGAAGAGTTTCATCCTTGGCACTTGTAACAATGGTCTACAAGCATGTGGCAAATAAGTTGCTTAACATCACATTCTTAGCTCTGGGAGTTACAACAATACTAGGATACGAAATCCAACATGCTAGTTGTTGTTAGGAAAAAACGGAACAATAAAGTTGTAGATTTTACTGGGCCTCAGGTGAGATTGCAAGATATAGGACCCGTAGAGTGTGCCCTGTTAAAGTTGCAAGCTGAATCCAAACAAATATGTATAAGAGTTACAAATGAAATGTTTCACTGCATTATGTAATAGATAAAATAAGTTGGAACTGACAAACTTGAAGGGAAGTTGTTTTTGACAACAAATACTAGACTCTATCCTACAACGATTTATCATGGACTCTCTCACATTCGAAAATTCACTACTCTAATCAAATAAAAGAGTGCTAGAGTTGCAAGCCGAAATTCAAATAAGCATTAAGGAAACACTCAATGAAATGTATAATACTATCATGTGAAAAACAATAAAATAATAGATATTGTAATTTTTTAAGAGTTAAACTATTGAAAATCAAAGAAATGCAAATCTTCTAACATTTGACATTGTTGGATATCACCACACTATAATTTGGTTCTAAGAATAACCGTGTGCTAACAAGTTTATTGACATTCTTAGACCTGTTATAGCTTGGAATTGCACCCTTGTGAGAGAGTTCTTCAGGCTCCCTCACTTCCAGCTACAAGCATGGGAACAACCTCAGGATGTGGGTATCCTATAGTGAGGTTGAACCTCTAAGCTTTTTTATAAGGCTAGTTCCTCAGGGGCTTCACTTCAACTCTTGATCTCACACTAAAATCTACTGTTAGCATAAGGAAAAGGGATAAGAGGATTAATTGAAAAGAAATTAAGCTAAGGGAGGTGATGCACCAAAAGTAAGTGATCCACTTGGTCTGGGAAATAACACTAATTCAACATAAGATAAGTTTGCTTACACAATCTCCTAACCAGCTAACTTGCATAAATATTTTGTAAACTAAGCTCACTGAACCATAGGTGAAGGAAAGAGGGAATTCTAAATCCACATTGAGCATCCATTAATGGCGAACAAGTTAAAGTTCAGACCTACAACTAAATGAAAAACACTTGAAAATAAGAAAGAAAGAAGGACAATAAGGTTGAAAGGACACTTCTTCACAACGCTATTGTGCACAAGCTAACTCAACACAATTTTTAGACAAAGAGACAGGTAAAATAATATTTATTGCTTCAAAGATCTGTTACACAATGATTTTTGTAGAGTGATTCTATCACCAGTCCAAGGATGATATGCTTGGCTCCAAGGCCTCTATATATATAGAAAAGGGGGAAGAGAGAAGGGGAAAAAAGAAGAAGTCATTGATGATGGAAACTTTGACGTTGCACTTTATTCTTCTCCCTAAATGGGTCGCTCAGAATCATTCCACAATCCTCTCGATCCCCTCCCATATTTAAGACTTTCTTTGGTGCGTCTGAAAAGTCATGTTGTGAGAAGCTGGAATGTTTCTTCTTGGCATGATCCATTTAAGCATCGAACGATGATTAAGGGGAGTGAACTATGGTGGATGAAAGCCTTCATAATTTCTAGCTACCAGTCACTTTGACTCTCCCGTGCTCATTGGTCATCCTTGTGCCACTTGTCATTTACTGATTGGCCCTTGCTGCTCTAGTTTATGCCACATGGCAGCCTTTCATTCATTGCATCATGATTCTCCCGTTGCTGGACCAAGCTTAAGTTGAGCCCTTAGAGAATCTGGATTTACTCTATGCAGAGTAATTCAAGTTCTTTGAATTCCCCAAATTCGGACTTTCCTAGATCTTTTACTTATAAAACCTTTTAAATAAAGTACTTGGAGAAACTTGATTTATTCTATGCAGATTAATTCGGGTTCTATAAGCCTACTTACTTCGGACTTGTCCATCTTGAAGTCTTCTCACTTTGTTATTTCCCAAGCCTTAAGACTTCGGGCTTTTCAAACTCGATTACTTCCAATGGCTAGTCACTTATCCTAATTTTGACATCCATTGGCCCATCATTTCCTTTGGAAACTTGGTCTTGGGCTTCCTTCTCAACTTATTTCTTTTGGGTAAATCTCCCAAAGGATTTCCTTTGAACTTTTTGTCCGTGTCTATCTTTGGAAATTATCCTTCGGGCTTTTCAAAATGGACTTTCTCGAAGGGTAAGAGACCCTTCGAGCTTTCTGCATGTCCCTTCAACTTCGATGAATGATCCTCCCAAAGGGAAAGATACCCTTCGAGAATTTTGAAATGGTCATTCCAAAGGGTAACATACCCTTTGGGAAAATTGTAACTATCCACTTGGAGAAGAAAAAGCCCTTCGGATTTATGTAGTGTACCTTCGGGTTCTTGAAATGATAATTCAAAAAATTTGAAGAGGACATTCAAAAAAGTTAACTGGTCCCTTTTTCCCTAAAAAGGCCCTTCGGCATTTTGAAAATGCCCTTTGGATTTTTTGAAAAAGACTCGTCCCTTGAAGAACCCAAGAAGCACTATTTTTCAAGACCAAATCAGGTTTGTCAAGCCCCTTTACTTATTTTGAGCCTCTGACTACTCAAAACTTATGAAGTAATCAAGTAGTGCTCCTTGGAGAACCTAAAATACACTGCCCATGAGTAATTTGGGTTCGTAAACCCAAATTACTTCTACTTATAAAACATTTAGAAGTTAAGCACTATTGGAAACCCAATTTGCATTGTGCTCTCAAAAACCTGAAGTTGTCACTGCTGGAAAACTTGAAGTCCTCCCAAAGACTTGCCATTTTTCTTGCCTGAAAGCTCCCTTTTTCATACTCAGGCAAATTTTGATATGTGGGCCAAAAAATGGCCAACATTTCTGGCGATTCGCAGTGAAGCATGCATGTTATGCTTGAGAACCTAGCTCATTTGCTTCATTCGATCCATTGGGCATGGAGTCACTGCTTTTGTACAAATCTGGATTTATCTGGAAATCTCCCTTGAAGCAACCAAAACAAAACAAATTGTGCCCAAGGCACTTAGGGAAGAAAAAACACACAACTAAAACAGATGTGCACAAGGCACATAGAGAAAAACCTGAAAAGTTATACAAAAGGTACAGTTTATACAATGACTGAAAACTCCTTTAATAGCAAGTCTTTAGATGGATCCCATTGACTGGGATGGGTAATACCTCCCCATCTAGTTGGGTGAGCTAAAAACCGTTGTTTGCATTTGTGGATCAAATAAGGGCCACTCCACAAGCTGTCAAACTTGGTACGGTTCCCTGGTTTGGCCTTTTCTGAGTCCAATTATAGAACCAGGTCTCCTTCCTAAAAAGTCCTTGTTGTAACTCTCTTGTCAAAAACCCTTTTGACCTGAGGTTGATGTGCCTCTACCGTCTTCATCGCAAGGTCTCTTGTCTCCTCAAATTTTGTGAGTTCTGTCAATCTCCCATTCATGGGTTAATCTTCGAGCAGCTCCAACTGATGGGCTAGCTCTAATGTAGGCAGCTCAAGGGAAATGGGTAACTTGGCCTCCCTTCCATATACTAGAACATATGGATAATTGCTAACAATAGCTTTAGGAGTTACCCGATCAGCCCACAAGGTTGTTTTCAACTTGGTATCACATGTCCTCTGATTCTCCTTCATGGTCCTCTTGATAATCCTCAACAAATTTTTATTTGTGGACTCAACTAGTTTGTTGCCTTGAGGATAATAATTTGAGGAAATGTTGAGGTAGATGCCCATCTTGAGAGCCCATTCACTTGTTTTCAAACCAAGGAAAGCCAAAGCATTATCAAATATGATAGTGGATGAAACCCCAAACCTAGTCACAATGTTGTCATAGAAATATAAGACCACACTTTCATTGGCTTCCTTCAATGCAATGTCTTCCACCCACTTGGTGAAGTAATCAGTTGTAGTAAGCACCCACTTATGCCCTGCACTTGATGGGGGGTTGATCATACCAATGAAATCCAAACCTCACTACATGAATGGTTGCTCCACTTAAATCAGGTTGAGAGGGAAAGCTGCTAAATTTTGTTTACCTATGAAAAGAGCACATTCCTGACACCTCATCACCCATGCATAAGCGTCCTTGAAGAGGTTGGGCCAGTAGTAACCAGCCCTCATGATCTTTGTTGCAGTAGTTTTTTGAGCAAAATGACCTCCTGCAAGCCCATTATGGAAATGCTCCAAAAGCTTGGCTACTTGATCATCATATACACACCTTAGGAGCACTCCATTGAGGTCTATTCTAAACAAAAACCCATCAACTAAAGCATAAGGTATGGACTGAACTCTGAAATACCTTCTTTTAGCTTTGTCCATACCTTGAGGGCACTCACCTATTAACAAAAAGTGCGTCATATGATGGAGCCAACTAGTGTGAGGTGGAAGTGCATCTGCTTGTAGGTTATCTTGTGTTACCAAGATGACCTCTTTGTCTTCATGAAGGTCATCAACCATATGCTCACATAAGCCTTTACCTCTTACTAGTTTAGTGACCTTGATCTCCACGTCATACTCCATGACTTTAGTAATCCAACCAAAGTTTTTTTTCGCTCAAATGTTTGTTAAGAAGGAAGTCTCTTACTTCAGGATGAGACATCATAAGGTGGATCCTATTGTTGGATAGCATTGGCCTAAACTTCTTGAGGCTCCTTACTACTGCAAGGACTTGCTTTTCTACAAAGGTATTCCTCGCCTCATACTCTTCAAGCCCTTGACTGAAAAATGCTAATGGCTTCTCAAGTCATTCACCATTCCTTTGCATCAACATAATTGATATGTTATTAATGTTGGCAAAAGCATACAATTTAAAATCCTTTGAGAAATAAGGATTCATAAGTGTGGGTGCTTGAGCGATGGCTTGCTTGATAGCCTCAAATGTTGACTTACCTTCATTTGACCAAGTGAACACCTGGTTCTTTTTCAGCATAGTACTGATGGGTTTGACCAAACTTGCAAATTCAAAAATAAATCTTCTCATGAAGTTTATCTTTCCAAGGAAACTTTGGAGTCCCTTATTATGCTTGGGTAGGGATAAGGCCAAGATGGCACTTATTATCTTAAGATCAATGGATAGCCCCACCTTTGAGATGATGTGGCCCAGTAGCTTGCCTTCATGCACGGCAAACACACACTTCTTGGGATTCAAAGAAATCTCATACTCTCTGCACCTTTCAAAAATCAGCCTCAAGTGGTCCATATGATCGTTGGCATTCTTAGAGAAAACCGTGATGTCATCCAAGTAAACCAACACCATTTGGTTTAGCAACCACTGGAAAGCCATGCCCATGGCTCTTTGAGTAGTTGCACCAGCATTTGATAGACCAAAGGGCATCTTTTGGTACGCATACATGCCCCATTTGGTGAAGGCAGTCTTATACCAATTTTCATCTTTCACCCAAACTTGGTTGTAGCCAGAAAATCCATCCAAAAGAGAGAAGCATTTTGATCCTGCAACTACTTGGAGAAGTTGTTCCATGGACGACAGAGGGTAGTGGTCCTTCAAAGAGACTTTGTTCAAATCTTTGAAGTCCACACAAAGCCTAATCTCCCCACTCTTTTTTCTTACAGGCACTAAGTTGGCTACCCATGATGAATGTTTAATGGGAAAGATGATCATGGACTCGATCAACTTGGTTAGCTCCTTCCTCATCAGCTCTTTAATCTTGGGATTGATGGGCCTTTGTTTTTACCTCACATGCTTGGCATTGGCCTCCAAATCTATAGTATTATGAGCTAGCTTAGGATCAAAACCCTTTAGGTCGCTGTACTCCCAAGCAAAAATGTCTGCATGACTCTCAACCTTGTTGCTTACCTTCCCAAGCTTGAGAAGCTTGTCCTTAAAGATGAGGACTCTCATAGTTTTCTTCATCAGTTGATATTACTACCTTGTCTTTCCTCATATGGTCTCCATGAAAAATGCCCTCAAGTGTAACCAACCCCTTAGGAAGTTTATTTGACTTCAGCTAAACAAAATGATCCTCATATTGATGCTGCAATTTAGCTTGGTTGGAGGAGAACTTAGTTCCTGCTATAAGAAGCAAGTAATTTGCTTGTCACTTTCAAAAACTTGCTAGTGAGCTTCATTATCCAGCACTGATGGCCTCACCACCACCTTGACATGTGGCTGAACCTTAGCTTCTTTCAACTCACTTGAAATGTCAAACTGAGCTCCCACAGCTATCAGCCTGTCAGCATGTTGGTTCTGATTTCTTGGGACAGCTTGAATGTCAAAGGCCTCAAAATCTTCAATTAGGTCCCATAGTCAATTTTTGTAGGACCTCATCAAGGAATTATTTGTAATGTTCATGCTTCTGACTTGGTTTACTATGAGTTTGTTGTCCCCATAAGCTTGTAGCAATTTGATTCCTCTTTTATTGGCCCATTGAAGGCCACATATCAAGCCTTCATAGTCTGCTGCATTTGAAGAGCAACTGAAATGGAACCTGTAGGAAGAGAAAAGCTTATTGCTCGAAGGGGAAACCAACATTGCCCCAGCACCTACACCATTTTTGCTCCTTGAGCCATCAAGAACAATTTCCATAAACCATTGGGGTCTTCTTTAGGTCTAATGAGGGAAGGCATGGGCTGATTCTCTTCATGTAACAGATAGACACCCATGTCTCTTTACTCAACACCTTCCAAAGGGTTGAAAAATTGGTTATTTCCTCATAGCTCATCCAAGAACAAGTCTAGAACCTCTTCAGGATGAGTGTTCACCTCCTGGAAAATTATAAACTCATCCTCAACAAGGATAGTACAATTGAGGTTTATGTTATCTAGTTGATGGGGTTCAATGTGGAATTGTGCCATGGGTTCAGCCTTGATTGAGACCTTAGTCCCATATCTTGCCTTGATACCATGTAAGACCAATTTGCTACAAGGTAACCCCCAATCTTGGCTATGAACTCTCTAGAAAGACACAATGCAAAGCGAGGAGTGACATCCAGGATCAGCACGTCTTGCATCATGGACATACTAGGACAAGCATGCAAGGTTAGGCTCATATTCCTGATGATCCCTGATGGCTTTATGGAAGAACCATCAAGCTATAGGACTCCCTTGGTGTTTGGCTCATACTTGAGGTTCAACTGGTCAGTAATAGACTTTGGCATGACTGAGGTGTTGGGCCCACTATCCACCAAGCAGTTATGCACCAAGGAGTCATCAATGATTAATGAGATGTAGAATGGGGGGGCTTGGTCACACTACTTGACCTTTCTCCCAAAGGACTCTTGAATACATTGGTGAAGACTTCAGCTTCCTTGCTTGGTTGCTTACTTGCAACTGTAGAAACACTCATCTTGGACAAACCTTCCTAAAGAATGTCTACTTGGTCGGGTATGGAAAACATGTCCCACATTGGTACACTCATGCAAAATTTCATCATTTGCTCCACAATGTTGATTAGCATACCCCCAACATTTACCTGGGTTTTGGGAGTAACCGCTATTGTCTTTATTAGTGAAGGAGCGATGATGAGGTTCTTTGAAAGATTTTTGATTGTCACCCATATTCCTTCTCTTGAACCTTGTGTTTGTTAAGACTGGGATGTGAGCCAGATTGGGGGTGACCTGCTGATTGGATGCATAGCACTCCTCTTGCTCACTGATGACCATTGAGGCTTCTGGATGGTTTGACCCACGATCTGAGCCTTGTTCTTATGGAGGCTGCTCTTGCTTTGTCAACGTGGGCACCTCTGTGCTTTGGGCCATAAGAACCTGGTTATATCCATAAGCAACAACCTGATGCCATTGATCATTGAATGTTTAGTTGGAGCCATTAGTTAGGACAATGGATTGTCCAAAATAATGATTCTAAGGCATTGTCCCTTCAGTGTCTTGAGCCACATTGTTCTGAATCGGGACTGAGGATTTGGAAGGGCCTACAGCGTTCGGATTATAATTATGTTGTCTAGCATAGTTAGGCTGCCCCTGTCCTTGAAAACCTCCTTTGTAGGGTGGCCTATTAACTTGACAAGGTTGTTGTTGAGGTTGATAGGAAGCTTGATAAGGCTTGCTGTAAGCCTGTTGTCTCTTGACATTGACCACATCAAACAACTCTAAGCTTTAAAACATCAAACAACTCTAAGCTTTAAACATCTATCCTATAATATAGGTCACTAATTTTAATATAGGCCCTTCAAGAATATAATTGGTGCTCTATTTTTCCATTCCAACCTTATTGGGGATGCTCCATCTGTCAAACATCCATCTTGTGATGCAATTACTATTACAAGGGGCAAATATTTTATCATATTGGTTGGTCTCTCAGGTGGAAAAGATAATGAAAATCATATTTAATCATTTGAACAGTAAAAAGGCCACTCTAATAGTGTATTTTTAGGATGAGGCTCTCAAGGTGGTGCTCTAAAATGTAGAATGGTTCATGACTAAGGGATTAGTGTGCATATTTGACAAATTCTGCCCAACCCTATTAATTCTTCTTTAGTGGGTCTCTGATTCATTGTGATTGTTAATGTAAGATAGCTTATAACTCTACCCATGTGCCATATGTTTCTTTATATTGGTTTTTTATAGTCTTATAGACTATAAAAATGTTATTAAGGCCAAATCCTAGAGTTGGTTTAACACATCCTCTTCTTAAAACCAAGTGGTGTCCTATGTTCAAACCTCTTCTCAAAAGCTTTATCATCAAGCCCATATACATTCTTATTCAATATCTACCCCTTGATTTTTGGGTTGAATCTTACTTTTTAGCCATTATTGAATCCTTGGGCAATATATTGGACATAAATTATTATGCCTCTAACTTTTCCCACACCACCTTTTCTTGGAGTTTTGTTTGTTTGGATATTTCTTAAGACCTTTTAGTAGGCATTTAACTAAGGGTCAAAGGTTGGTAATAGAATCAAACCCTATTTTATGAAAGATTACCCTTCAGATGTTGTATATTCTTTGAAATTAGATATTTAACCACTTGTTTCCATAGCTCCAAGCACAATGTGAATTTTTATTGGTGGAGGGATGCAAGTGTTGATAATCTTACAATTTTTTCAGATAACACTCCTACTAAACCAGTAATAGAAGTTTGAAAAATTAATTAAGAGGTAGAGATTAAAGCTTCTATAACTCAAGCTGTGACTTCATCTCTGACCTTTAAGGAATAGTTCATCGAGGATGTTGTGAGAGATGGTTTTTAAATGTGGAATTAACTTATGGGATTATTGCCTCTAGAGGTCGACTAGTTGATATGTGTACACCTTCTAGTGTTAATTAAAGTAATTCATGTATCCAAGAAGATTGGACTGTAGTGAGGTTTAATAAAATAAGGAATTTCATCCCTAATTCTTCCTCCCTGATTCTACACTCTTATCATATAGAGCGTAAGGGATGGATTTAGTTTTTCTCGATGGTTTTATCTTGGATTGTTATTTAATTATTTTTTATGATGCATCCTTTTCTAGATTTGAAGGTTGAAAGTTATGTATTTCTTAGTACTATTTCAATATTGGTTGGGTGTTTTTTACATTAGTTTTGTTTTTATCCTAGGATTTCTTTGGTACTCTTTAAGGATATAGTTCTCCCTTTGGCAGTTTTAGGTTATTTCATCCATGTTTTAGCAATATTATTCCCCCATGAATTTTCATCTTAGGCAAATCGATGATTTTTTAGATAAATCCTTATTATAGGTAAGGGACCCTTTAACCATCAATTAATTAAAATAAAAACACTATACTATAAACAAGGTCATTCACTATCAAAGAGACTCCTAGAAATCAAATCTATAAAAATAAAAAGATTTAGAAGGATTTAAGAAAGACAAATGATACAATAGGAAAAACCTCTCATGCCCATAATTAATATATAATCACTTGTTTTCCTAAAAAAAGTACATAAATAAATGTCAAAAAAAAATTAATGGGGATCAATAATCTATAGAAGAAGTTAAGTCAACATTCACAATTTCACTAAATGCTTTGTTTAGATCCTAAACTTGTTATTTTTTATTAATGCCAGTATCAAGATTGATTTTATGTCAATTATATATTGAAATTGGGAATAAAATTAGCAACTTGATTTCCTTCCCTTCTATTATGGTTCCATTAAACATCGTTAAAACCTTGAATGTGAATGTCCACGTCTTTCTTACATTCATTCAATTTCTACTACTGGAATTGTTGTTGAAATGATCAACAAAAATTTTAGAATCATATTCCTAAATAATACCAATAAAATTCTTTGACTTAATTATTAAACTAAATCGGTGAATGACCATAACCTCAACATAATTATTAGAAGTAACTTCAATTCTAAATGTGATATCTATATTTATATACTAAATGAATAATTGGAGTCACTATATTCATAAGCACCCTACAATGGGTGTTTATAAAATTTTTAATGTGTTACATGTGTAAAATTTTAGGCATAATCTTTTTATAATAAGTGTTGTTCTTGTTGTTGTTTTAATTATTTAATTTCACCTATTTTATGTATATTTGTTTGGAAATTATTGAGTGGTATAAGTTTTAAGGTATTTATGTTGAATTTATTATTTATTATATTGATTAAGGATGTTTTAACTTGTGGACATTAAAATTATTTTAGAATTATAATCTAATGAAGTTTTTAGTAAATGGATATATTACATATATTAGAAATTATTTGTAAAGTAGAAACTTATAAATTATATCATATATCATATAGTAAATATGAGAAGTTGTAGGTGTTTTATAAGGTAAGATTTAGAAAATTTATACAATTTTGCTAATAGAGAAGAGGATATAAATATCATATGGATATGGTTTTATTTATAAAATGATTTTAAATTAGGAGATTGTAAATTATATCATATAATGATGATTAAAATTTAAAGAAGTTTTACAATACCCAACCAAAAAAAATAAATCATGTTCATATAAATAAAAAATGTCAACATGTTAAATACACAAACCACTTTATTTATAATTTTTTTAAAAATTAAAAATAAGTAAATTACATCACATAAGGAAAAGGAAAAAAAATAGAAAGAAAAAAAAAACAAAAATAGAATAGACTTACAAAACATGACATCCAAACTATTATAAAAATTGAAAAATTATAAATTATATCAAAAAATTAAATTAAAAAGAAAAAGGATAAATAAAATGTCTTTCCAAGCATGTCATCAATAACATTACAAATGGGTTATCAAGAGAACCACCTAGAATTGATTCTTCCTGAGTGGGATATGAAAATATTATAATGTATTTTTTAATAAATTATATGATTTTAAATTACATTATAATATATTAATTAAAAATGAATTAAGGTAATATGTTTGTGATTTAAGATGTTTAATTAAAGGCATATATTTGATATTAGGTAATATATTTGAGTGAGTTATATTATTTTTAAAAATTTGATATTAGATGATTTTTATAATATAATTTTAAGACTAAAAAAATGATTGGAAAAGTTTTTATGGTTTTTAAAATCATTTCGAGATATTAAAATTTAATATTAAAATACAACCTAAAAAATTAAAATAAAATTTTAATCTTGTAATAATTATGATTCTTTATGATAGAAAATTTTGAGATAAAAAAATGTTGTAAAAAATTATAAAAATAATATGTGAATAAAAAAAATTATTATTATAATTTTAAAGATTAAAATTAACAAAATTTATTATATTCTACTTATGGAATATTATATCTTTATCATTACAATTAAAGTATTAAAATAACATATAATATTAGATATTTTATGCTATAAGAATCTATGATATGTGTATTGTATTTTTATAATTAAAATTAAAGTATTAAAACAATATATAATATTAGATATTTTATGCTTTCAAAATCTAGGATATATGCATAGTTTTTTTTTGGAATAAAATATTTGTTAGATTTTTCAATCAAAATAAAATATATAGTATACATATATGACTAAGTAAAATTTGTAAAGATAACCTTCCCACTTTTACCAAACAATAGTTCTAATATATAATTAGATATAAATTAGAAAATAATGTAATAAATGATAAAATTTGAACACTTAAAATAATATAAATTTGAGAGACATAAAAAATTTAAATATTAAAAAAACAAATTATAAAATCTAGTAAGAAATGATAAAATAAAACTATATTACAATTAAAACATCAAACAACTCTACAATATAAGTCACTAATTTTAACAAATATAAAATAAAATTTAACAATTTCAAATCTAATATTTCATATGAGTAAGGTAAGCAACGGGATTTTAAAAAGAAAAGTTAAATATATTTATTTTTTTAAAATATAATGATATTTGATATAAATAAATATGTAGATATGTAATTTAATATTTTAAATTTTAAATTATAATTATTATTTAAATAAGTTAAATATAATATTTTTGATAAGTAATATTTATGAAGATATTTTATTTTATTTTTATATATTTTATTTATTACTATTTTCATAATTTATTTATAATTCTCTATATATATATAATTATTAATGAAATGTGAGATACATGTTATTTTATATCTTATTTATTTCACTAAAAGTGATATATATATTAGTCTAGTACACATATTTTATATATATTTAATGTTCAGTTGGTTTAAAGAGTTTTATTTTAACTAGTAAGGATGATGCTTTGGTATACTATCGATCGATGTATAAATTTCTTTAGATATTTAAAATATAAATTTAAATGGTTAAAGTCAAGATCATTATTTGGATGATTTTGATAGATTATATATCTCGTAGTTATGACAACTTAGCTAAAGGAAAGTTCAAATTTAAATAAATGCTTACTTATCAATGGTAATTCGCTATATGTATGATAAATCATGAAAAAAAATGCCAATATATATTTAATTATGAGCTTCTTAATAAAATGTTGTGACATATCAATTTCAAAATATATTATCTTATATTTCGTATATGCTTTTATCAATTTAAATGTTTCACTTTAATAGACAATTTCATTATCTTCATTGTTTTTATGTAGTTTCACCATTATATTTTAAAAAAATATTGAAAAAAATATGTTCCAAATTCTATAATATATTCAAGATAATATAATTTATAAAATACTTTCACAAATTTAAAAAAAATTATATTATATTAATCAAATAAAAATTGAATTTAAGATATTCTTATTAATATAATTAAAAATAGAAAATATTATTATATTAAATTTTATGAATTTAACCTCATATATATATATATATATATTGCAACGCTTAACCTTAAATGTTTATGGTTCTATAAATAAGAAAATCACTTTTGGCATCAAAGAAACCAAGTTGGATGTTGACATGTTTGTTCGCTTGAGAGTGGTAAAAAAAAGGCTTACATAAAAAAAAATCAACTTATAAATTGTTAAGCACATTGACCATTTCCAAATCTCACAACAACATCTGTTATAGTCGAGGATGCCAATGCTGATTACAATTCACTTTAGTTTTATCATCGTGAAGGGTTTTATCATGACTCCCTTATTGTGTTTTTTTTGCATATAACATGATGGATTTATAAGACTAAATTAATGATGATTACCACTTTATTCATAAAATATTCATAAATTAAAAACTTATAAATTACATCACATAATTAAAAAAAAAATTCGTATCATGATAATAATGTTAACAAGAGTCATGATCGATTATAATACCTGCTGTTGACTACACGTGAAGTCGATGAAAAAACCTTAAAAACATGGATTTTGATTTTTAAACGCTGCCCATTTTAATATGCTTTCCAATTTGAACAGCTGTATGCTACCATGAAAAAACATTAAAAACCTTCATAATCAAGAGGACGCGAAATTTAAAGCTTTCTCGTTTACATATTAAATATTGCCGAATAAAATAAGGTAAATAAGATAACAGCTTTGGGATAAAACCTCTAGAGGACATTGCTTCGTATATTTCTGCTTCCACTAAAAAACCTGCCCACATGGGCTACCTCTTTAGAATCATGAGACTTGTAGCTTCCATGGGTGTTTTCACTGAAGAGGCCTCAGTAGCTAATGGTGGTAATCCCCAATTCAAATACGGGCTGACCGACCTCTCAAAGTTGCTGGTTAACAAACAGGGCCAGCAATCCTGTGCTCCGACTCTGTTTGTGACAAACAACAAGCTGCTGTTTGATGCTTATCAGCATCTTCACGAATCCGTCACTGAAGGCTGCTATGCATTCAACGAAGCCCATGGCATGGATTTATGGAAATATGCCAGCAATAATTCAGAAGCCAACAGGGTTTTCAACGACGGCATGGTGAGCCATACTCGAGATGTCATGGTTTCTGCGGTGAAGATGTACGATGGATTTAAGAGCGTGAAGAGTTTGGTGGATGTTGCAGGAGGATTAGGCTCTGCGCTGTCCACAATCATCAAAGAATATCCCCACATAAATGTTATCAATTTTGATCTACCTCATGTCATTGCAGCTGCTCCTCCCATACATGGTGGGTAACCTCTACTATCTCTAAAATTTGCGCTAATGCACCGGGAGTTTAATTTGAGCGAAACATTGCCACACATTTTAGCAATTATAAGTTTATAATTAGCATCCGCATACAATATTGCAGGTGTGGAGCATGTGGAAGGCAACATGTTCGAGCAAATTCCTCCAGCGGATGCAGTTTTTATGAAGGTATTTCATTTCGGTACATTGGAATCCATATCTCTCTGGTTATAATTCTTAATATTATATTATTATTGCAGGGGATTTTGCACGACTGCGACGATGAGCATTGTGTGAAATTGCTGAAGAAGAGTTATGAGGCAACACCGGAGAATGGGAAGGTGTTAATTGTTGATGCAGTTGTTGATGCAGAAGAAGGGAGCAAGAGGAAAGTGGGATTATTATTTGACATTTGTATGATGGGTTATACCTCGGGTGGAAAGGAGAGAACAGAAGAAGAATTTAAGGAGCTATTTCTCAAAGCAGGATTCAAAACCTACACTATTTTAAACTTGCCTTGTCTTCAAGCACTCATAGAAGTTTGTAAATAATAGCTAACTTTGGAAACAGTAATGTTAAAAAGTGAATCAATGTATGCCACCTTTAAGTGTGAACTGTGTGTGTGTTTTTTTTCGGAACACATCACGGTTTATTAATAAAACAATATAAAATATATTTACTGGTTTCTGATTACAAAATGTGACTAGTTGGTATTTACTGCCTGAAAGGATTAAAACAATCTTAATATATATTATTTGAATCTGGATATGTATATTAAGTTATCTTTAAAAATCACCTTTGCCGTCAAAGAAACCAAGTTAGATGTTGACATGTTTGTTCGCTTGAGAGTGATAAAAAAAGGTCTTAAACAAAAAAAATCAACTTATGAATTGTTAAGCATATTGACCATTGACAAATCTCACAACAACGTTTGCTTATGGTCGAGGATGCCAATGCTGATTATAATTCGTTTTAGTTTGACATCTGGTTCATTGTGAAGGGTTTTATCATGGCTCCGTTATTGTGTTTTTTTCATATAACATGATGGATTTATAAGTAAGACTAAATTAATCTAATTTGCATGGCCACCTGAGTGGGGCCCACGATGAATTTGCTCCTTGGATGTCAGTTGATTTGACATACCAGTTGGTCATTTAATGGAGACTATAGTGATTAAGTCTGTTTCATCCCACATAGCAAGTGTCATCGAGTGGTTGGTTTCAATTGTATGAAGGTGAGGGTTACTTTATAAATTAACTGACAATTATTTTAAATGTACAAGTTATGTTATAAGAAATTAATTTTTTGTTTTAGTGAAGCGGAGTTTTGTAATGTGAAAATATGTAAATTGGTAGTTGTATCTTATTGGAAGTCTATGTTTATAAACCATGTTTCATATTTTTTGCATTAAGTGTTAATAAATAATTATCTTATATTTATGCTAGAAGTGAGTGAAAAATGAGGTGGTATGTTTCTTCATATAGCATGGTAATGACCTACGTAGGGAGGAGATGTTCCATTTCATGATGAGTTTGAGTAATGACAAAGTGGCGAGGGAAGAGCAATGTTATACAGAACATAAAAGTGGTTAAATATATCATAGTGAGTTAGGTGATGATTGTAAATGGTAATGGCATAATATTTCATAGATATCATACACTAGAGGGCCCATATCATACATAGAAATTGAATTTACGGTAGTTGTTGGATTTAATCCCATGAACCCATTGCACAGGGGTACGTAGCTTGCAAGGTGGTAATGTTGTTGATTGGTTATTTTTTATTGTTAAGGACGGGTGAGGATGTCATGAGATCTGATTTGATTACAATAAGGCTCCTAGTTTGATGTGTTGCTCAAATAAATATTGTAATGTTGTTGACATGGAGACAAGTCATTGAGTTCCTAGAGTCTATGGTTGTGTTTCTTTGGTTCATCCATATTACCAATCTATTGAACCTTTATCAATTACATTAAGATTAAAAGTATACAAAAATACCATATTTAGACCCTTGGGAAAAAAGGTGACAACATTTGGAGACTATGCTCATAAGTATCTTATTTATCCTTCTTGGCCAAAAAATATTATATCTAAAAGGGCACTCCTAGGAAGAAAAAATATGTTATGGAAGGATTATTAAAATGAATTGCACAGTATTTTTGTTTAATGCTTTGTTCACAAAAGGTAAAATAGGGATATTAGTCATGGGTTTTGAGTGTATTATGATTCTCAATTTACACTATTTCACTTTATAAAACCCCTCTCAACCAAAACAAAAAAATACATAGATATCGGTGTAACTTACACTCTTTAGTATAATATTTATAGCCTTTGCAAAACGAACTATGATAACAGAGGTTGTGCATAATTTGAAATACATCAAAATTCTGTAGTGCTTAAAAATAGTATGCAAAATTCAAATTGGTATTATGTTCAATTGTAAAATAAATTAAAATCATAAATTTATTTATGAGTGTTAAATTATCATGAGTTGTATTATTTCTATAAATTTTATATTATACGAGTCTTATAATAAAACTTTGATAAAGAAAAATGTTTGGAAAATATCAAAACTTAGTACTGAAGTACAATAAAAACATAAGACTCTAGTTTTGTAATATTTATTATCCTCTATAGTAAAAAATTTTGAGGTCGATTTTTTTTTTTAAAATGGAAAAAATAATATGTAAATAAAATAATAATATTGTAATGATAATAAATTATATGTTTTCAAATTGTATTATAATATAAAAATTGTAAATAAAATACTGTAAGATTTTTTTAATTTAAGATGTTATAGAAAAAATGGTAAATATTATATATATATAAATATTAATTTTTAATATAAAGTGAATTAGAATCTCAATTTCAATTTCATTTTTTAACATTAAATTGTTGTGAGTTGTATTATTTTAAAAATTTGATATTAGATGAGTTACAATAAAATTTCAACATTAAAAATAAAACATTGAATTTTTTTTTATGGTTTCAAAGAACACTTAGAAATATCAAAACATAGCATTGAAGTATGGTCCGATATGAAAAAAATATCATACATATTTTTTTTATAAATTATATTTTTTCAAATTATATTATAATATAAAACTTGTAAATAAAATATCGTAAGATTTTTTTAATTTAAAATGTATAAAAAATGGTATATATATATATATATATATATAGTGAATTAGAATCTCAATTTCAATTTCATTTTTTAGCATTAAATTGTTGTGAGTTGTATTATTTTAAAATTTTGATATTAGATGAGTTACATTAAAATTTCAACATTAAAAATTAAATATTAATTTTTTTTGATGGTTTCAAAGAACACTTAGAAATATCAAAATATAGCATTGAAGTATAACAAAATAATAACACTCTAGTCTCGTAATACGTATGGTCCTTCATTTTATATATATATATATATATATATATATATATATATATATATATATAAAATTAAAATTAAAATTTTAAAACAATATATAGTATTACATATTTTATATTTTAAAAATCTGTGATATGTAGATAAAAAAAAATTTGAAACAAATATTTAGAAGATTTTTCAGTCAAAATATCAGTTCACAGTTTATGATTAATCATAACAACTAAGACGAACTTTTATTTACTTAATCTCCCTCAAGTTTTTTATTTAATCATATATTTCTCTTCTTCATAATGGATCAGATTTTAATTGATCAAAAAATCTCTAAGAGTGTTTTTCTTAAAAACCTAATAAAATATATAGTATACATATACGAATTAGTAAAATTATCATACCTTTTTAAATAAATTATATGTTTTTAAATTGCACCATAATATAAAAATTATAAATGAAATAAGGTACGATGTTTTTAATGTAAGATGTTATTTAATAAAAGGTAAATATTTTTCATATATATGTTGATATTTTAGATGACTTTTAAAATAAAATATCAACATTAAAAGAAATGATTGGAAAAATTATTATGATTTCAAAGAGTATTTGGAGTTATCAAAACTTACTATTGAAGTACTCTCATATATATATATATATAACTCTAATTTTTTAATATTTATGATTTTTTATGATATAAAATTTTGAGGTTAAAAAAATGGTTAAAAAATTGAAAAAATAATATATAAATAAATAAAATTTATTATTATAATTTTAAATATTAAAATCAATAAAATTTATTATATCCTTCCCATTGAACATTGTATTTTTATTATTAAAATTAAAGTCTTAAAACAATATATAATATTATATATTTTATGCTTTCAAAATCCATAATTTATGTATAAATTTTATTAAAAAAATATATTTAATAAAATTTTCACTTAAAATGTCAGATCACAATTTGTGATCAATCACAACACCTAACTCAAACTTCTATTTATTTAATGTCAAGTTTTTAAGTTTCTCTTCTTCATAATAGACCAAAGTCGATCAAAAAAATTATAACAATGTTTTCCCTAAAAATCTATTCAAATATATAATATACAAATACATATATGAATTAGTAAAATTTTAAAAGCTAAACTTCTCACTTTTACCAAACAATATTTCTTATCTTTGCTTAAATAGAGTACAAAATAGAGTAATAAATGATAAAAATTAAACACTTAAATAATATAAATTTTAAACATATGAAATTTAAATATTAGAAAAAATAATTTATAAAAACTACTGAGTCATTTTAATGATAAAATAAAACTATATTACAATTATAACGTCAATAAAAGGTACGATGTTTTTAATGTAAGATGTTATTTAATAAAAGGTAAATATTTTTCATATATATGTTGATATTCTAGATGACTTTTAAAATAAAATATCAACATTAAAAGAAATGATTGGAAAAATTATTATGATTTCAAAGAGTATTTGGAGTTATCAAAACTTACTATTAAAGTACTCTCATATATATATATATATATATATATATATATATATATATATATATATATATATATATATATATATATATATATAAAACTCTAATTTTTTAATATTTATGATATAAAATTTTGAGGTAAAAAAAATGGTTAAAAAATTGAAAAAATAATATATAAATAAATAAAATTTATTATTATAATTTTAAATATTAAAATCAATAAAATTTATTATATCCTTCCCATTGAACATTGTATTTTTATTATTAAAATTAAAGTCTTAAAAAAAAATATAATATTATATATTTTATGCTTTCAAAATCCATGATTTATGTATAAATTTTATTAAAAATATATATTTAATAAAATTTTCACTTAAAATGTCAGATCACAATTTGTGATCAATCAGAACACCTAACTCAAGCTTCTATTTATTTAATGTCAAGTTTTTAATTAAAACATATGTTTCTCTTCTTCATAATAGATCAAAGTCGATCAAAAAAATTATAACAATGTTTTCCCTAAAAATCTATTGAAATATATAATATACAAATACATATATGAATTAGTAAAATTTTAAAAGCTAAACTTCTCACTTTTACCAAACAATATTTCTTATCTTTGCTTAAATAGAGTACAAAATAGAGTAATAAATGATAAAAATTAAACACTTAAATAATATAAATTTTAACATATGAAATTTAAATATTAGAAAAAATAATTTATAAAATCTACTGAGTCATTTTAATGATAAAATAAAACTATATTACAATTATAACGTCAAACAACTCTTAAGTTTGAACATCTATCCTATTAATATAGCTCACTAATTTTTAAAAACATAAAATAAAATTTAACAATTTCGAATCTAATATCTCATACGAGTAAGTATTAAAACTACTGTATAAACACTCCAAATAAATTACGGGAATTAAAAATAATAATAATGATATTTAATATAAATAAAAAAAGGTATAATGTAATATATAAAATTTTAAATCATAACCATCATCGAAATAAATTAAATACATATTTTTTATAAATAACATTTATTAAATTATTTTATTTTATTTTAATATACTTAAATTTTCACTATTTTCATAATTTATTTATAATTCATTACATCTATAATACACTATTTAAAATATATGTACAACTTTAAAATCCAAAATGAATTGTATTATTATAAAAATAAAATAAATGTTATTAAAAATATTGGATCTTGAAAGGAAGATATTAATAAAATTATTAACTATTATCTCACAATTATTAATTAATTATGAAATAACTACATATATTTTTATATTTAATTTATTTCACTTAAGATGATATATATATATATATATATATATATATATATATATATATATATATATATATATATATATATATATATATATATATATATAAAATATAATAATTAATTTTAAATGTTGAGATGGTTGAAAGAGTGTTGTATCTTTACCTTTAAAAAATAAAGTCTTAAAACAACATATAAGATATTTTATTCTTTAGAATCCATGATATGTGGATTAACTTTTTCTTTCCAAAGAAACAATTTGATAAAGTTTTCAATTAAAATGTTATATCACAACCTATAATCAATCATAACATTTGACTTCTTTAATTTATTTAAGTAAGCTCGCATTATTTTTATTTAAATATATGATTTTTTCGGTTTTTTTTTTAATTTAAAAATTTATTAAAATGTTTTTCTTAAAAACCTATTCAAATATATATGTGAGTGAGTATATTTTTAAAAGAGGACCTTCTCACTATTACCAAACAATCTTTTTTTATCTATATTTAAATAGAGGTTAGAAAATAAATTAGTAAACGATAAAACATGGACACTTAAAATGATATAAATTTGAGAGACATAAGAAATTTAAATATTAAAAAAATAAAATTTAAAATCTATTAAACTGTTTTAATGATAAAATAAAATTATATTAAAATTAAAACATCAAACAAATCTAAATTTGAACATCTATTTTAACCATATAAGTCAACAATTTAACAAACATAGAATTAAATTTTAACAATTTTAAATATAATAACTCACATAAGTAAAATATTAAAACTATCATATAAACACCCACTTTATGAAATTAAGAGAATATATAAAAAAGTTGTGATTACATCCCACCCAAATAAATAAATAAATAAACAATGTCACATAACATTAAACTCAGGAAGAGGGGACAAAATATAACTTAGTTAATAAGGTTGATGACCTAGTTAACCACATCGATCCATGAGCTGATGATTAATGTTTTTACTACCCATAAAACTATCATAATCCATTGATGAAATAAAAATGTGTGAGAAAGTTTTATCATATTTTAGTCACCATTATCAGCGTTAAATAATTATGATCAAAGTCAATAATAATCTATCATAAGATTATTACCCTTGACAAATGTTGTTTGATATCCTTATGCACTTTGGTGGTCATGCAATGATTATAAGGATATTTATGTATGAAAGAATTAGAAGTAATAGTTTGAACAATGGCATGAGATATCTTATGATATAATTATGGCTTTAGTCATGGGAATTGAATTTGATGTTATATATTTTAGACTAGAAGCTGAAATATTAACTTACATATGTTTTTATGAATATATCTAAGTGAATGTTTTATTATGTAGACATGGTGCGAAGGGTGATCTTGAAGAAGATATGTCATGTAACCTTATAATCCACAAGTTTAGAATTGTAACCTAGCAATGAATTTTGTTGAACTAAAAATAACTTGGTAAATATTTCATATCAATCCAAAAGGATTAATGATGAATTGCAAACACAATATTATTAATTACAAAATAAAAAATCTTTTAACGAACATATGGTTAACATAGAGAGTCATTCACTTTCTACATATACAAATGAAGTTGATTAAAATATTTCTTTTGTAATTAGTTATAGAGTAGTGCATAAAAACACTACACTCTTTTAATCATTATGCAAGAGTGCTAGATGGCACATGTATTTTTTTTAATCAAAACTACTTATTAATACATTACATGTATTTTGCATACATTATCTTTTTTTGCTTTATTGATTGACATTTTTTAATAATAAAAAAATAAATCAATTTTTTTTAAATATGTTTTCATATTTTACCTTCTATTTTTTTAAAACTATTTGCAAGATATTTATTATTATTAACATTTAAATTGCATCTAAATTGCATAACCTTTGTGAAACTGGTAAGTATAGTTGTTACTAGACTATTTGGTGTCTTTGGATTGGAAAAATATATCATTACTTACTTCTGCTTCAGTTTGGCCAATAATGTAAATATATAATGTATAAAATTTTCAATGGTGTTAGGAAGACCTATGTAAACCTCTTGTAAACCATTTTTTTAATTGATTAAATAATATACATGTGATCCCTTGTTAATCAAGATTATTAATTTGACAGAATTTTGGTGGTGGTGGTGTTTTTTTTTTGTTGGGAGGGGGTCTTCAAAGTTCTTGTGTGCACCTTCATGATACAATACCCTTTTTTTAACTAAAGATATTTTAATCTCTGAGAAGATATTCATAATGATTCCCTTTCCCTGAGATCGTCATAAAACATATAAGAGTTAGATTTAATATCCATGTTTTAGCTTTAATTTCAAAGGGTACTCTTTTCTCTTATTTTTTATTTTATTTTTATTAAATAAAAATGATATATATTAATATATTATATTGAATTTTTTTTCACATTTTAATTTTAGATATCTTAATGATGTTTGTTACATTACAGTCTATTGATGATAAGGTTTATTCACTTTTGGATGGGCAATTTGAGGAGATAGTCAGTAAAGATGTGACAATTGACTTGTCACATCTATAATTGCTATGTAAATGTGACTTCCTGGTGATAATGACTGCCAAAAATAAGGATGGAACTAGTTTTTTGAAGGACACAGGTGTTGTGAATGGTGTTTACCCAAAGGTAGTCTTAGGGCATTCATGCACACAACCATCTATGTCAACTAAGATATTTAGGCCCTTCGATAATATAATTGAAGATCTATTTTTCCATTCCACCCCTATTGGGTATGCTCTATTTGTCAAAGGTCCATCTTGTGATTTCAATGTTGTTACAATAGGCAAATATTTCATCAAATTGGTTGGTCTCTCAAGTGGAAAAGATAGTGAAAATCATATTTAATATTTTGAACACTAAAAAGGCCACTCCAATAGTGTCTTTTGAGGATGAGGCTCTCAAGGTGGTGCTCTAAAATGTATAATGATTCATGACTAAGACATTAGTGTGGATATTTGACAGATTTTTCCTAACCCTATTAATTCTTCTTCAGTGGGTCTCTGATTCATGGTGATTGTTAATGTAAGACTCTACCCATGTGCCATATGTTTCTTTATTATGGTTTTTGATAGTCTTATAGACTGTAAATTTTTTATTAAGGCCAAATCCTAGAGTTGGTTTAGCACTTCCTCTTCTTAAAACCAAGTGGTGTCCTATATTCAACCATCTTCTCAAAAGCTTTACCATCAAGCCCATATATTTTCTTCTTCAATATCCACCCCTTCAATTTTGGGTTGAAATTTACTTGTTAGCCATAGATGAATCCTTGGGAAACATATTGGACATAAATGCTTATGCCTCTAACTTTTCCCACACCACCTTTGCTTGAATTTTTATTTTTTTAATATTTATTAGGACCTTGTAGTAGTCATTTAACTGAGGGTCAAAGGTTGGTGTTAGAATCAAACCCTATATTATGAAATGATACCCTTTAGATGTTACATATTATTTGAAATTAGACAGTTAGCCACTTCTTTCCATAGCTCCAAGCATAATGTGAATTCTTATTGGTAGAAGGATGCAAGTGTTGATCATATTAATTTTTTTTAGATAACACTCCTACTAAAACAGTAACAAAAGTTTGAAAAATTTATTAGGAGTAGAGATTAAAACTTGTATAACTCAAGATGTGACTTCATCTTTGACCTTTAAGGAATAGTTCATAACGGATATTGAGAGAGATGGTTTTTAAATATGGAATTAACTTGTGGGATTGTTGCCTCTTGAGACCCACTAGTTGATATGTGTACACCTTATAGTGTTAATTCAAGGAATTCATGTAACCAAGGAAATTGGACTGTAGTGAGGATTACTAAAATAGGGAATTTCATCCCTAATCCTTCCTCCCTGATTCTACACTCTTATCATATATATGGCAAGGAATGGATTTATTTTTTTTGGATCATTTTATCTTGGATTGTTATGTAATTCTTTGTTATGATGCATCCTTTTCTAGATTTGAAGGTTGAAAGTTATGTAATTTTTAGTACTAGTTTGATATTGGTTGGGTGTTTTTTCCATTAGTTTTGTTGTTATCCTAGGATTTCTTTGGTACTCTGTAAGGATATAGTTCTCCCTTTGGAAGTTTTAGGTTATTTCATTCATGTTTTAGCAATATTTTTCCCCCATGAATTTTCATCTGAGGCAAATAGGTGATATTTTAGATCAATCCGTATTATACAAAAGGGACCCTTTAACCATCAATTAATTATAAAAAAATGCTATACTATAAAGAGGGTCAATCACTATTAAAGAGACTCCTAGAAATCAAATCTATAAAATAAAAAGATTTAGAAGGATTTAAGAAAGACAAACAATACAATAGGAAACACCTCTCATGCCCATAATTAAGATATAATCAGTTGTTTTCCTAAAAAACGTACAGAAATAAATGTCAAATAAAAATTAATGGGGATCAATAATCTATAGTAGAAGTTAAGTAAGCATTCACAATTTCACTCAATACTCTATTTAGATCCTAAACATGTTATTTTTTATTAATGCCAGTATTAAGATTGATTTTATGTCAATTATATGTTGATTTGCAAATAAAATTAGTGACTTGATTTCCTTCCCTTCTAGTATGGTTTCATTGCACATCATTAAAACCTTGAATGTGAATGTCCATGTCTTTCTTACATTCAATTAATTTCTACTACTTTAATTATTTTTGAAATGATCAACCAAAATTTTAGAATCATATTCCTAAATATTACCAATAAAATGCTTTGACTTAGTTATTAAAATAAATTGGTGAATGACCATAACCACAACATAATTATTAGAAGTAACTTTAATTTTTAATGTGATATCCATATTTATATACCAAACGAATAAGTGGAGTCACTATATTCATAATCACCCTACAATGGGTGTTTATAATAAATTTAATGCGTTACATGCCTAAAATTTTAGGCATAATCTGTCTATAATAGGTGTTGTTCTTGTTCTTGTTTTAATTATTTAATTTCACCTAGTTTATTTATATTTATTTGGAAACTATTGAGTGGTATAAGTTTTAAGGTATTTATGTTGAATTTATTATATATTATATTGGTTAAGAATGTTTTAAATTGTGGACATTAAAAGGATTTTAGAAATATAATAGAATAAAGTTTTTAGTAAATGGATATGTTACATATATTCAAAATTATTTGTAAATTATAAACTTATAAATTATATCATATAGTAAATATGAGAAGTTGTAGGTGGTTTATAAGGTAAGATTTAGAAATCTTATACAATTTTGATAATAAAGAAGAGGATATAAATATCATATGGATATGGTTTTATTTAAAAAATGATTTTTATTTAAGAGATTGTAAATTATATAATACAATGATAATTAAAACTTAGAGAAGTTTTACAATACCCAACAATAAAAATAATATGCATATTCATATTAAATAAAAAATGTCGACATGTTAAATACACAAACCACTTTATTTATAATTTTTTTATAAAATTAAAAACATTTAAATTACATTACATAAAGAAAAGGAAATAAAAATAGAAAAAGAAACCAAAAAAAACCAATAAAATAGACTTACAAAACATGACATCCAAACTACTAAAAAAATTATATCACAAAATTAAATTAAAAAGAAGAAGAAATAGGAAAGAAAAGAAAAAGATGTCTTTCCAAGCATGTCATCAATACCATTACAAATGGGTGAAGAAGAGAACCACCCAGAATTGATGCTTCCAGAATGGGATATGAAAATATTATAATTTTTTTTAATAAATTATATGTTTTTAAATCGTATTATAATGTATTAATTACAAATTAAGTAAGGTAATATTTTTGTGATTTAATATATTATTTAATTAAAGATATATATTTTTCATATATACATTGGTATCAATTTTGAGTCTAAAGTAAATTAGAATCTCAATTTCATTTCTGAGTGACTTGTATTCTTTTTAAAAATTTGATATTAGATGATTCTTATAATAAAATTTTAAGATTAAAAAAATTATTGGAAAAGTTGTTATGGTTTTTAAAAGCATTTGGAGATATCAAAATTTCGTATTAAAATATAACCTAAAAAATAAAATAGCATTCTAGTCTTGTAATAATTATGATTCTTTATGATAGAAAATTTTGAGGTAAAATTATAATGTAAAAAAAATAATATGTGAATAAATAAAATTTATTATTATAATTTTAAAGATTAAAATTAACAAAAAATATTATATTTTACTTATGGAATATTGTATCTTTATCATTAAAATTAAAATATTAAAATAACATATAATATTAGATATTTTATGTTTTAAGAATCTATGATGTGTATTGTAATTTTATTATTAAAATTAAAGTCTTAAAACAATATATAGTATTAGATATTTTATGTTTTCAAAATCTATGACATATGCATAGTTTTTTATGGAATAAAATATTTGCTATAATTCTCAATCGAAATTCAAATCTCAACTTTTGATCAATCATAACGCTTGACTCAAAATTTTAAGCATAAAGAAGCTCAAGTTTTTTATTTAAACATATGTTTCTCTTCTTCATAATAAATCAAGGTTTAGTTGATCAAAATATCTCTAACAATGTTTTTCCTAAAATCCTAATAAAATATATAGTATACATATATGACTTAGTAAAATTTTAAAAGATAACCTTCCCACTTTTACCAAACAATCATTATAATATATAATTAGATATAGATTAGAAAATAATTTAATAAATGATAAAATTCAGGCACTTAAAATAACATAAATTTGGGAGACATAAGAAACTTAAATTTTAAAGAAATTAGATATAGATTAGAAAATAATTTAATAAATTATAAAATTTGGGCACTTAAAATAATATAAATTTGGGAGACATAAGAAATTTAAATATTAAAAAAACAAATTATAAAATTTAGAGCAAAATGATAAAATAAAAATATATTAGAATTAAAACATCAAACAACTCTAAAAATTAAACATCTATCCTATAATATAGGTCACTAATTTTAATATAGGCCCTTCAAGAATATAATTGGTGCTCTATTTTTCCATTCCACCCTTATTGGGGATGCTCTATCTGTCAAACATCCATCTTCAGATGCAACTATTGTTACAAGGGGCAAATATTTTATCAAATTGGTGGGTCTCTCAAGTGGAAAAGATAATGAAAATCATATTTAATCATTTAAACATTAAAAAGGCCACTCTAATAGTGTATTTTTAGGATGAGGCTCTCAATGTGGTGCTCTGAAATGTAGAATGGTTCATGACTAAGGGATTAGTGTGCATATTTGACAAATTCTGTCCAACCCTATTAATTCTTCTTCAGTGGGTCTCTGATTCAATGTGATTGTTAATGTAAGATATCTTATAACTCTACACATGTGCCATATGTTTCTTTATATTGGTTTTTTATAGTCTTATAGACTATAAAAATGTTATTAAGGCCAAATCCTAGAGTTGGTTTAACACATCCTCTTCTTAAAACCAAGTGGTGTCCTATGTTCAAACCTCTTCTCGAAAGCTTTATCATCAAGCCCATATACGTTCTTCTTCAATATCTACCCCTTGATTTTTGGGTTGAATCTTACTTGTTAGCCATTATTGAATCCTTGGGAAATATATTGGACATAAATTCTTATGCCTCTAACTTTCCCACACCACCTTTTCTTGGAGTTTTGTTTGTTTTGATATTTCTTAAGACCTTTTAGTAGGCATTTAACTAAGGGTCAAAGGTTGGTAATAGAATCAAACCCTATATTATGAAAGGTTACCCTTCATATGTTGTATATTCTTTGAAATTAGATAATTAACCACTTGTTTCCATAGCTCCAAGCACAATGTGAATTTTTATTGGTGGAGGGATGCAAGTGTTGATAATCTTACATTTTTTTCAGATAACACTCCTACTAAACTAGTAATAGAAGCTTGAAAAATTAATTAAGAGGTAGAGATTAAAGCTTCTATAACTCAAGCTGTGACTTCATCTCTGACCTTTAAGGAATATTTGATTGAGGATGTTGTGAGAGATGGTTTTTAAATGTGGAATTAACTTATGGGATTATTGCCTCTAGAGGCCGACTAGTTGATATGTGTACACATTCTAGTGTTAATTCAAGTAATTCATGTATCCAAGAAGATTGGACTATAGTGAGGTTTAATAAAATAAGGAATTTCATCCCTAATTCTTCCTCCTTGATTCTACACTCTTATCATATAGAGGGCAAGGGATGGATTTAGTTTTTCTAGATGGTTTTATCTTGGATTGTTATGTAATTATTTTTTATGATGCATCCTTTTCTAGATTTGAAGGTTGAAGGTTATGTATTTCTTAGTACTATTTCAATATTGGTTGGGTGTTTTTTACATTAGTTTTTTTTTAATCCTAGGATTTCTTTGGTACTCTTTAAGGATATAGTTCTCCCTTGGTAGTTTTAGGTTATTTCATCCATGCTTTAGCAATATTATTCCCCCATGAATTTTCATTTGAGGCAAATCGATGAGTTTTTAGATCAATCCTTATTATAGGTAAGGGACCCTTTAACCATCAATTAATTGTAATAAAAACACTATACTATAAACAGGGTCATTCACTGTCAAAGAGACTCCTAGAAATCAAATCTATAAAAATAAAAAAGATTTATAAGGATTTAAGAAAGACAAATGATACAATAGGAAACAACTCTCATGCTCATAATTAAGATATAATTACTTGTTTTCCTAAAAAAATTACATAAATAAATGTCAAAATTTTTTTAATGGGGATCAATAATCTATAGAAGAAGTTAAGTCAACATTCACAATTTCACTAAATGCTTTGTTTAGATCCTAAACTTGTTATTTTTTATTAATGCCAGTATCAAGATTGAATTTATGTCAATTATATATTGAATTGGGAATAAAATTAGCAACTTGATTTCCTTCCTTTCTATTATGGTTCCATTAAACATCGTTAAAACCTTGAATGTGAATGTCCATGTCTTTCTTACATTCATTCAATTTATACTACTGGAATTGTTGTTGAAATGATCAACTAAAATTTTAGAATCATATTCCTAAATAATACCAATAAAATGCTTTGAATTAATTATTAAACTAAATTGGAGAATGACCATAACCTCAACATAATTATTAGAATTAACTTCAATTCTAAATGTGATATCTATATTTATATACTAAATGAATAATTGGAGTCACTATATTCATAAGCACCCTACAATGGGTGTTTATAAAAAAATTAATGTGTTACATGTGGAAAATTTTAGGCATAATCTTTTTATAATAAGTGTTGTTCTTGTTGTTGTTTTAATTATTTAATTTCATCTATTTTATGTATATTTGTTTAGAAATTATTGAGTGGTATAAGTTTTAAGGTATTTATGTTGAATTTATTATTTATTATATTTATTAAAGATGTTTTAACTTGTGGACATTACAATTATTTTAGAATTATAATATAATGAAGTTTTTAGTAAATGGATATATTGATTATATTAAAAATTATTTGTAAGGTAGAAACTTATAAATTATATCATATATCATATAGTAAATATGAGAAGTTATAGGTGGTTTATAAGGTAAGATTTAGAAATTTTATACAATTTTGCTAATAGAGAAGAGGATATAAATATCATATGGATATGGTTTTATTTGTAAAATGATTTTAAATTAGGAGATTGTAAATTATATCATACAATGATGATTAAAACTTAAAGAAGTTTTACAATACCAAAAATAAATAAATTCATGTTCATATTAAATAAAAAATGTCAACATGTTAAATACACAAACCACTTTATTTATAATTTTTAAAAAAATTAAAAATAATTAAATTACATCACGTAAGGAAAAGGAAAAAAAAAAGAAAGAAAAACCAAAAAAAAACAAAACAGAATAGACTTACAAAACATGACATCCAAACTATTAGCAAAATTGAAAAATTATAAATTATATGAAAAAATTAAATTAAAAAGAAGAAGAAGAAATAAGAAAGAAAATTAAAAAAATGTCTTTCCAAGCATGTCATCAATAACATTACAAATGGGTTATCAAGAGAACCACCTAGAATTGATGCTTCCAGAGTGGGATATGAAAATATTATAATGTATTTTTTAATAAATTATATATTTTTAAAATATATTATAATATATTAATTAAAAATGAATTAAGGTAATATGTTTGTGATTTAAGATGTTTAGTTAAAGACATATATTTGATATTAGGTAATATATTTGAGTGAGTTGTATTCTTTTTAAAAATTTGATATTAGATGATTTTTATAATATAATTTTAAGACAAAAAAATGATTTTAAAAGTTTTTATGGTTTTTAAAATCATTTTGAGATATTAAAATTTAATATTAAAATACAACTTAAAAAATTAAAATAACATTTTAATCTTGTAATAATTATGATTTTTTATGATAGAAAATTTTGAGGTAAAATAATGTTGTAAAAAATTGAAAAAATAATATTTGAATAAAAAAAATTATTATTATAATTTTA